>LPNX010867282.1:159259-183133 GCA_001517045.1 Pseudotsuga menziesii
TATAACCACGAAACTAAAAGCAGAGAGGTGAAGAAACTTGGATGAGAATATAAAACTATTCATACATAAAATTATCTAAATCCAACATAATTAAAATATAATCTTTATAAATAACTTGACGATAAATAATAACATCAAGAGAAACACGTATTTATTTAAGTTAGACTTGTGCATCTGAAGGATATTGAAGGCTTGGATTCAACTTTCCTCCCAACGTTCTGGCTCTCTGTTGACATATGTTTTCCCGCTGAGAGGCCATCCCCAATCTAGGCGTGAATCCACTGGGACTAGAGTATATGGATTTTACCATTCTATAAGCTTTTACATCCTCACCCATGATCACGTTTTTACTTATAAGATATGATATGTATTAGATTCCCCTTATTTCTAGTTAATTATTCTAGTTTGCTTTCATCAATAGAGGTCTATACCTTTAAATTTTTTTTGTATAAACATATACTAAAAGGGAAAGTGATCCTTAAGGAAGTTGTGTAAGTATGCATTGTTCTACCATATGGAAAATAAAGGAATTACCCCCAAATTAACCAAAGAATTCACGTAAAAAAGAGTATCAGATCCTCCGACTACCCTTTTGAGCCGCGCTCAAGCTTACACCCAGATTAATATCTTAACAATTATATTCAAGGAATCATATATCCGCTATGTAAAATCTTCATTACTATACAAGACTGTTTCCTATGGAACTGTTCCTTTCTGCACATTCTAAATTAAATGTGCAACATTTATCTTCCAAGGACGGTGCCCTTTTAGGATGCACCTATCATAACCCTATATATATATATATAAGGAAATTTCGAAGGCAAAATCCATTATCTAGGGATGGTTCCCTTTCTGGGTGCACTCTTCTTGCGTAGATTTTACATGGGTAGGTTGAAAAAATGGAAGAGCGAGGGTTTCTCGCCTCCAGGTTGACGAAGCTTGTGGCGCCTCCAATTTTTAGGCAGAATGCAACCGGTTATTGTAGGCATTCGAGGTACTGGCAACTTCGTCTCCACTCTTTTATCTGAGTTGTTGCTACGTTTTGGCTTTTTTGCTGTGTATTCCGTCATTGGTGGATTGTTTTTTCATTTCTTTTGGTCTTCGTTTCTACCTGTTCTACTTTGGTTTTTCTAGTTTTGATTGGAAAACCTTTTCAAGCCATGGCTTCAACTGGGTTATTATTGACCTTAGTTTTGTCAGCTGGGTTCTCAGTTTCTATCTTGATGGTTGCTCGATCTTTGTCTAACCGTTACCGGTGACTGGATTCCCTCCTCATGAAATGAGGACTAGTAACAACCAGTTAAAAAGAAGTTGGAATAGTTTATTTTTTGTCGGTATCGGCTCGGTCTTGCACCCGTTGATTTTGGTTTGCCACCTTTTAAGCGTAGTCTGGGTTTCGATTCCATGGAGTTGAAGGAAATTACTTGTACTTTCATTGACTTTGTTGGGTTGACAGTGATGCCCGCTTTGAGGCATCATTAGGGTTTGATTCCTTCTTCGGACGACTGGGGGTCTATACTCCTGGTGCTTGTGGTTGTTTGTTTGACTTCGTGCTTTGTATGTTGTCTTGTCCGAAGGTCAGAAGGTGGCCGTGTGGTCTAACCCTATTTTCCCTTATAACGAAAACCTAACTAGGGTTTGCAGCTTGGGTATTTCAGTTTTCTTTTGTATGCTTCAGTGTCATTTCAGGCCTGTCATTTTCTTCATAGCTTTGATTATGAATGACATTCAGTTGATGTTTTAACCTAGGCCGCGACTGTTTTAAGACATTATTTGGGGTTTTGGTTATTTGGGTTACCTATTCAGGTATTCGTGGCTAAGGATGCCCTAACCGGGGTTTGATGAGAGTTTCTTTTGTTTGCTTGGGGTTTTTTCCTAATGTTTTTTCTGTCATATTCTTGAGCAGGTGTCGTTTTAAAAAAAAAACTAATATCGTCTGTGAGATACCATACTTGTGCTGCTGTCTTTTGACCACTAGACGTGGAGAGATATTGGACTTGATGTCAGCGAAAACCTAACTAGGGATTGCCATTGGGATCGATTTAGGTATTCCAGTATTCCTTTGTATTGCTTCAGTGTCATTTCGGGCTTGTCGTTTTCTTCGTGGCTTTGATGATTGATGACTTTCATCTGAAGGTTTAACCCAAGCCGAGGCTGTTTGGATCCATAATCGGGGTCTGGTTATTGGTTTTATTAACTCAGTCCTTCGATGATCCACTGTTTTCACTATATTATTTGCTATGGAGTTTTGATTATTCTTGCTGGTTTACAATCCTTCTTTAGCAGGTGTCGATCTAAAATTTAAATCTTGTCTGAAAAGACCAGAACTTTCTGTTAATATTTTTTACCTGAATAGAGGCTAAGAAAATTTATTGGTGCTTTGTTATTTATATTGGAAAATGACTATTACTTGTTGGTTAGCAGTCCTTTTATTACGCAGGTGTCGGTCTTAATTTCATTTGTTTTGTCTGGAAAGCCCTGAACTTTCGTTTGAGATTTTACTCCTAGAACCACGGCTGTGGATACTGGGTTTCTTATTTGGTCCCTGCGAGTATCATATATTTACTTGGGTTTGTCTTGATTTGACTACTTACTGTTGTTCTTTCCTGTCATTTATATTGAGCAGATTTCTTTTCCTTAATTCTTAAATCGACTTGTGGGATTGTTATGTTGTCATATGAACATTTCCTGTGGTGAATCTTGGATAGCCTGTGTTGTTATGAGGTCTATATTCGGGGATCTTGTCTGATTGATTTTTCTTTCCTTGAGGTATATCCTCTAGCTCTGATGTCTGAAGCCCAATATGGGTCCCGCGACCCACTATCTGATCATGCACACACTCGCTATCAGAGACGCAGAAAAGCTAAGGCATATAAGATCATGGAGGGAAAGCTGCGTTATGTGGTTGGTAGAGATATCTATATGGATAGAGTGGAGGCTCTGAGTTGTCGTGCATTAATAGAGAGGTTGGAATATGTGTCTATGGAAAAAAAGGATTGGTTCTCTTGGGATTCCGAGCATTGGAAGCCTTTTTTATCCTATGTTCCAGCTATAAGCTTACTAGTCAAGGATTGGGTAGTTTTTGTCTTCCTAGAAGAGGCACATGCTTCTGAGGTCTTAAGCCGTCTATGGAGAGTAGGTAATGGCTCTCTGGTTCTAGACCGCTGGCATGTGAACTTCGACCCTGCACGGGAAAGAATTCAGAAGAGACATCTGTGGGCCATTCTCCTGGGACTCCCCTTTCCTCTATGGAACCGATCATTATTGGAGGGTGTTGGTAACACTATAAGTCGGTTTGTTGCTTTAGAAGATGATTTTATGAATTCCTATGATAAAAGAAAGGCTAAAATCTTAGTTGAACTGGATATCACTAAATGCCTTCCTGCCGAGGTTGAGATACTCTGTCAAGACAGACTGTTTATTCAGCGTTTGGAATTCCATGGGATCCCCTTTAGATGTAGTGTTTGTCGAGAGATGGGTCATCTTCGATGAGCATGCCCGTCTTTGAGGAAGGAGACCTTTAAGATCTCTCCCTTGATTTCGCCTACTCTGGTAGGAAAAACTATGGTTCAGATCGTTTCCTCCATTGGTAATTGGAAAAATGCTTGCTCCTTGTTTGATGATGCATCTGACTGTGATTTAGCTCTGATTGACTCGGTGATTAGCAACATAGGTGTTTCTATGCCACAGAGCGCCTATCCTCCCCTGGTTTCTTCTTCTCCTCAATCTTGTAATAATTTTGTGGAGACTGATCCTGTAGTCCCTATGAAGCTTACTATTTTGGAGCCCATCCCCTTTCCCTCTGGTTTTATCCCTTTACCTGCGTTGGATCCTCCTTCTGTTTCGAATCGGATTGAAGTATTTCCTAGCATTCCCCCCACTATTCCTTGCCCCCTGGAGGATGCTGCTCCCACTCCTTTGTTCTCTGAGGATGATTTCCCCCCCTTAACAAATAAGGGGCCATCGAATTTCAAAATGCCTCCCCATAGCCTGACAATTTCCACTTCCTTCAAAGACCCTTCTTTGCAAAAAACTCTGAACATATTCTGGGATAAGATGCCCCTTTCTCCTTCAGTTCTCCCACTACACTCAATCAGATTTGAGAATGTCACTATAAGAAGAAAGAAAAAATCTTCTAAGATCCCCATTGATTCTTTGGAATTAGCCCCGGCTCCTTATACCCCTTTATCCATGAGATTAAAAGCAGTTGACAGTTCTTTTTCCTCTCCTCCTCCTCGGGTCCTTAGAGCTTCGACCCCTTATCTTCCTGATTCTTAATGCCTATTCTTTCCTTGAATACTCGTGGTTTGGGGGGGTTTTCCAAACAAAAAAGCCTCCATCTCTTACTGTCTTCCCTCTCTCCTGACGTAGTTCTTCTTCAAGAAACTATGACTAGTCCTTATCCAGCTTTATTTGCTTTTTCCAAAATTTGCCCGGGATGGGAGTTTTGTGCCCTTAGCTCAAACGGTCTCTCTGGGGGAGTTCTCTCTGGTTGGAATCCGAAACTTTTTAAATGCAAAGCTTATCAAATAGTTGCTGGTATTTTACTGAAATCCACTCTCCGAGGTTCTGCTTTCAAGCTCTCCATTCTAAACTGCTACAGTCCTTATCACAATCATGATTCTTTCTGGAATGCTGCAGCTTCAGGAGGACTCCTTTCACTGCCTAATCTCATCTTAGTAGGGGATATAAATCTAACACTCAATGCCTCAGAAATCTGGGGATCCAAAGCACTTCTAGACCCCTTGAGTCCTTTTTTCTCGAAGCTTTTCTCTAATCATAACATAGTGGATGTGGCTCCTCCCTATGCTGGCCCTACTTGGAGGAATGGGAGGATAGGGGAAGAAGGTAGTTCTAAAAGGCTAGATTGTTTTTTTTTATTAGAACAGCTGGTCAGCTCTTTGCCCAAGTATAGAGCTTGGACACACAGATGTGGGATATCAGATCACTTCCCTATTGTCTTGGAGTGTTTAAATCAACAAAGTCCTAGTGCCTTTCCTTTTAAGTTTAATCATTTTTGGATAAACAATGAAGATTTTGTTCAGATGGTTCGTTCTGAATGGCCTCTTATTCAATCGGGACCCTCTTTGGATGCCATGAATGATCTTTCCTGTAGACTGCGAACTCTAAAAGAAAAGGTAAAATCATGGACTAAATCTGAGGCCTTAAAAATGAAAGATAAATATGTGGCTTTGGAAGAGGAAATTAGCTCTCTTCTTCGTTCCTCTCAGTCTGCAATATTAAACCAAGAACAACAACTAAAGCTGAGCTCTCTCAAAGCAGCTCTTCAAAAAGTGACTGATCATGAGATTTCTTCTACAAGACTTCAAAGTAGAATTACCTGGGAACTTAAGGGAGATGCTAATACCAAATATTTTCATGCGGTGGCTACAGCTCGGAAAATTCATAATGCTATTTGGAGTCTTAAAGATGAGTTGGGAAATTGGGTTTCCGATGATCAAAGTCGAAAAGCCCTTGGTATTCAATATTTTAAGACCATGTTTGAAGATGATAAATTGACGAATCTGGAATCCCAGCTGAAGGTTATTTGTCTCTTCCCCTCTTATATCATACTGGAGGATAAGAAATCTTTTTCAAGCCCTATTTCTTTGTTAGATGTGGAAAAGGCACTTCAACTCTTTAAAAAAGATAAGGCTCCTGGGCCGGATGGTTGGCCAGTTGAGTTCTATTTATTCTTCTTCGATCTTTTGGGTCCTCTCCTAGTTAATGTGGTGGAATCAGCTAGAACCATGGGTAGAGTGGCTCCTACTCTCAACTCTACTTTTCTAGCTCTCATCCCGAAGACAGACCTGCCTGTTTCTTTCGCTAACTATCGGCCTATATCCATTTGTAATCTCTGCTACAAATTGATTTCCAAAGTTGCAGCTATGAGGCTTAAACCCTTTCTGGATACTTCCATCTCTCCTCAACAATTTGGCTTTCTAAATAATTGGCTGATCCATGAGCCCATTGCTATTACTCAAGAAGTCTTACATACCGTTAATACCAAAAACAAATGTGCCCTCATCCTCAAGCTGGATTTATATAAAGCCTTTGACAGAGTTAACTGGACCTTCATCCGACTTCTACTTATTCAGATTAGGGTCCCACTTGTTGGAGTAAATTGGATCCTGGGCTGCATCACTTCAGCCAACTTTGTTGTTCTTGTTAATGGTTCATCTTCCTCTTTCTTTTCTGCCTCGCGGGGTATAAGGCAGGGCTTCCCTTTATCCCCCCTCTTGTTCATCTTGGTTATAGAAGGGTTTAGTATTTTGATTGAGGATGCAAAACAGAATGGTAAGATTAAAGGCATAAAAGTTTCTTCTAATCTTTCACTCACCCATTTACTATTTGTAGATGATGTGATTTTATTTGGACTGGGTTCTTTTGAGGAATGGTTGGCCTTTAAAGTCATTCTAGATACTTTCTGTGAGGCCTCTGGTATGAGTATCAATGTGAACAAATCTTTTTTTCTCCAAAATGGTATGGAAGAGGAAAATCTTCAAAGAATTACAGGTATTCTCCCTTACAGGACTGATGATTTTCGGAAAGGTTTTAGTTATCTGGGCTACTTCCTGAAACCGTCTGGTTATTTGGTAAAAGATTGGTTGTAGTTGGTTTTGAAATTTGAAAAGAAAATTTCTCATTGGACAAACAAACTCCTCTCCATAGGAGGTCAACTTGTCCTTATTCGTGCTATTCTTTCAAGCATACCAGTCTACTGGATGGCGTTGATTCCGATTCCTTCCTCCATCCTAGACAAACTCAGAAAAGTGATTTTTTCCTTTCTATGGGGATCTTCTTCTAGGACTAAAAAATTTCATCTAGCGGACTGGCAGCTTTTGGCTAAACCCACTTCCCACGATGGCTGGGGTATAAAACATCTCCCTAGCTTTAGTTTTTCCTTGAGAATGAAATCTTTTTGGTTGGCAGTAAACAACAAGGGCATCTGGAATCTTCTTATTACTGTAAAATACCTAAAAAATAAGCCTTTTCACCTTTGGCTCAAGGAAAAAAACTTCATATACAACAATGCCTCAATTATTTGGAAGGGCTTCGTTGCTACTTTAGCTTGGATCGACAAGGGAATTATCTGGCAAGTTGGAAATGGTGAATCCATTTTCCTGGGTGCAGACCCAATTGTGGGTATGGGATCCTCCTTTACCCTACCTAGAGGATTGCGAGATTGTTTAGAGGATTATGGTATTTGTTCTTTAGCTCAGGCACGCAATCAAACTCCTAATGCCATAGGTTACTGGTTCTCTACACATGAACTTGATCTTATCGGTGAATGGAAAACCATCTGGGAAAATTATATAAGAGGACTGGAATTTGGCCGTATACGGCTCACTGAACAAAATGATATTTTATATTGGTCTCATAATAAGTTTACAGGGCCGTTATCTGCTGCTGAAGGTTATTCCTGTGTAATCTCTGATAGTTGTTCAGAATTAAATGACAAAGTGATGAAAATCTTATGGACTGTGACTATTCCTCTGAAAATAAAATGCTTTATCTGGTTATTGATATATCGAAAGATATTAACCTGGGAGCAATTGCAGTCTAGGGGCATCAATGGGCCCAGTCGATGTGTCCTTTGTGAAGGTAACCTGGAAAATATTCAACATCTTTTCTTCTGTTGTCCTTTTTCTTCCCGTATATACACTCATTTTGAGGTTGAATACAACTACTCTTTTCCCATTTTCAGCTCTGTTCATACCTTTTTGGGCCATTGATTCTCTCGTACTGTGAGTTCTGCTCCTTTCTGCTACCTGCCTCTGTTTATTTTTTGGGGAATCTGCCTCTTAAGAAATCTCTACTTATTTGAAAACAAGAAACCAGCCTTCTCTACATTGATTTCCAGAATTTAAGGCTTGGTTAATACTTACCCTGTGCCTTTGGAAATTCATAAAGCTCGCAATATTGGCCCTGAACCGTTAAAATGTTTTCCATGTGGTTTTTTTGATGGAGCAGCTGCGGGGAATATATGAGGCTCAGGTTATGTGATTTTTATCAATGATTCTCATTACTATAGTTTTTCAATGGGCTGTGGGAGCAGTTCAAATACAAGAGCAGAGTTATTGGCATGTTGGGCTATTCTTAGAGTCAGTTTATTGATGGGTATTCCTATGCAGATAATTTATAGAGACTCCATGGTTATTATCTCTTGGCTTAACAGGAATTCTGCACTTGATGTACCATCACTGATGCACTGGTGTTGTGACATAAGACTTATGCTTCAAAAGGCCCCGCCGGTGATCTTTAAACATACATATCGTGAGCATAATTCGCTGGCAGATGTACTCTCCAAACAAGGCCTGAATTTGGATATGGGAGTTGTTTCTTTTTCAGAAACTATGGATGGTTTGATTGTGAATCATGGCAATCTCAATCTTTTTTAGAGTAGCTGATTATCACTTTTATTCAGCTTGTTTTTAGCAGTTGACTGAGTATCTCTTTCTGTTCTAGTTGAGTTCTTCTTGCAGCATATATTGCTCTGATTGTATGTTTGAATTTCATCTTCGATATTTCTCAGTAATTTCTGACCTGTTTTATCAGGGATGATGAGAAAAGTCTACTTCGATCAGACTTTATCTTTTGTTCTGCTGTTATGTACTGTCACTTATACTTATATGTGATGGACCTGGGTTGGCAGTCATGCTGATATGTAAATGATGTCTTTTGATTCACATGAATAACAAAGGCTGGTATTTTTTCCTCTAAAAAAAAAGAGTCTATTTTCAAACAAAATGTTTTTAATAAGCAAATTCGTAGGGTGTGAATTCTTCAGTAGAACTTTGAAACATGGACTTGTCTCAACAAGAGAGGTTTATTTTCTTGACTTAATATTCAAAATTCGACATATGTAATATCATATACAAATCGATAGGATTGACGAATTAAAAGAACTCTTCAAGGAATGAACCAGTCGTATCCTTGGGAAAAATTGTTCTTCTAACTTAAGGAAAGATAATCAATGCTTATGTTAACAATATACAACTGGAGGGAATGAGATGAATCCGCTCCTCTTTGACCACCTCTATTTTAGGTTGCCATATATATTAATATATACATTAGAATAGTGAAACAAACTTCTCCTCTTTTCTTATACACATAATCTCAAACAAGGAACCATTCCTACATCATTCCCTTCCCATAGATCTAGCACAGTGAACCTGCATAAAATAATTAAAATACCACTTGCAAACAAGCGACTAGGGACTCGGTTGTTCCCTTCCCTTTCCAAAGTGCTCACACATAGATCTTCTTTAAAATAAATAATAATTTACTAGAAGACAAGAGACTAGGGATTGGGATGTGTACTTCACTTTCCATAGCAGTCACACGTTGTATAAATATAATCTATGCAATTTCTAACCCACACAAAGGCATTAATCAGAAGGAAACCAATAACGATGGTAACGGCTATACCCTATGTCTACTTTACAAAATATAACAATAGCATTCAATTGTGGGGACTTTCTCTCTTCTATGGAGGTCATCCCTTCAACAACAAGAAGCTTCTCAAGCCCCCCTCTCTCTCTTGTGGAAACCGAAAAGAAAATAAAAAAGATCTCGGCTCCCTTCAGAATCGTCATGAGAAGAAAAATTCCCCAAGAAAAGGAAATCCATTCCCTAACTGAACAGTCCCTTCTTTTAACTATTAATTACTCCACTTTAAAGAAAACGGGACCCTTTTTGGATCAAAGGCCTGCACATTATATATTAATATATCCATAAAAAATATAATATATATACAACGGAATCTTTTTGTATATACTTATATCAATGTTTAGTATTTAGTAAGATTTAATTCTTTTTTCCATACCACCATTTTAATTATTTATAATACTTTGTATTATATGTAATACCATAATGCCATCATTAATGTAATCAATTATCATAAGCAATTTGTTCAAAACACACACAGAATACTATCAAAATAATACTTTTTTCATAGGATTAACTCAAGGAAAAATGTAAGAAGCTTAGTTTACTTTCATTAGGTAATTTTTATTTACTCAACAAAAGTTTTAGATATAAGATAATAGTAATATTATTTAGAATAATCACCCATATGTGGGTGTCCACATGCCAAGTCGACAGCGCAAAGCACCTCGATCCAAGAGCTTGAAGTGTGGAACCTCACATGCCATGTCTTTAAACCCCCCCTTAGTTAATTTCTCCTATGCATGATGAAGAGGATGTCTTTTTTGGCGATGGACGGGTGTCCCTGCAATACCACCTACATTAATTCTCCCATCATGGTTTCATATTTGAAGTGTTGGATGTCAGGATAAGGGAGCAAAATGGGGAAGCGAGATAACTCATTCTCCCACTCATGGTTCTGGTTTGTAGTGTCTATCTTCAACCCCCCTTTGCTATGTCCATTCAGTATTTTTTGCAGCCAAGGTTATTTGTTCCACGCTTGCTTTTGCAACATCATAACTTTCTAATTAGTATTCATAATTCTATGGTCACCATGTCCCAGCAGCGGGGAACCGATCACAAAGGAAGCACTAGATGAAGCAAGGCCCAACGTAGTATGTTTTTGATGATGAAAGAAGGGTATGAGACTGGTGTGTCCATGTCAGACAAAGATTTGATTAACTAATGTGAGTCTTGCCTAGTCACCGAGCATCTGGTTAGGGGAAGAGGTGGTGGTAAAATTAACCACTACTAGTTAATCAAAAATATGTTGTGAACATTGATGGAGGAAATGATGAGAAAATGGAATTCCACCAGGAGTGTGGGACTCTTGATCAAGACAAAATTAACAAATATAGATGCCCAACTTAATGGGTTGGATGTCACTTCTTCCTGGAAGCTCCTGGATATTAGGCAATGCATCGTTGGTAAAACTAAGGTGAGGATAGGCAGTGCTACTGGGGGACTGTCAAGGGAAAGGAGCTCTGCTCCATCTCAGAAAGTGATAATGAATGCTCTGTTTCTGGTGCCAACTACCATCATGCCTCTTCTCAACAAACGCATCCACAAAAATGATGATCCTGCACATAAGTATTCTCCTCTTCCAGCCAAGTTGCCTTATTTCATCTTTAACGACAAATTCCATGGGGGCTTCCCCATCCTTGAGGAAGTACCCCCCAAGTAAGATGCAGACGGGGACACTGAAGATGTATCATCCACCTACTGGTTCCACTTGTTATTTTTCAGTTTCTATGTTTTAATTTGCTTATCACGATTTTGTTTAATGTGTCCATGAACATCATTACTGTTGGCATTATGCCTATGGTTTGGTCTCCATCTGTATATGGGATTTTTTGTAATGTAAATATCATAATGATACACCATTTTTACCGGTTGGGGTGGTGGCTCCATCGTCTCACAACACCCTAGAGGCCTCATTGTGATGTAAATTTTGTTTCCGTAGTTTAATTTATTCTACAGAATTACAAAAAAAACATTATTTAAGGAATAATCACTAAATATAATTTAGTATCACTTCGTATTTAATTTTATGCTAATAGGTAGGATATTGTAGTTCACTAAAAACTTGCGACAAAAAGCTACTAACCTTAGTTTAGGGAAATACTTAAAAGTTTAGGTGATCAAGAGAATATTAACAAATTATCTTTTCTTCAGGTCACTAAGATTACTCCTGACATCGAACGCATGGATTTTTAGCTATTTACCTCATCCCCTAGTGGATTAATTCCCCTATCATTTCGTTGTTCCAAGTCTTTCAGTCTCCTAAGTCTACAAAATTGATTCACAACTTAGGAAATATATAACAATACTTATAGTGTTGTACACTTATATTTCTGATTCCATTACATAAGGATCGGGGTAACAAAGGGGATATTACATAATCTAAGTTAGCAACCCATGGTATACCTAAACATTTTTAACTTCAAAGAAAAAAAGATCTTAAAAAGTTAAATTCTGTATAAAATTAATGTTTATAGGTTTGTTCATTTTACCAAATTAAAATGGTATTTTCTCACTATTAACTATTTTTAGAAGATTAAATTAAATAAATGTTAAATGAAATATTTTGACGAACATAGACTCATCTTAAACCTCAATCTATCAAACATCTAGAGGGATCCCATTTTTTGAGTTGTAAAGTTTTTAAATTTAAATTCAAGAAATTTAATCATTCTCTTGTTTGATAAATAGAGAGGGGCGTAAGTTCTAATTTTTTATTTTATAGGTCCACAAAGAATTTTTTTTAATTAATTTTTATAACTTCTATTTCATGAATTAACATGAAATTTCTTTTAATTAATTTTTATTTTTTGTAACGTAAGTTCACTATTATATTTTTTATTTGATTAATTTGTGATAATATTTTGAACATAAATTCAATTTAAATCTATTAAATGTAGAGATTTATTAAATATTTTAATGTGTACATTTTTAATTATTCAATTTATATTTAATATTATTATTTGATTTATTTGTGACCATGTTTCTCTTTATTAGACCAATTTTTAGTACAATGCATTAAAAAAATATTAAACAAAAATATTATTTGTTTACTGTTAGATTTTTTTTTATTTGTTGGATTAAATATTTTGAGTGTTAATTTTTTTCATTATCTAATTTCAAGTCTTGAATTAATATATTATATAGAATTAGTACACGAAATATAATTAAGTGATAGAAAAATATATCTTTACACTTGAAATGAAATTACATTGATTTTAATTTAATTAAAATATAATGATCTTTTCCATAATTGAAATTGTTTTAGTTTGTAAAAAATTAATTAATTATATATATATAATTATTAATTAATTTATTTTATTTATATATTATTTTTTTTTAATATTCTTTATTAATTATAAAAATAAAAAAATATTCACCACTAAAAATATTAGTCAGAAATAATTAAATAAAAGTGTTATTCAAGAAAGCTCTTGCAGGTATCCAAAAGTCCACAATCTCTTAACTTGAAAATTCAGATTTGTGTGATATGTGAGTATACTTTGAAACCCTTTTTTTTTTCACAGAAAAAATTCATAACTTTTCTATTCATATAAAAGATTACATTTTTCTAATGCTTTCATGAAAGTAACATTCATTAGCATTTCAAAATGGATTCCTTCCAATGAGTCATATTCATTCAAGATTACATTTTTCAAAATGATTTCATACACTTGTCCAAAAAGGCTTCTTGTCTAATCATTCAAGTTTCATTCAAAAATAAGCTTTTCTAGAAATGCATCTAACAAAAAAACTTCAATTATCTACCATTGTTTATGGTTCAAAAACTTTCCAAGAGCTATTTGTAGAGTGCATCATAGCCTCCCTACTACTGTATAAAAAAAGATTCCATTTGGATATCATAATACTTTCAAGAATTAAAAATTCATGAAATTATTAAGTTTCAGATGAGTTCATATTTTATGTATTGTACCAAGATCCTTCCACCATAGTTGTTGCTTGTCTTCCAAAATGTTCCTTTCCCTATATGCATGCTTTATGTCCATGTTTTCCATCATGTCTTGGAACCTTTGTGTTTCTTGTAATAAAGGAGTCAGCCAAACAGTACGAATCATATTAAGACATGTAATCCATTTACGAATAATTTGTGAATAAACCAATATTTGGATACTTTTTACCTCTTTTTTCGTCACCAGCCATGAAAGAAATCGCAAGGCACTCAATTATGCATAACTATTAGTACCATTTCCAAGACCTTTAAATTTGTACCAATGCTTTTCAGAAATATAAAGTAAACCTCCTGCAACACATCTCTTCAACTCACCTTGAGTTGCCCCATCAAAATATCCCCAGATTGAAATCATGAATCTGGGTGTCTATTTTTTTTATTTTTTTTGGGGGGTGGGGGGGTGTTATGAGAAAAGTAGTGTTGTTTTTCCAAGTTTGTCAACTTCGAGCAAAGAAAAATTAGATTTGTATTTAGAATTTCATTTTGTAGTAAAAACAAAAGTTGTAGAGAATTATGTTAGCTTTCTATCGGTTATTTTTTAGATTTTTTTTATTGGCATTTGATATGTCATTTTTGCAAGTGTTTTATAGTATGTTATTAATTAATAAAATTATGATAAATAGTCATGTTTTTTGACACTGGTTTATTCATTATTCAACTATTGTTCATAAAATAAAAAATATGTTATGGTGATCTAGACAGATTGTACTAAAGGTTGTCTATAAGTTTGTATCCAACAATCGCATGCAATAATTATTAGAATTTTTTGAACTGGATCAATCTGAAAAACTACCATAAAACTAACATGTTTAGTTTGGCAAAGTATCTTCCTTAATTTCCAAAAAAAAAAACTAAAGGTACCCTTTTGAAGACAACACATCAATGTTTGGCACCATGATTTTTTGAAAAAAAATTATCGTGTCTTTAAGAAGTTATTGATTTTTCATTTTAATGAATTCTATTAAATTTTGAAGCAATCCACACACCTTCTAAGAAATATAATAAATAAAATTAGTGGATCATACCAAATTAAAAAAAAAATAGCATCTATAGAAAGTAGATTGAATTATGCAACGAATGGTATTGTTTGTGAAGAGAAATTGTAAGTATTGGATATGATCTGATGTATCCGAAATTGGAAGAAGAGTAAAAAATGAAATGGAATTCCATTTCTGAAAATTTACAAGTTTTTGGCCGAAAAAATATTTCGGTTGAAAGTTACTTTTAACGGATGCCATTAATTTTAAAATTAGAAAGTTCGAAAGTTAGTTCTTTCTAACTTTAAAGTTAACAGTATCTGTTAAAAGTAACTTTCGGCCAAACTAATTTTTCGGCTGGAATTTAGTTCTATGTTTTCAATAGAGGACATAATGTAGTTCAGCCGAAATATTATGGAATATGAATTCGGAAAAATTATTTGCATGGAATAGACATCGAGATTCACAATTTCACCCCCCAAGGATTTCTTTAATCAATTTCTTCCACTGTAATTTGTCTTATTGTTATCTTCACATTATCCAGTGGGAAATAACTGATAATACTTATACTTTGTCAATCACATTTGGGAGGAAACAGAAAGAAATCCTCAAAACAAATATAATTTTTGGCAAGCCATATACCCCATGCAACAATCAAAGGAAGAGATCTAATACCTTTTATGTCTTCATTAAAACTGTGTTCCTTTAGACATGCTTCCACAGTATCACCTCTCCATAGATCATGCTGATTTAATTTCTTTTAAATTTTAGTCGACACAATACTAGTATAAACACATGTCACCACAATATGAACATTATATTCTTCCTCTTTTTGACACAAATAACATCTAACATATCCCTCTCTTCATTTCCTTTTGATTACATGTCAATTAATGGCCTTGTTTGATAAAAGAAACCACATGAAAATATTTTTTTTCATAGGACATTTATATTTCCACACAACTTTACACCACCAATTCGGTTTTGAATTCACCATATCCTAAATAAAAAATTTATAACCTTCTTTTGGAGTGTATTCACCTTTAGAAGAAAACATCCAGATGAACCTATCAGATATATCTCCTATCTGTACATTGCTTCTTTTTAGATTTCAAATGCAATCATGCCATATGTTTATGTCATTTAATGTAAGCCGCAATGCTTCCACTTTTAACCAACCTTGGCTCCTTAATGATGAATTTCCCGGATCAACAATACTATTAAGACTCATAAGCCCTTTGTCTTGGAAAAAACCAGTCATATGACCAAGAATTTTATACTACATATTGTATCTCACCTAAGGATCCTAACCCAAATGGATCGATAACCCATCAACCACCTTCCAAGATAAATCGAAACCAATAATATCTTACGAAGACTTTATTACAACCTTCCATCCAATGGATATATTCCTGTGTTTATTTTCTGGGATTTCAATCAATTCCAAAACAATTATTGGATAAATATATTCCCTTGTAACAATTAGAGCCCATAATCCATCACCCTTAATCAATCTCCATATGTTTTTTGCAGCCAATGATGGAATCTTAAAACCCCACCCTCCAGAGGATTTAGGAAGAGCCAAATCTTGCCATTTTATCCAAACCATTCCCCTTTGTTCTTGACTAACTAACCATAGGAAATTCTAGTGCATAATCTTCTAATTTTTTCAATAACACTTGCTAGAATCCAGAAATGCGTCCAAAAAACTAGAATTACCTCTAAAACTATTTTGACCAGAACTAACTTCCGTCCATTAGAGAGCCACATATGACTCCAATTTTTTATTCTTACTTCACATTTTGAGATTAACCCACCCCAATTCTTAATTACATAACAAAAACACATTTCTGCATAGTATACTTGAAACCTAACTTAACTTGAAAGGATTTATTTTTATTAATAGGTTAATAAAACTTATCATAGGTTTTTAGTAAGCTTTATTGTTACCTAACTTAACTTTAAATGTGAATGTATTTTTTAATAAGGTAATAGAACAATGTGAAGGATTTTTTAATAAGCTAATAAAACTTAATGTAAGTTTTAATGCGTTACCACTTTTACTATCATGTTATCTCTAAATATATACATACCGTTATTAAAAAAAACACTTCAATCAACTTCGTTAATGGTCCCACCTTACCATTGATGTGCCAATGTGTATGATTTTAGGAGCTCCATATACCAATCCCTATAATTTAGAAACCCACATTGACTTCCACCAGTAGTCACCAACAATTGAACCTAGTCGATGTTCAATTATGTTCAGTTATGATCTGGTTCCCATAAGTTAGTATAGTGCCACTTTGCATGATTTAAGGGAGGTTGGGTGCATTTTCTCACCTATCTAGATCAATTAACTAGTTGTGAACTAATTAAGTTGTCCAAAGTTACATTAGTGAATTCTAGTGGTGATTTTCTTATATTGAGTTAGCATTGGAGTTAGTCCAAGTTGGTAAATTTGAATCCTACCAAAGGCATTCAAATTATTCCTATTGTATTACCATTGTATTATAGAGAGGTTAATGATATTTCATGTAATGTTATGGTGACCAAATTTTGTCTCTTGGTTGTTCAATTTTCGCGATGAATGTTTGATCAGTTTACATTGAATTGCTTATCTCTCCTACAACCTTATTTCACATTGAATTCATTCACGACTAAGGATCATAAGCTTTGCTAATTTAAATATGGTATTAGAGTAGGTATTTAGGCTAGCTTCAAACCTCAAAAACGTCCATTGATGCACTAAAAGCAATTGGGTTCTGCATAATTCCTAGCATTCTTTCCTTGCTCCCTATGGATTATGTCCATAGAATTCTATACAGTTATGATGCAACCATAGAAAGTGCACATATCAATATGGAGAGTATTTGTATTGGTTTGATTTTGAATTAAAGTGTTTTTGCATATTTTCTGAAAAATTGGTTGTTCCTTGAAGCTGTAAGATGGAGAATTCAACATCTTTGACTTCTAGGATCCTCACACCCTTCAATTATATTCAATGTAAGGATGATGTGCAGATAGTATTGTGTAAAAAGGGTTTTTACATGGTGACCATGGGAAGAGAGGTCAAACCCCAACAACCTCTTTAAAAGTAAAGTTATCTAGACAAGCTGAATGATGCATTTGGCTTCATGTGCATCCACATCTCTAGAGATTTACTATTCCATATCAATGGACTAGAAAATCCAAAGGAAGTATGTGAGAAGATTGGATCCTTGTTTGGAAACAAGTATGAGTTGATGGGTCATATTCTCTAGAATGATATTAAACAACTACAACCCAATAACTTCAAAACTATACAACAATTCTTCTCAAAATTTAAATCTCTTATCATGTAGTGGAAGTAGTGTGGGATTGATAAAAAGGTAGAGCAATTGGTGATCTCAATTATGAGAAAATGTGACCCATAACTCTAAGTGTTTGTATCCACCTTTCTCTCTGGTAGACTGACAACTCCTGATTGGAGAATGTCATCCCTTGATGCCTTCACAGAATTTCTTATTCAAGAACAAGACAAGCTGATATAGATGGGAGGTCTTAGAGCCTCAAAGAATCAAGATCTGGTATATGGGGAGACTAATAATGCACAAGAAAATGGGAAGAATAAAGGAAAAGAGAAGAAGAACATTGATTTCAATCCTAAGGATAAGCAGAATCATTCAAAAGGAGCCTCAGGTTCCAAGAAGGATAAGCATAAGAAATTTGCCAAGGCCAAGTGCTCTTTTTGCAAGAGAGGAAATCATCCAGAGAATCTATGTATGAAGAAAATCATAGACCATATGACTAGGCTCCTTGAATAGAACAATATTTCCCTTCCTGAAGGTGCAAAGAAGTCTTATGTTGGAAATAAGACTGAAGATCATGAGAGGTGCCATGCTCTGAAAGAAGGATTTGATTAGTCATAAGATTTTATCATTGATTCTGGAGCCTTGAACAACATGGTTGACTCCAAAGAACCATTCTCTTCTTTGAATCTCTCTGGAGGACCAAGCATCCACATGGGATATGACTCACAAATCCCGGCAATGAGTAAAGGTTCCGTTAAATTTGAGCATGGTGTGTTCAAGAATGTGCTTTATGTCCCTTACCTGAAACAAATATGTTGTATGTATATCATATGGCTCATATTGGCTCACCCAAGTGAGTCAAATTGTATCTTGAAATAGTGGATATCTCATAAATATATACTGGTAATTTGATAGCGAAAGGAGTTTCATATCATGCCTTCAAGGCATATGAATTTTCTCACGTTCTTCCTAATTCATATCCTAGTGCTATATTGACTCTTGCTAATAAAACAAGCAGAATTTGGAATGAAAGATTTGTCCATCTGAATCTAAAATATCTCTGACAGCTACACAATGAAGATATGGTTGAGGTATTGTCTCTCATCATGTCCTCTGAAGTTGTTTGTAATGGTTGCTTGGTAGGTAGGCACCCAGAGTGAAGGTATGGGGTTGGGAAGGAAATAAGAGTTTCCTTTGTTCTTCACCTGGTTCACAGTCATGTTTTCAGACCAATTCCACAACATCTATGAATGGGTCCTGATACTTTCTAACCTTCATTGATGACTACTCAAGGTATTGTTGGATCTACTTCCTCGAGTTGGAGTCTGAGGTATTTGAAACCTTTAAAATTTTCAAATCCTTTATTGAGAACACTCTTGAGTAGAAGACCAAAGAACTTAGATCAGATAATGGAGGAGAGTACATCAAAAGAGAATTCATGTAGCTATGTGATTAATAAGTAATTCAAATGCAACACTCAGTCCCATACAAACCATAACAAAATGGTGTAGATGAGAGGAAGAATAGATCTCTGAAAGATATGGCTACATGCATTCTTGAAGCAAGAAATATCCCTCCATATCCATGGGCTGAAGCAGTGAAATGTGATTCATACATCCATAAAATATTTCCTCATAGGTTAGTGATTTGGGTAACTCCCTTCGAAGAATTAATGGAACATAATCCCAATGTCTCACATCTGAGGGTTTTTGGCTCTAAGATATGAGCCAAAATTCGTGGAATAACAAGAGTAAAGCATTCATAACTTAGAGTAGTGAATGGATACTGCTGGGATATGTAGATGATGCAAAGGCATTGAAACTCATGAAAATTGCAACCAAAAACTGCTTCACAGAGTGCAGTATTCAACTTGAAGAAGATCATATGCATGATCCACAACCAGCTGAAGAAGGTATAATTACTCATCAAATCCATTTGCAAATAATGATTTCTTGACTAATATTTCATATTCAGAGTCTGAAGAGGAGGATCAAGATGACCAAGATCTTGATGTTGAGAATGAACGTCAAGTAGATCTAGATCCAAATCTAGCAACTGCTCCCACTCAAAGGCCTAAATGGGCCCAAAATCTCATTGAAGCTACTGGGAACAGTGTTAGGGATCCATATGACAGAAGAAGGACAATATCTCAATATTATGATGAAAACATTGCACTATTCCATACATATCCACTTCTCTCAGAGAGGTGCTTCATGATGATGGGGTCATATCCTCAATGCTATAGAGAGGCTTGGCATGATCCAAGATGTCAAGAATCCATGTATGATGAGTTTTATTTGCTACAAAACAAAAGACTTGGGATCTTGTCACTTTGCCTCATAGGAGGAAGTTAGTTCAACACAAATGGATCTACAACACTAAATATAGAATTCAATGGAACCACTACCAAGTACAAGGCTTGGTTAGTGGAAAAGGGGTACTGACAAGTTCATAGGATGGACTACAATGAGACATTGCTCCAATAACAAGAATGGACTCCACAAGGCTAGTTTTGGACATTGCAACTTCGAAGATGTGGGAGGTACATCACATGGATGTAAAGAGTTCCTTCCTCTGTGGTGACATTGAAGAGGAAATCTATATGAGATAGTGTGAGAGGTACACTGAAGATTCCTCCTTGATTTACAAACCAAGGAAATGTCTTTGTGGGATCAAGCAAGCCCCAAGGGCATGGTATTACAAAATGGATGCATTCCTATTGTCATAGAAATTTGAGAGGTATAAGTATGACTATAATGTCTACATGCAGCAGAAGGAGGGATTATTACTAGTGATAATTCTATGTGTGGATAACTTGCTCATTACTAGTGGCTCGGCAGCTGGATTGAGAGGAATCAAGTCATCTTTGAGCAACTCAATCTCCATGACTGATCTGGGATTGTTAAGGAAGTTTATTGGTCTCGAAGTAAATAAAAAATCTTCAGGATTCATTATTACTTAGTCTAGATACACACGAGACTTGTTCAAAAGATTCCACATAAATGATTGTAAGGAAGCACCCTTCCCCTTCTTATCTGGCATCAGGTTGGAAGAAGTTGGTTCTAGAATCCACACCACTAGTTGATAGTACATTCTACATATATTCGATCGGTAGCCTATTGTACGTCACCCATTCAAGGCCATATTTATCTTATGCTATGAGTGTTATTTCCAGATACATACAAGAGCCACATGAGCGGCATTGGAAAGAAACAAAGCACATATTGCATTATGTGCAAGTTATGAGGGAGTTTGAGATCCACTATTATGTTCGTGCACATCTAGATCTGATTAGTTTACTTATTCGGATTGGGACGATGATCGTACTGACAGGAAATCTACATCAGGATTTTTGTTCATGTTGGGATATGTACCAATTTGTTGGTCAAGCAAGAAGAAAGAAGATCTTTTTCTCTCTTCAGCAGAAGCAGATTATCGGGGGGATGTGAATGTAGTTATTTAGGTAGTTTGGATACATGGGATTCTGACAAATTTTGGAATTCACACGTATCCTAAAATATACCTATTTTTTGATAATCAGAGTGCAATCAAGATATCCAGTGATCTAGTTAAGAAGTAGCAGACCAAGCACATTTAATTCCATCCACGAACTAGTGCATAGTAAGGCTATCACTCTACATTACTTCCCTATAGAGGAGAATATTGCAGAAATATTCACCAATTCCTTCAATCAAAATATATATTTTCTATCTCATATCTCTTCTTGGTGTAAAGGATTGATTCAATTATTGTTCCTTTGTTTTCCTTCTTATTTTGAGGGGGGGTTCCCATGAGGTTTTCCCCATTTCCTCGGTTTGTTAAGCAATCATTTTTGCATTTAGATTAAGGGGGCATGTTAGGATTAATTAATGAATCATTCCTTGACCACCATACTCTAATTGTCATTTCCTAGCTTAGAAGTTTATTGCCATTTCACTAGTGAAATGGGGGATTCATATGGGGCCCACCAAACATTTCATGCACTAGTATGCATGAGTTTTGGAGCTCCAGAGACCAATACCTATAATTTAGGAACCCACCTTGAGTGCCACCAGCAGTCACCAATAGTTGACCCTAGTCGGTGTTTAGTTATGCTTTGATTCACATCAGTTAGTTCATCTTCACTTAGTCCAGGACCAATTTGCATGTTTTAAGGGAGGTTGGGTGCATTTTATCACCTACCTAGATGAATTGACTGGTTGCAAGCTAATTCAGTTCTCTAAAGTTGCATTAGTAAGCTCTAGTGGTGATTTTCCCACATTGAGTTAGCACTGGAGTCAGTACAAGTTGGTGAATTTGAATCCTACCTAAAGAATTCGAATTATTCATATTATATCACCATTGTATTATAGAGAGGTTAATGATAATTCATGTAATGTTATGCTGACCAAATTTTGTATATTGGTTGTTCAGTTTTCACCATGAATGTTTGATCAGCTTACACTAAATTGCTTCGCTTTCCTACAACCTTCTTTCACATTGAAGTCATTCAGGCCTGAGGATCCTAATCTTTGCTAAATTAAACACCCGTATCGTTTCATTGTGCCAAGTCCTTCAAACTCCTAAGTCTAGAAATTGTATTCATGATGTAGGAAATGTATAACAATACCTATAGTGTTGTACACTTACATTTGTGCTTATGTTATAAAAGGATCGAGGTAGCAGAGGCGATACTACATCCTTCCTCCCTTATAAATAACATCGTCCTCAATTTTGTGCTCTTCAAAAATTTCTTCAACTTCAATATCATTCTTCAACTAGCTTTGCTTTCTTTTGGTATCCCTTTTGGATATCTTCAATCTTCATTGTCTTTCTTAATATGTTATTTACACAATCATTACGAGGTATTCTCAATGATTATCATAAAACATACGCATAGATAAAAAATTTCAAATCAAGAGAAGCATAAGTAGTAATTTCTTTTGCAACATATTGTTGTTGTTTTTCATGATAACTCTTCAAAGATTAGTTTCACCCTTAAACATGTGTACCTACAACATCTTCTAGTCATGCAATATAGAACATATAAACTTCATAGTCTAAGACATAATCATTCATGCATTTTCATCTTATGGCACATAACTTTTTCATATTCAACTTTAAAATCCATACCTCTAGTATGGTAGTACTTTTTGTCAAGTACCTTTAATCATTTGCACTTTGATTCGCAACATAAGTAATCAATCATACTAACATAACATATGCATAATCATATTTCTCTCACATATCGTGAAACATATACTAATTGCACCGAGAGGGTCTCTACATCCCAGTATGAGGGAGATCTTGTAACGCTTTTCATGAGGGAGATCTTGTAATGTTTGTTACTAACAAAATAATAAAAAATAAAAAATTTAATTATCCGGCAAAACAAATGTCAACCACAAAAAAAACCTAATATGGGGGATAAATTAAAGAATTAAATATTTAATTATATTCCACAAAAATGTGGGTTAGAAAAACAACAAAATATGGGGTAGATGTTGTAAAGTTCCTACCTAACAAAATAATAAAATGTAAAAAACTGAATCATCCACAAAAACAATGTTGGTCTTGCACAGGGTTTTAAAACCATTTGCAAGGCTCTCCTAAACCATGTGCAATAGGAGAGCCTTGCAAATGGTTTTAAAACCATGTGCAAGGCCTCCTAAACAACCCATGGTTTTATTGTACATGGTTTAGGAGGGCCTTGCAAATGGTTTTAAGACCATGTGCAAGGCCTCCTAAACAACCCATGGTTTTAGGAGGGCCTTGCACATGGTTTTAAAACCATGCATTGAGGGGATGTTGTAATGTTCATTCCTAACAAAATAAAAAAATAATAAAAAATATTATATATCGACCATAAATAATATTAAATATTAATAATAAAAATATTGTATATCCACGTTAAATAAAATGATATTTCTTTTAGTTTAAATGAAATCAATGGCTATATATATATATGACACACCAAATCTAATAGAAGTTTTCACCTCGAAATATTTGATCCTTCTCAGTGCTTGATGGAGACTAGGATTTGGATCTATGCTGGTCTAAAAGCATTGGCAATGCACACAGAAACGATCATTTTATTACATGTGTCATGTGAGGATTACCTAATATAAATTTGTATCCAATACTTCATCTTTGTCATATCATAATGCATAAAATATCAAAGGCAATATTCACAAACATACCTTTT
>LPNX010867282.1:187412-247148 GCA_001517045.1 Pseudotsuga menziesii
TTCCCTTAGAGTTCATACTTAGTATAAATATAATCTTTTCTAGTGGTTACCCACACAAAAACATCAATCAAAAGGAAAGGCACTTCCTCTCCTCTATGGAGGTCATCCCTTCAACAACAAGAAGCTTCTCAAGGACTTTCTCTCCTCTACGGAGATTGTTTCTTCAACAACAAGAAGATTCTCAAGGATTCTCTCTCTCTCTCTCTCTCTCTCTCTCTCTCTCTCTCTCTCTCTCTCTCTCTTGAGTAGCGGCCCAAAATAAAATCAAAAGGATCTCGACTCCCTTCAGAATTGTCATGCGAAGACCATTCCCCAAGAAAAGAAATGTGTTCCCTAATCGAACGATCATTTCTTTTAACTATTAATTACTCCACTTTAAACAAAATGGGACCCTTTTTGGATCAAAGGACTGCACATCATATATTAATATATCCAAAAAATTTATAATATATATACAACGAAATATTTTGTTATACTTATGTCAATGTTTAGTCTTTAATAATATTTAATTCTTTATTCCATATCACCATTCTAATTATTTATAATACTTGGTAATATATGTGTAATGCCATAATTTTTTTTAACCATGGGAACAACAACCTCCCAAGAGTATATCCAACAGCCAAATACCAATACTTAGAGATGTCCTGAAGTCCACTAGGGTGAGCTTCTTTTCATTGGGTAATTTTTATTTATTTTGCAACCTTTTTAGATATAAGATAATAGTAATATTATTTAGAATAATCACTAACTTTAATTTAGGATCACTTAGTATTTAATTTAAGGGTAATAGGTAGGTTATCCCAATTCACTAAAAGCTTATACAAAAATCCAGTAACTTTAGTTTAGGGAAACACTTAAAGTTTTAAGTGACCAAGAGAATATTAACAAAATATCTTTTCTTCAGGTGGCTTAAACACCATGATTATACCTGACATCAAATACATAGATTCCTATCAAGTTACCTCAATTCCCCTATTGTTTCGTTGTGCCCAGTCATTCAATCTTCTAAGTCTACAAACCCAATTTACAACTTAAAATATATATAACAATACTTATAGTGTTATACACTTGCATTTGTGCTTAAGTTAGAGAAGGATCTCGATACCATAGAGGATATTACATAATCTAAGCTAGCAACCCATTGTATATGTAAACATTTTTTAAATTAAAGTTTATAGGATTGTTCATTTTAACAAATTAAAATGGTATTTTATTACTATTACCTATTTTCAAAAGATTACATTAAATACGTTTTAAATGGAATAACTAGACCCACATAAATTCATCTTAAATCTTAATTTATCAAATATAGAGTGGGATCCAATTTTTTGAGTTGTAATTTTTTTAATTTAAATTGATAAATTTGATCCTTTTCTTCTTGCTTATAAATTAGAGGGTAGGTTTTAATTTTGCATTTTATATTCTAACAATATTTTTTGCACGGAAGAGATGCATTCTACAACCCAATAGGGAAAAGATGTGTAACTCCTTTTGTGCTCATCCTAGAGTTGGCACATGTCCTTTATAAAAAATAACAAAATATTATTAAAAATAACTTGTCCTCTTAAATTAAATTTAAATTATTTAGAATTGCATACATATAAAACAACATAAATTAGATAAATTAAAACCATAAACATTGGATTGCACATTTTCACTCTAAAAAATTTTTGCGAGATTTTATCCCTATGGGTGCTTGGTAGATCCCTTTTAGATAGATTTATGATGGTTTAATTAATTATCATAGTTTTTTATGTTATAAGTCAACTTGATTTTTTAAATTATCTTTTATTTTTGGTACCGTAAAGTTAATTCACCATTAGATTTTTTTATTGGATTTATTTGAGACAATATTTTCAACATAAATTCATTTTAGATCTATTAAATATAAAAATTGATTAACTATTTTTATGTATAAATTTTTTAATAATTTAATTTAAAATTTTGGATTAATATATTATATAAATTTAGTATATGAAATAGAATTAAATGATAAAAACTTAACTTTTATAAGTAAAATAAAATTACATTAATTTTAATATAATTAAAATATAATGATCTTTTCCATAATTGTTTTAGTGTTTAAAATTTTAATTAATTTAATATATATTTTTAAATTTTATACCTTTGATATGTAAAATAAAATTACATTAATTAAAATATAATGATCTTTTCCATAATTGTTTTAGTGTCTAAAATTTTAATTAATTTAAGATATACTTTTAAATTTTATTAATTTTTTTAAACTTATATAGTATTTTGTAATATCAATAAATAACAATTAAATAACATCCACTACTGAAAGTAGTATTAAAAAATAATTAAATCAAAATGTTATGCAAGAAGGCTTTTGTAAGTATTAAAAAATTCACAATCTCTAAACCTGAAAATGAGTAGTATTAAAAAATAATTAAATCAAAATGTTATGCAACAAGGCTCTTGTAAGTATTCAAAAGTTCACAATCTCTAAACCTGAAAATGCGGATTTCTTTGAGATGTTAGTAAACTTTTTTTTCCACATAAAACATTAAAACCTTTTTATTCATATAAAAGATTACATTTTTATGATGTTTTCATGCAAGTAATTTTTGCTTAGTATTTCTATAAATGGCTTAATGCCAATCAATAATATTCATTCAAGATTACATTTTTATGATGTTTTCATGAAAGTTACATTTGTTTAGTATTTCTATAAATGGCTTAATGCCAATCAATAATATTCATTCAAAATTACATTTTTCAAAAATGATTTCATGCTTCTCTAAAAAAAGGCTTCTTGTCTCTTCATTCAAGTTTCATTCAAAAATAAACTTTTCCACAAATTTACCAAGATATTTACTGAAACTTTTCCAAGATATTTACTGAAACCAATTCTATTTGAAAAATACTATATTCCAGCCTTCCATCCAATGGATATATTCATGCATATCTTTACCGGGATTTGAATCCATATCTTTACAGAATCCAAACTCTTCAATATTTAAACCCATATAAAATTACAAAAGTCACCTATGATTTAATGGAAACATTTTTTTCTTGGATTGGACAAGTTTCTGCATGGATGCATGGATCAGAATTTGATAAAAATGCTAAATGAAATAATTCAAGAACGTGCAGGCGACGACGACCAGAGTGTTAATAAAAAAATTATTTTTTCTCTATCCGGTATCTTTTATTTGATTTATTTGAGACAGTATTTCCATTGATGAGACAATCTGCTAATAGATAATTTCCACGCAGAGAAGTTGAGGACATGTTAATTCAAAGAATTCTATACTAATCCGGAAGGACGTACTCCAATTGAGTTGTCTAACTAGAACGTGCTCCATGCTCCAATTGAGTTGTCTAATTTCTCGCTGATTTTTACTTGTTTCTTTGTTATGAATTCTTATTGAATTTATATATTTTTTTTTTACTTAAAATGACCTAACAAACAGTAAAAATTTGATTGAATGGAATCCCCTTTGATTTAAGTCAAAATCATCGCAGCTCACTGGTCAATGGTTATGGCCGTCTTTGTTTTATACGGAAGATTTAGATAATGAAGGCGCAACTTGCTGCGTTTTCGTTTTTAGTAGACGGTGAGATTAAGTTGGGCAATCCAATGACCAACTTGGCTACCTGCCATAGTTAACTCTATAAATAACTGCCGTATTTACACTAATTCTGATATGCGTAGTGGAAGGAAAATGGATTCAGTAGAGAACTTTACGAGTTCATGGGTATCAGCCACCACCACAGCAGGATTCACGATGCTCGTTTTGATGATCTTCTTCTTCTTCTGGGAATATCGTTTGAAGACGAAGAAAACGAGCAATCAAGAAGTAGTACTGCAGTTGCCTCCAGGACCAGCTGCATGGCCAATCATCGGGAATCTCCACATGCTGGGAGAGCTTCCTCATCGTTCTCTGAAAGACCTTGCGGACACATATGGTCCCATTATGTCTTTGCGCTTTGGTTCGGTCACTGCTGTCGTTGTTTCTTCTCCTGAGATGGCCAAACACTTTCTCAAAACTAAAGATCTCATATTTTCCAGCCGACCCGCATTGGCGGCAGGGAAGTACTTGTTCTACAATTTCAAAGACGTTGCATTCGCCCCGTATGGAGATTATTGGAGGGAAATGAGAAAAATATGTGTCGTAGAACTCTTGACTGAGAGGAGAATCAAGTCATTTCAATCGGTACGCATTGAGGAGGTGTCTGCGATGATTCGCTCCATTTGGCAGGAAAGCGAGAACGGGGCTAAATCAGTGAATGTGAGCAAAGCTCTCTCGTCTCTCACAGCAAATATAATATGTAGAACTCTGATGGGCAAAAGATGTTCGATGGACGCGTCCGACAAGTTGGCAAGCATTAATGGAATCCCGGAACTGATACGGGGATTGGGGGAAGTAGCCGGTGTTTTTGATTTTGGAGATTTCATTCCTTGTGTGAGGTGGTTGGATTTGCAGGGCATCAGAGGGCGCATGAAGAAACTCAACAGAGAGTTCGACAAGATCGCCGAGGCGATTATCGACGAACGCGTTGAGATGAGAAAGCTAAAAGAAAGCACAAATGGTCAGCGCGCGAACGATTTTGTGGACGTGCTACTCGACATCTCGGGGAGTGCACACATAATGGGCAGGACCGAGATGAAGGCCCTTGTTTTCGACATGATCAGTGCTGGAACTGATACAGCGGCAGTTACATTAGAATGGGCTATGTCTGAGCTGTTGAGGAATCGTGCTGTGATGAAGAGGGTGCAGGGGGAGCTGGAGTCGACCGTGGGCAAAGATGATCAGGTAAAGTCATGTGATCTGCCAAGTCTGGAGTACCTGAATTGTGTCGTGAAGGAAACGATGAGATTGCGTACAACGGGTCCACTGCTTATTCCTCACGAGTCAATGGAGGCTTGCACTGTAGCCGGATACCACATTCCTGCTAAAACGAGGCTCATAGTGAACGCCTGGGCGATAGGGACAGATCCGGCTGTGTGGGGAGACGACGCTCTGGCGTTCAAGCCTGAGAGGTTTATGCCGGGGGGCAGACATAGACATATAGATTTGAGAGGTCAGAATTTTGAACTCACACCCTTTGGATCGGGTAGGAGAGGCTGCCCGGGAATGGAGTTGGCTCTTGAAGTTGTGGGCCTTGCACTCGCCCAGCTGCTGCAATGCTTCGATTGGAGTTTGGAATGTAGAAATGGAGTACAGGAGGAGCTGGATATGAGTGAAGCATATGGGATGACTATGCCTCGACGCTTTCCGCTTTATGCTGTCCCATCTCAGCGATTGCACGCAGGCCTCTGAAAGAATCTATACTTGATATATGTTACCTAGGGAGTTTATAAAGTCATCTTATTCTTGTTCATATGCCACCAGAGTTTGTTCAATTATAGGAATATCATAAACAGTAACCAGTTCTTGTCATTGTAACAACCTCTCAACACTAAAAGAGGTTAGTCTAGTTAGGTGTTTTCCATGACAGCTAGTAGCAGCAACCATCATGGCCATGGCCATGGCCATGGAGGAGACTTTGGGCTCAAGGGAAGTTGTATTCATGAACAAATTGGCATTCCAAGTTCAAAACGCTGCTGCCTACATCAGTGAGGGCATTATTTTTTGTTTAGATAACATAGCCGAACTTTGTTAAGTAATTAATAGTGTAAGCGAATATTAAATGCTATGTGTAGGAGTTAAGGATAGATTTTCTATGTAAGAAAAATGATGGTACGTGTGTCGGTAGGAGACTTTGTAAACAAGAGTCATGAGGTGGCAATGTCTTCTACATTGCATCTATAATAGCTAATGGTTTGTAATTGCTTATGCAAAAAAATTAAAACTCAAAAAAATTAGATTAAATTTTGTTATAGTCTACTAAAAACTCAATAAAAATAGAATAAATGTTGTTATAGTCTATCTAGGCATCCTTTTGAGGATGGTAGAGATTTGACTACTTAGAAGACTCTCACACTCAGGTTCTATTTCAATGGATTCAAAGTGAGGATGAGCTTTACGAGATTTGCCAGAATGACTACTACATTTCAAATAGGCCATGAAAGACATAAAGACAAGCTTAAATAGAGAGTGGGGATGAACCATTTTTTATTAGCTAGATGATAAATTGCTGATGCTTGTTGGGTGGTTAAGTTAATTCCTTCATTATGAGAGTTGCAAACCAACTTCTCCTTTTAAAAGGGTACTCACCTCTCTCTTGGAGCTGCACATTTAGGCTTGAAAGTAACTTATCCTCTAAAGGAAGGGTAGAAAGGCAAAAGAAAGGCAATGAAAGTGAGAGCAAAACTCCATAAACCATCCTTCTAGCTAAATTTTTTGTTCATTATAAGAAATGTCATTTTCAAAATATGACATTTTCCATTCCATAGGTTCATTAAGAGTTTTGGATCACCTATAAATTATAAATAAAATATATATGATATTAAATTGTCCCAAATAAAAGTAAATAAAATAAACACACTTAATGTACATAAAAATTTAGATAATTTAAATAATATATTAAATTTAACATCAAAATAAATCTATAATTTTTTTTTAATTTCCAATAAAATCAAGAAAATAAATATATGTAAAAGAATCAATAATAAATCTTATTAAAATTTCCAACTCACTTATCAAAATAATATTTTTTATTTTTATATTTTATAATGTTACATATAACTCTCCTTAACTTTATAAATGGATACCCAAAATTTCTTCACCCTTAACATTCACAATACCTTTTAACCCTCATTTTCACTCAAATTGATTTTTTTAAAGAAGGTTATCATTACATTCCCTTTTTTTAGGGTAGTAATTAATTTAAAACTATTAATCAATTTTGTGTTTTGTCTCTTAATAAGAACATTAATTGTGCTACTGGTAGAAATTCTTGTCCCCTTCAAGGAAAAAGGAACAAAACAAATGAATTGTTCAACGAATCTAAAGATATTCTGTAGCGTTTCTTTCTTTCATTCCTCTCGGGCCGTACAGCATGGCATGGTTGTAAATGCAACGTTTTGCTTCTTAAAGCCAAATGCCTTACTCATAATTATTTGAGCTAAAAAGAAAATTTGGCTATTTTAGGCGAGGAGAGACAATTTGCTCTTCTTTTTAATATAGCCAGCCATTAGTCAAATCATCTACATAATAATTTATTTGTTCTAAAAAGCTGATCAGGGATCTTCACAACAGTTCACAATAGGTGGTAGATCGCATGGACGACCGACGATAGCAAGTGGAGTATGGCGTGGTAACTGCCTTTACCAGTCACTCATATATATTAATCGAGAGGCCTGGTTGGCTACTGATTTTTTCTTGCATTTTCAGTTGGAGAGAATGCTGAGGTTGGCGATCAATTTCCTTGCAGTGTTGTAGTATATTCCGTAAGGTTTCTGGCTCAAGTTGAGTTGAAAAGATTATTGAATAACAATAAAAAATAATGAGTTATTTGCACCATTAACTTCTTTGTGATGATGCCAAGCCAAGACTAACTGGAACTAGTTTGTATAACGCTTTTAAACCAGATGCACTAGAAGTAACTCTCTTCAGCTAGAAGCCAGGCCTAGTAGCAGTTAAATTATTGTAACTTAAGCATGGGCGATTTTTCATTTTTGCAAGCAAAATAATAAGTAGAGAACATAGGTTTATGAGAGCACCAAAGAGGTGGGTCGTGCTTACCTCGTCTTTGGGTGAGGAGGTGGAACCATTTTTTTCAGCACAGAAGGATTGCCTACATCAGTAGCCTACATCAGTAATATAATTGTCTATAAAAAAACACAAAAATAATCGATAAAATATATTTCAGTGTGATTCAACAAGCTTGAATTTAGAAGATATGATAAATACAATAGACCTATTAGAAAGACAATAAACCACAACAATATAGGAGTATATACCATTAATACCCCATATCTTGCTACATATCTACTCAAAATTTGTGCCAGAGTGAACTATTTAATACATCAACTAGGAAACTTTCACCCTGTATTTGGGAATGACAAAGCCTTTGATTGTGAGGAAGCCATTTCTGGCTGTTGCTGTCAATAATGCATAGTAGAAACATGCATAGACATAAATATAAGAGAAGTAAGCATGGACTACCTCTCATTATCAATCAGAGGAGTTCAAAACGTAATGTTATCTGGATCACCATCGGCATCCTGCACCAAGCTACTTTTTTACAGCTTACCTAGTCTTTCTCCTTCTCTACCCCTATGGACATTTACTTGTCTTCCTACTCCAGCTTCTGCATGACCTCCTTCATTACCAATGCTCATTCTAATTACAGAGTATGTTTGCAATGGCAAGAAATTAAATTAAATTGTACTAATTTGCATATCCTGATTCTAATACTACCTTGACGCTCTCCTTAATTAATTAATACCTTTAGTTGTGGCGTTGCCTTTTTGACGGAGTTGATTAGCCTGAATAATAATGTTTGCTATATGTTAGTGTGGTTCCTCTCCCCGCCTGTGGTTCTTGCAGTTATAGCCCTTTTAACTTCCACCATTCATATTATTAAATCTATTTTTTTCTGGTCACTGAATTATATTAATAACTGCTTAGCTCACTTTTTTGGCGGTCATCTACCTGGTCTGGTTTGTTGCTCATGCTATGCAGCTCAATTCAAGTTTTTAATACAAATACCACATCATCAATATTCATCCCTTCATAGGTAGGTACTTGTTGATTGTGAGGTTGTTGATCAGGTCGTTTATAATAAGGATACCTAAAATAGCCTCATGTATTGGATTTCCGTTCATTCACATTTCTTTATAGGTATAAAATTCATTTGATACATTATGTGGAACTTTCTGAATATTTTCAAAATCAAAAGAAATTTGGTCTTTCTTTGGAGGGTTAATTTTTTTGTGGGATTAGCTTTCTTCTCAAAAGTACTTGGTTGATTAGTATTGATATCGGAACTATCCTTAAGGCTTAACATATCCTTTTCTATCAACATAGCTTCATCGAACACTTGTTGTAGAGTTGGTTTATGCACTCATTTCACCCACATGCCTAAGGGAGTTGGAATGTATTTCACATAATATGATACCAAGTGATCTTTTGTAGACATTGATTTAGCGAGAATCTATTTTTTAAGTGTTAGGAATATTTAATTAAAATATTTTTTCCTTTATTTGTTTTACATTTCATTGTAGATAACTCAATTACTTGATTCTCGTGTTTTATCATCACCAATTTCTTCCAAAAATAGTGTATTGAATTAATTCTAAGAATTTATCGTTCGGGGATGAAGAGAAAAATACCAGGTTGAAGCTTTACCCTCAAAGGTGTAAGGAAACAACCTGCATACCACATCTTCATTTATTACATTACATAAGTGGATTGCTAACATAAATTTCTTGATGTGGTCATTAGTTAGTTTCCTATCACCGAGATCAAATGGGCAAAAACATTTGAGGGTTTTCTAGTAATGCATGTTGCACACCTGGAACTGATACTGCATCTTGATCGATCTAGGGCATATTTTGATTATTATCCATATGGAGAGGACTTATTTCTTCCTTAGATGAACTAGAGGTATGATGATTAGAATAACTATTTCCATAGTTATTTCCACAAGGAGTACTAGGTGGGGAATTAGGCGTCTAAGGAGGTTGGTATGATCCTCCTTCTTTTGAATTAAATCCAAATAGAAAAAAACTAAGATCTGCAATGAAACCATAATTCGATTGGTCTTTCAAAACTATATGTAGGGATTGAAGTGGCGAACTAAAATGAGTGAAATATTGGGATTCATGATTTATTGAAAAACTTGCAACATATCTTTTAGTATCGTTCACAAAATCCCTAAAGTGTTGGTTAAATCGTTCAACAAAATATTGGGTAATGTAAGGAATTGCAAAGGTGTGTTAAGCATTCTTAGCTAGAGGATGAAGTGTGGAATCTTGATATTGGCATGGTAAAAATGAGAACACCTGGATAATTTTTGGACTGTGGGGTAGGTGTCAAAATGGTTTCAGCTGTGAAATTGCACCATCGATGAATGTGGATGGTGGGATTACACAACTCCGAGTAGCAACCGGGGAACGAGGAGGAGTTTTTCTTTTATTCCTTCAAACCATTAATTACTTACCTACCCTCCTTCTAGCACCATTTTTTGATTCCTAAAAACAGGTTGAAATGTTAATTCAAAGGAAAAGAATATGATCCGAGAACCTCAAAATATTTCCTAAAAAATATTCCTATTTCCAAGTCATTTGGGATGATCTCTATGGACGGATTTAATCCTCCGTTATCTTAGGGTTTCTATGTTCAAAAGAGAATTATAGTTTCTTTATGGGTTTATTATAAGTGACTCTAATAAGAAAAATGTTTAATAAGTTTGATATGATTAAAATATCCTAGCAGGGAAACCTACTAGGAGATTAATAAAAGGAAAAGCTTATAAATCAAGATTTATTTTAGAATTAATATGTCACTAAGCCATCGAATTCCCAAAGAAACATCAAGCATAAAACCTATGAACAAATTCATGTGAATTAATAGTATCATTCATTATAACATACAAATCTAAAATAATGTTAAGATTTAAGAAAATGTGAATTAGTGAACACACAACTCAATGGAGGACACAAAATAACAAATAAAATTTGTATTTGATACCCACCAAATCATTACATGCAATTTTTTTTTGTCCATCTCACATTACCCAATTTGCAAATAAATACATACTCGATTGTAGCAGGTTAAAAAGTCATACAATTTAGAGTGAAACATACTGCAACAATCCTTCTCCAATGAAAAAGATTCTGTTTTCTCAATACCATAATTTCTCTTAAATACATTCATAGACTCCAAAAACATTAAAGAGATGGGGGAATGATTTGACAAGGAATAGGGAGGGAAAATATTCAAACCCTTGAGCCAATAGGGTAAAGCCAAATGTCAGTGGGAGAACCCATAAAGCTGTCAACTACCCATTTTGTCTTTTGTGCCCAATCATTATTTCTTCCAGAAATTGGTTGAGGTAGTTAATGCCTTGGGACTAGAAGAGTATGGAAGTCAAATTCAGATTGGGGGAAGCCATCTTTTTTGGAAATCATTTTTTTGACTTATGGGGCAAGAAAAATCCATGAAATGTATGCCCATCACATTATGCACCCATGGCCTTCATTTACTCATTGAGCTGAAGCTTGTTGTGCTTTTACCTCCACATTTTTCTGTAGTTTCCTCATTTCTACATGCCCAAAAATCCATTTATGTTATTGCTAAGTGAATGGCCAGCAGGGATTCACAATTTGTGGGTTTAAGGAGGCCGTTTTTTCTCCCGTAATTCCCATAGATGTTTTCAGAGTTTGAATTCACAAATTGGGGGTTTGTAGAGGTCATTTTTACCCATAAACATTGGCTGAAATCAAGTTTGCTCACCAGGGTTGATTTCCCCATTTTCCTATATGTTTTTGGTTGCAAAATGTTTTTGTCCATACCCAGCACTTGTGTTTTGTTTTTCTGTAAATCCTTTCTTTGGTCTTAACCGTTAGGAATGGAAGAGGAAAGAATTGGATTGATAATCCTAGTGAAGAGAGAAACCTCACAGAGAGATCAAGAGGGGATGATTATTATTCTATACACACCCTGAAGAGAATTGGAAGGGAAGGTATGGCCTGAGGTACTGTGTAGCAGTGAAAAGAATGCTTCCATGTGTTGGGTGTGTAGGTATTGTGGAGGCCAAGCCAGATCTTGTGTAGGTGTCCATAGCTTTGTGGTTGAGCTCACTAGCTCAGCAATTCTCCTATCCACTGCCTTAGCAGCCTGATAAACCCAATTGTGTTTGGATTAGTTGAGTTTTGATGTGTATTTGGTTATGTGTGAGCCTGCTCTTCCCTAGTTCCTTCTGTAAATCATGCCCATCTCATGGGTGGCAATGGTGTTAAGTGATTGATGAGAACATTGGCCTATGGTTGGGTGGAACGTTTCAACGACATAGCTAGTTGCGGGACAAATTCTTTTCAAGATAAGTATTTCTTGTGTATTTAAGTTCTGCAACTGTATTTTTTTTAAATTATCATGAACATGTTGAATGCTTGAATGTGTTGAATGTATTTTTCTTCTGTTGTATTCTAATGAAATATACATTTGCATATGTATTGTATCTCAATGCATTTTATTATTCTGTTCATGTGGCTAGATTGTCATCCTGATAGTAGCAACAACAGTCGAGTTGCATCCTCTCTCTCGGCGAGTAGAGGAGACGGGACGTGACATTCCTCATGTTCCTTGCACTATGCTTAGGCTTGTTCCTCATGCTTGGAACTAGTTCCACATTCCTATGACACCTGTCTCCTCGCATTTAGAGAATTCTTTTGTCTTTCTTTCGATCTCGTTAAAAACAGTAAGGAGGCCATGAGTTGACTTTTATGGGATCGTTAAAACTTTACGGGAAAGGTATGGATTTACCTTTAAGATTTGGTATAAATCCTTAAACATAACTAGATTGTCAAGATTGTGTGTCTCTTCATACTCATTAAAGGATGTGAAGGAACATCCACATTGGTATAAGTTTAACCCTTTTTCGGACCATGTTGATTACTAACAAAAAATGAATACTCTAGTAGATTGTGGCTGGATGAGTATTCCCAGTTATAGGTTTGTCTCTTTTTGGGCTCGTGAGACTAAATTTATGAAAAAGGAACCTAGTTGAGCTCACTTTTTTTTCATGCTCTAGATTAAACTATGAAAAATATTTCGAGCGTTCTTTATTCCATTGTCATTCATGCTAAAACTTTAGGATAAAAACACCGAGTGATCTTTCTTTCCTTCACGCTCGTTAAACTAAATCCTTATGCTTTCTTTTGATCTAGCGTCGATATGGTGATATTTTAACCCTTTTTCAGACCTTGACGAGTAACTATGAAAAAGGAATATCTTAGCTCTCTTGAGCTAAGAGAGTTCCCGTCTAGAGAATTTTATACTTTTTTGGATTTAGGAGACTAACCTTATGAAAAAGTCTCCCCGTATAGTCTTATTTGGAATTTTCAGACTCTCAAATTGTGAAAACTTCATCGAGCATCTACGAATTTGGGCTCGTAAAATCCATGATTCATTGCTTTAGCAACCATTATTCTATCTCTTCTTCGAGCTTGTTAACAATGAAGAAGGTCCCGACTTTGCTTTCTTAGACTTGTGAAACCTTTACAAGAAACAAGGAAAGGGAAGTTCATTTAAATGTATTTTATATTATGGCAGCAAGTCTTTTCTTCTTTGAACAAAGCACTAGTTTTAGTCCATCAGCAGTTGGTTTCTATTTTTTTTCCTTAGGATTATGCCTAATCTCAAAGTTTTTACTCCTCGGGTTAGTTAATTTTTCAATTATATGGAGAATATATCAATGTCTCCTACATTGCAGATTTGTATCATTGGTCCCTTGGTGTCAAAAAGATGCCTAAGTCACTATTGTTCCATGCTCATTTTTAAAGGATAAAACCTTTGTCGGCCATTCTGCAGTTTCCTTGAAATTTTCTGTTGGCCACCCTATGGTATCAATTCAATACATCAAGTCTTTGTAGGTGCTTGTTGAAAAGATTTGTGCCAGTTCTATATCCAATAAATATTTGATTTACCTCGTGTTGGATGGTGGAACATTCTTTAATTCCTTCCTTACAATAGATATATTCCTATCGAATTCAACACATCTTTCTCTAGGAATGAGATTTATAGTTTATGCTAGGACCTTAGGGATTGAAGTCATCAATGACAATTTCCATTGCTATTGGGTAGTGGGAATAACTTAATTTTCCCTACTCGATGGATTCTTCAAGTGTTCGACTTCAAGACCATTTATTCACAATTGTTAGAATGTACTAGGTACCTTGAGGACCATTTTCATTATTGATGGTTTCCCTCACATATTTTAACGGTTTTCATCCATGACTGGTAATCAAATGGTTTCCTCCATGTTCGATGTCAAAATATTTATTCATATGGTTAGGATTCATACCTTTGGGAAGGTTGGATTGAAGAACTTGGGTCAAAAGTAGCATCATTATCTTTTTCTATTTCCCTAGTTGTGCAAGACCTTGTCACACTTCATATGACAATTGTTGAGACAAACATCCACCTTGTATTCTTGTGGCTATGATGTATTATTGAGCATGGATCTACGCTGTTTATTTGTGGTCATGACTCCTTTAGATTTCACATGGCGCCTTTTGACATTTTGTGTGATCATGATAGTTACATAATTTATACACATGTTGGATCCACCTTATATCTTCTTGGAGATCACTTTTATATGGACATGTATGTACTAAATATCATTTTGGATGACATTTATCTCTCTTTCAGGTACCTTCATTTGAGCCTATGATCTTGGATTCACCATTTTCTTTGAATCCATGAGTCAACCATTACCTATTTATAGTATATTTCGTTTATCTTCTTCCCCTCTAACCTAATAATTAGGGGGCATATGTTATAGCAAAAAATGGCACTTCTCCATCCGTGACGACATTTACATGTTTTGTCGCATGAAGACACTTCTTGAAAACTATTGTTAGTCACTGAAAGGAAACTTCTAGATGGAAGGGCCATATAATAAGTTTTGTAGCTCCATTTAACCTCTTTTCTAGACGATTTGAAAGGTATTGAACCAAGGAACAACTTTGCAGAACAAACCAACTCCTAAAAACTCTTGCAAATACCCTGAACAATGCCTTTTTTTACCCATACGCAATTCGTTAGTGGTAAACCTATGTTTTTCAAATGTGTATATATGATTTGTTAGTGGGAAACCCACATATATCCCTTAAAGTGTTCAAAATATATAAAATTATTGAAATTTGGGTGTTTTGGGTGGTTTTGGAACTGCCTGCTTGGTTGTAACTGACCTATCCTCGACCCTAACTATTCATATTTCTATATAATAGAGGGAGAGGGGACCATGAAGGGGATTTATCTTTTGGTATTGTTATGTTGGTGGAATTGGGACACTCATCCACCCCCCCACCACCTTTTCCTTAATTGTCATTTACCTTTATTACAAATCTTGGATGAGAGAAGCAAGAGATCTAGATCGAAGGTTTCACGAGGTGCCTTACAAAAATGGGATATATTTGTATTTAAATATTCATTGTAGACAATTTCTTCATCCTTAAATTCCCGAATAGTAAGCTTGAAAAACACAAAAGAAGTATGATACTTCATGTTTTCCTCCATCTGGATTTCAAGATCAAAGGGATCAGTTGCCTACTTGATTACGTCTACTTATGCAATTCCTTTCTTCCTAGTCAATTATTAAATCTGATCTTTGAATCTATGTAGCTATGCAACATATTTAACTTTAAGTTGTTCTATTTGTTGATTTAGTTTCTCTTGTAGAGCTTCTTTCTCATTTTGTAACTTTATATTTTTCTCTCTTTCTTCATCAAGTGTTGTTTTTAAAATAGACACATAATTCTAGTTGGCTCCTGCAAAAGAACACATATCACTAGTTACTTCCACGACTCCACCATGAGGATCATCAAAAGATGATTTCCAAATGATTTTCTTTGAAATAGTCTCTTCCATAGTTTGTGCTTCCTTTATTCTTTTGGAACCTCTTTAAACTATGGCCTTTTTTCTTTTGCTAAAATAATAATATCCCAACACCACTATAACCTCCTTTCAAAAATATGTTGTTTCTTGAGCTATATAAGGTAATAGATTCCCGGTATTGATGGTGGGTAATGATAGGTAATGAGAAGAAGGAGCTATCTGGGAAGGTTCAAGAAAATTTCCTTGTCCTTCAGTAATTGTAGTAAGATTAGTTACCTGATGTTGGGTATCTTGGATCAGAGTGTAATATTTTGTATGCAGAGGAGTACTATTATGTTTTCTTGCTAATATATCCTACTGGATGGTTTCTTCTATTTCATAGGGTTTGAGAATCAACGGGTCGTGTTTGGAATCAGGATAAAGAGAGGTAGTATCAAGATTTGTATTTTGGTCAATTGGTTCTGTAGATTCTTCATTTTTTCTATCATCACTAATAACTTGGGAATATTGAGGAACAATAGCATTTTATGGTTCTTGGATAACTTGTGTTGGACTAATAATTTATGTAGGGTGTTCATTTTCTAAATCAATAATTTTCCTTGTAACCATTTTGGGAGCCTGATTAGTAGAATTTCCCTCTCCTTCTGTCTTGAAAAAATGTTTGGTGAGACCTTAGTAACAGAATCAACATGATAAACACATTTAGTGTAGGCATACTTACCCTATAGGTTCTCATACTTCTGCATCAACATGTTCAAATTTGAAATGGGAGAAGAAGGGGGATAACCAATAACATGTTGTTTTCCCTATTTCTTCTCCAACTGTAACTTCTCTTTAGTTTTTATAGGAGTAGGTGTAGTCTCTTTAGCTTATTTAGTTGTCTACATTTTTTGTTTCTTTTAATTTTTCTTTTTGTTCAAAGAAATTGTTTCTTTCTTCCAAAAAACTTAGTTTCATCTCTTTTTAAGTCTCGTGGATAAGACTCTCCAAACTAGATCAGTTACTTTCATTATAACTTATTCAAAACTACGGGAGTTTTAAAACTAAAATTATCTAGATAATTATCATGCGTGGAGGATTTGTTTAGGTGGGCCTGAGAAAATAAGCCTAGAACAAATCCCTTAGGGTCTTGTATTTTCTTTTCTACAAGCACTATCATCTTTGCTAATGAGGCTTCCATGTGTTGCATGTTGAATTATTAAATTTCCAATATATATTAGGAACTTTGGTCATGCTCCTCTCTTCTTGTAATAAATTTAACTGTGAATCCCATCCATAACTGTTTGAAATGTAAATTCTACAAGTGCCATCCTGTGAGGAACTACCCTAGGTAATAGATGAACTATATTGCTTCCCCAAATTATAAGATATGTGAAGTTCTCCAAGGTATACCAATATCCCATAGTAGCTATTAGAGACATGGCATTGTCTCAAAGTTGGGGAACATTATTATTAAAAATGGAAAAGTGAACAACGTTGGTAAACTTGTCACAAATGTCATATATGTGCTTCTTGTAGTTGTATTCCCATAGAATTGAGCAATGAATATGTATGGGGGATTTCTCTTATCCAATTCCATCCCAAGGTGGGAAAAGAGAATGAGGCACACACCACATCCATTCGATATATAGATAAATAAAAACTAAGTTTCTTGGTGGATGGGGTTTTCTGAACCTAGACAATTGCATCTTTGAAAGTGATTGAAAATAGATGTGCCTAGTATAAAATTGCACCTGTAGTTGCCACATAATAAGCCAATAGACTACATTATAGTTACAAATATGGACATTGTTCATCTCCATAGAATATACAAAGCATTGATGTCGATAGTTTGTAGGGTTCTCTGAGAAGGGAAATTGGGTATTTTTGATTCGTTTTGAGAATAAAAGTGCTAGATCAACCATTTCGGTCTTTAGTAGGACCTCCGGCTCAATATTTTCCTCGAATGCTTTTATAATTTTATAAGTAAGTAGTTGTTGTGGAGCCTCGAGTTAATATATCTTGGCAAAAGTATCAGGTTTGGTCTTCATGAACAAAATTTTGTTAGCATATCTGAAATAGCTAGTTAGCACGTCCACAAAAAAAATGACCCATTTAACCACGTATGTGTATGGTAAGACTGTGGGCCAAGAAGCAAATGCATGAAATTGAGAATTACTAATATTTTGGTAAATAGGTGCATCATCATGGAGCTCCAAGAAACCATTTCTACCAAAAATAGCATAGATCCTAACCCAATCAAGACATATGGTATCTGATGCTTAAGCATTTGTTTTGGAGAAGAAACCAAATTTATGGTCTTTTGATTTTAAATCCTCCTTTGGGGACTCGGACCTAGTTCTTTTTCCCATGCCTTCTTTTACAATCTTGCAAGGAAATAGAAAAATATAAGCTAAAATAATTTTCTTATAGGTGTGACAGAGTTAATGAAAACAATATAATGCTTGCAGGAAACCAAAAATGTCACTCTAGAAAGTTACTTGTAGAATGAAAGCTCTCGGAGATCATGGCAATAGGTTTAAACTTAGCTTAGATTGATGTCAATTTAGGGCTTTCCAATTTGTTTAAAGTGGTTCACTTTGGTTGTTTTAAACCATAAATTCCATTTAATCCATATATGTGTGTATCCTACACCAACTTTGAATTTTTTAAGTATTTTGGAGGTGGGGCACGAAAACCAGAAGTCTGAGTTTGAGATGATAATTATTCAAATTTTAAATAGCTCTACGACTATCAAGAGTCGGGATAGTTTATAAAACATAAATGAAAAATACTATTCTCTTCTACTGTCGAGTTTATTCGCAGATGCCACGGACAAAATATAGTTATAGTTTAATGAGGAATCGAAATACGACTTCTGGTAATTTAGAAAAATGGAAGTCGTGAATAAGAGAGTACCTTGATTATCACATGATGTTTTTTCTTACTTCTAACTTTCAAAAAGTCAGATTTGGCCAGTTAATGATTCTAAATTTCCAATTTTTGCTATAATGTAGTCAGAGTCGAACAATCGGGGGATTAAAGATATAGGATCATCCTGACTTCCAACTATTGATTTTCATTTGATCAAGAATTTTAACTTATGCTTTGTTTTGAATTGTAGAAAATGTTTTCTATCTGATTTTGTATTTTTTTAACTAAGTAAGAAAAAAAGTGAAGAAAATAAAAGTGTAAATGAATTAAAAACAAATAACTAAAGAGGTACCATATTTATGAGCTAGGATAGTTGTGGCTACGATAGGTATATGTATGTTGGTTATTTTTCTCCTTTGATTTTAGTAGATATCATTTTCATTCATATTCTTAGTATTTCAATTAAATTAAGTTTGAAATTTCCCTCTATCTTGACAAGAGATATGGAGAAATCACTATTAATCATTTGGATGGTTAGTTGTGGGTTCATTCTTATCTTGTCTATGTTATTTTTTTTCATCAAACTAGTTAGACTAGAGAAATACATTTGATCTTCCAAATAACGGTTACTGACCTATTTATATTATCTTAATTTTATTTTAAACTCCATTTTTTTCTTTCCCCTCATTATCTCTTTAAACATAAATGTGATAATATTTTTAACGTTATTGATTTATTTTTTGCAAAGTGGTATTTTTGTTGATCCTGCAATGGTTTAACCAATCCATGGAATCTTTATAACAACCTATATTTAGGTGTAGGTGGTCTTGACTAGATTGTAAAGAAGTTTTGGGATGTCTTTTGCTCTCCCATGTTATTTATGTTGTACTTGTACATCATTTACCTAGTTATAGTAATGCTCTTGATGGGGGAAGATCCACCTCTAGCATGAGAAAATGGTAGTGTATTTATTTTAATTTAGAGATTATCAGTTGTGAAACACTTCTGAATAGATTTAATATTTCTCTAGGATTCTCTAGAGATGATGAAACCCTATACTTCACAACTGCACAAGATAATGGGAGTGACAAGAGTTTAAAAAAGGAACTTCTTTTTATCCAACATCACAAGGTTCGTTGATTTACAATTATTTTCAAAAACTAAAATAATATTTTCATCGTCATTAATCCTTTTATAAATGTTGTATTTTCAGTTGAGCTTGTGATAAATATCAATTATGAGATATTTGTAAGAAGGAAATTCCTCTAAGTTGCTATTGTCATATGCAAAACTAGCATTAATTTTACAAATTAACAAAAAAAAGTTGGTATGAAGGATAAGTAAAAATATTAAATGGAATAATTAGTTTTATTAAAAAATATTATTTTGTTCATTGTTATTGATTTTATATTTGATTTATTTGAGATAAAAAAAATTTTATTTATGTTCATAATATTTTTATTATAAATTTATTATAAATTTGAATTGATCAAAATAGTGTTTTATCATTTAATTTTATGTCGTTTAATAATTCTTTCGATTTAGATAAATATTTCTTAAGACAATCTATAAAAGTGTACTTAACCTACCCTGATCCATGTTTAAACCCAATCGCCTCCTTAAAAAAAAAGTATTCTCCTAAATACAGGAAAGATAATCACTGCTTAAGTTAACAATATACAACTAGAAGGAATGGTATGAATCCACACCACATAGGACACTTTTCTTTTCGGGTGTCATATATATAATATATACAGTAAAAGAGAAGAGTGAAACAGACTTCTCCTCTTTTCTATACACATAATCTCAAAATAGGAACCAGACCTATATCGTTCCCTTCCCATAGAGCTAGCACATTGCAAATGAGGGACAAGGGACTGGGTTGTGCCCTTCCTTTTCAACAACGTTCACACAGAGATCCTCGTTAAAATAAATAATAGGGACCAGAGATTGGGTGGCGTCCTTTCCTTCCCATAACGCTCGCACGTAATAAAAATATAATCTGTCCAAGCTCTAACCCACGCAAAAACATCAATCAGAAGGAAACCATAGCACTTATATATACAACGAAATATTTTGTTATACTTATGTCAACGTTTAGTCTTCAGTAACACTTAATTCTTCATTCCATAGCAACATTGTAATTATTTATAATATATGTAATACCATAATGAATCACTAGTGTAATCAATTATAACAAACAATTTCTTAACAAACAATTTCTTAAAAGACCACACATACACACATATATATATATATAATGCATTTTGTATAATACTTTCAAAATAATACTTTTCTTATAACATTATTGCCTTCTTAACTCAAGGCAAAATCCAAGAAAAATGGAAGAAACTTAGTTTCTTTCCACTGAGGAATTTTTTTTCTTTGACAGCCCTTTTAGAAATAAGATAATAGTAATATTATGTAGAATAATCACTAAATTTAATTTAGGATCACTTAGTATTTCATTTTATGCTAATAGGTAGGTTATTGCAGTTCACTAAAAGCTTGTGTCAAAAATCCATTAACCTTAGTTTAGGGAAACAATTAAAAAGGTAAGTGATCTAGAGAATATTAACAAATGATATTTTATTCAAGTTTCTTTGGCACCAATATTACACCTGACATAAAACAACATGGATTCCTATTCAGTTACCTCTTCCCCTGGTGGATTTATCCCCCTTTGTAGGATTAATTAATTAATCCTTCCTTGACCATGATAGCCTAATTATATTTTCCTACCTTAGGAGGTTGTTTCCACGTCACTACTTCCATGGGGGACTCATATGGGGCTCACCTAACACTTGATGTGCCAATATGCACAATTAGGATCTTTAGAGACCAATACCTATGATTTAGGAACCCGCACTAAGTGCCACCATTAGTCACCAACAGTTGACCCTAGTCGGTGTTCAGTTATGTTTAGGTTTTCTCTCATTCCCATCAATTATTTCATCTTCAGTTAGTCTAATTCCACTTTGCATGATTTAAGGGAGGTTGGACACATTTTCTCACATACTTGATCAATTAACTCGTTGTGAACTAATTCAGTTGTTCGGAGGTCCATTATCGAGCTCTAGTGGTGATTTTTCCACATTGAGTTATCCCTGCAGTTAGTCAAAGTTCGTGAATTCGAGCCCTACATAAGGCACTTGAATTATTCCTATTGTATCACCATTGTATTACAAAGAGGTTAATGATAATTCATGTAATGTTACACTGACCAAAATTTGTCTCTTGGTTGTTCAATTTTCACCATGAATGTTTGATTAGTTTACACTGAATTTCTTCTCTCTCCTACAACCATCTTTCACATTGAATTCATTCATGCCTGAGGATCCTAAAGTTTGGTAAATTAAACATGGTAATAGAGAAAGTATTAATGCCAGCTTCAAACCTTAGAAACTTCCATTGATGTACCAGAAGCAATTGGGTTCCACATAATTCCTGGTATTCTTGCCTTGCTCCCTCTGGATTCTGTCTAAAGAAGTTTATCCAGGTGTGATGCACCCAGAGAAAGTGCACATGTCAAAGTGGAGAGCATTTGAATTGGTTTTATTTTGAATTAAAGTGTTTTTACAGGTAAATTGAATATTTTTTGAAGAATAAGTTATTCCTTGAAGCTATAAGATGGAGAATTCAATAGTTTTGACTCCTAGGTTCCTCACACCCTCAAATACCTTGATTGGACGAATGATATGTAGATAGTATTTTGAAAAAAGGGTCTATATAGAGTCACCATGGGCAATGAGGTCGAACCTTAGTATCCTCTTGAAAAGTTGAAGTATCTGAACAAGCTGGATGAAGCATTTGGCTTCATGTGCATCCACATCTCCAAAGAGTTACTATTATGTTTTGAAGGACTTTGAAAATATAAAGGAACTATGGGAGAAACTCAAATCCTTATTTCGAAATGAGGATGAGCTAAGGGGCCATATACTAGAGAATGATCTGATAGCACTACATCCCAATAGATTGAAAACTATACAACAAATTTTCTCAAAATTTAAATTCCTTTCCATGCAGTTCAAGCAGTGTGGGATTGATAAAAACGATGAGCAATTAGTGCTCTCAATTATGAGAAAATTGGCCCAAAATTATTAGCGTTCGTATCACCTTTCACTTTGGGAGACTCACAGCTCCTAATTGGAAAAGGTTATCCCTTGATTCCTTCACAAAATATCTTATCTAGGAACAATAAAAGTTGATACAGATGGGATCTCTCAAATCCTCCAAGAATTAGTCTCTCTTAGTTGGGGAGACTAAGAATGCCCAAGTAAAGGGGAACCATAAATGCAAAGAGAAGAATAAAATTGATTTCAATCAAGTCAGCTTTGAATGATCTGCGATTGTTAAGGTATTTTATTGATCTCTAAGTAAATAAAAAAGCTTTCAGAATCATGATTACACAATCTTGATACATAGGATACTTTCTCAGAAGATTCCACATGACTGATTGTAAAGCAAGACCCTTCCCCTTCTTATCTGGCATTAGGTTGGAAGAAGGTGGTTCCACACCACTCGTTGATAGTACACTATAGAAAGTTGAATGGTGTCCTATTGTACCTCATCCATTCGAGGCCATGTTTATCTTTTGTTGTGAGTGATGCTTCCATATGCAGGCAGAAGCCACATGAGATTCATTGGAAAGTAACAAAGCACATATTGAATTATGTGCAAGGTACAAGGGAGTTTTGGATCCCTATTCTACTGTTGCACAACAACATCTGATTGGTTTTACTGATTCAGACTAGGTTGGTGGTAGTACTGACAAGAAATATACATAAGGACTTGTTTTCATGTTGAGATCTAGACCAATCTATTGGTTAAGAAAGAAGGAAGAGATTCTTGTTCTTTATTCAGCTGAAGCAGAGTATCGAGGGGATTTGAATGCAACGATTTAGGCAGTTTTTCCACATGGGATTCAGACATAGTTTGACATTCACACTTATCCTTCAGCAGACATCTTTTGTGATAGTCATATTGCAATCGAGATATACAGTGATCCATTCCGAAGTCGGGGAGCAATAATATTGAATTCCGCATGCACTACATCCAGGAACTAGTGCATAGTAAGGATATCACTCTAAATTATTGCCCTACAGAGGAGAAAATTGAAAACATATTCACCAATTCCTTCACTAAAAATATATTTGTATATATCATATCTCTTCTTGGTGTAAAGGCTTGATTTAGTTATTTTTCCTACTTATTTTCAAAGGGATGGTTCCCATGAGTTTTTCCCCATTTCCTTTGTTTTTTAAATAGTCATTTTTGCATTTAAATTGTATGGGTGACCTTTGGTCTTAGTTTCCAGGGTGCATGTTGTCCAGTTTAGTATTAAGGGGGGGGGGGGTGTGTGTTAGGATTGATTAATTAATCCTCCCTTGACCACCATAGTCTAATTTTATTTTCCTGGATTAGAATTTTATTTCCACCTCACTAGTGCCATGAGGAACTCATTTGTATCCCACATAAAACTTGATGCACCAGTCTACATGAGCTTAGGAGCTCTGAATCCCAATCCCTTTGATTTAGGACTCCACCTTGAGTGCCACCAACAATCACTAGTCGTTGACCATAGCCGGTGTTCAATTATGTTCAGTTATGATCTGATTACCGTTAGTTAGTTCATATTCAGTTAGTATAGAACCACTTTTCATGATGTAATGGAGGTTGGGTGAATTTTCTCACCTACCTAGATTATTTAACTAGTTTTGAACTAATTCAGTTGTCTAGAGTTCCATTAGTCAGCTCTAGTGATGATTTTACATTGAGTTAGCACTGGAGTCATTCCAAGTTGGTGAGTTCGAATCCTACATAAGGAATTCAAATTCTTCCTATTGTATCACCATTATATTATATAGAGGTTAATGATAATTCATGTAATTTTATGCCAACCAAATTGTTTGTCTCGGTTGTTCAATTTTCACCATGAATGTTTGATCAATTTACATTGAATTTCTTCTCTCTCCTACAAGCTTCTTTCACATTGAATTTATTCAGGCCCGAGGATCCTAATCTTTGCTAAATTAAACATCCTATCATTTTGTTGTGCCAAGCCCTTCAGTCTCCTAAGTCTAGACATTTGATTCACAACTTTGGAAATGTATAACAATACTTGTAGTGATGTACACTTACATTTTTTTCTTATGTTACAGAAGGACTGGGGTATCAAAGGGGATATTACATCCCCCCCCCTTATAAATAATATTGTCCTCGATGTTCATGATCTTCAAAATTATTCTTCAACTTCAAATATTATTCTTTAGTTAGATTTGCTTTCTTTTGGCATGCTTTTTATTATCTTCATTTTCTATTGTTATTCTTAACTTGTTTTTTACCCAAGAATTATGAGGTATGTGCAATTTTTATCATAAAACATATGCATACGTATTATTTTTGAAATTAACAGAATCATTAGTAATTTCTTTTGCAACATATTGTTGTCATTTTTCATGGTAACTCTTTGAAGATTTGTTTCACCCTTAAATATGTACCTACAACATCTTCCATACATGCATAGCATATATAAAATCCATAGTCTAAGACAAAACCATTCATGCATTTCATCTTATGGCACATAACTTTCCATATTCAACTTTTTACATCCATGGCTCTAGTATGGTAGTATTTTTTCTCAACTACCTTTAATCATTTCAACTTTTCTTCCCAACATAAGTAATCATATCATGCTAACATAAGATATGCATAATCATAATTTTCTCACATATTTTGAAACATATAATAATCTAAAAGCATTAGCAATGCACATAGCAACAATCCTTTCATTACATGTGTCATGTGAGGATTACCTAATATAAATTTGTAGCCAATACTTCATTATTAATCATATCATAGTGCATAAAATATCAAAGGTAATATTAACACACATATATTTTGTATGGTAATGATGTTATGAAGAATTTCTTATCTAAAATATTCGTTTAGAAGTACTGACATATATACATGAGGGTCATGCCCTAACGGAACCACCTATTCATATATAGGCCTCCTCATCCTGTATCTATTTGATTTATCCAATAAATCAAATATAACCTATTTACATTCCCTCTTCAAGAACCACCAAAATGTGTAGAAAGAGTCAATGCAAAGATCGTTGAATCTCTAACTTTACAGAGACTAGAAGCTCAAATATTACAGAACCTGAAAGATATAATTTTCTTGAGCCTGGAAACTCAAGTATCACAGGGTCTTGAAGCTCAAATATCATAGAGCCTAAAAGCTCCAAATTTCTTGATCTTGGAAGCTCTTGAATATCATAGAGCCTAATAGATCCAATTTTCCTAGGCATAGAAGCTCAAATATTACAGATCCCGAAAGCTCCAATTTTCCTGATCGTGGAAGCTCAAATATCATGGAGCCTCGAAGCTCTTTCCAAATTCAATGGTTTACTCTTATTTTTTTCTTCTTTCATAGAGAGTGTTAACTGCTCAAAATCCAACAATATCAACACAAAAATCCGGTTTCTCTTGCTTATTTACATTTTTATTATCCATTTTATTCTTCCTTTTCATTAGTTGGTTCATTTTGAATATTATGCCTTAAATAGATATGTTTAGTGCATAAAGGTTTTCTTAAAAGTTTAAGAGCCTTATAGGGAATCCCCAGTGATTAGCTCAAAAATTTCATATCTCTTTCTTTGATTAATCGTTGATTGTATGAAGTTTATCCTTATTTTCCAAGTTCCATATGTTCATATTCATCTCTTAAGTTATTGTCTTATTGGAAATTCCATAGCTCATTACTTGTAATAACCTCAAAGCATTGCGAGACACAATGAAATATATTTAATACTTTTTCAAAAATAAACATTCAATACATGAAATACCATACTCATCATTGATTAGATCCAATGTTATGAAGCCTACCAGATCCACATGAAACCAATACTATAATAATTTTAAACAGTATTGATGCCCTTGAGACTACCATCTCGACAACAAATAAACTTAGTAACTCAATAATCTTGATGTTCTATATTTTACCTACTGAGCATCAAGGCATGTTTGTTTAATTCCTCTAAGACTTGATTAATAAGATTACAAATCCAATATGCTAAACATTGTATTATCACTTTTCATGACTTGATATTTCTATTATCTTCAAAAATATGTGTAAACCATTCCAAAAGTTCTATATATTAATTTCCTTATCACAGATATGCCATTTACACCATGGATCATTCCCATAATAGTTACTATTGTTAAGTACTTCAATAAAAATTTCTAAATATACTAATTATTTCTTATTATTTTTCTTGTAATATATTCTTGGCATATCGAGTCACGTGAATTATGTTTTTGTAAAATGCAATGTATTATTCATATAATAACCTTATAATAACATCTTAATTAATGTTTAAGAATAATTAAGAAATCATATTCATTCCAGAAATGACCTTTTCCACCAAGGAATTTATCTTTTGTTGTTGATTATCTTACTTATTCCCATTTGGCGGTGCTTCTTGCAACCATGTGTACCTACATACTTTACTCACAATTTCTTTCCATAAATTATTACATCATAAAATTATTTTTTTACATGAATCAGGAAATAAAATATAACAACTAGTTCCTATTTTGAGTGTCCATAAATTATTGATGCAACAAATATTTCTTTGTGTACTCTAATGCATTACTTTCTTGACAAACTTAGTCATAACTACATTTGCATGTACCTTTCACTGACTTACACCTTAAGCATAATGCATACCTTACTTTCTATAAGCTTCAATATACATTAAACGTTTTGTGCTACCACTAACTTTACTTTATTATGTGTTCTCTTCAACACCCTTGACTCGATGTATTGATACCATGCACTTAACCTTTCCATAATAATTCAACAAGTTATACATAGACTTGCACTTTACTCAACATTATGCATGTGAAAATATCACAAGCATATTTTTGCATAGGTATGCCAATTTACATTACTATTAAAATCATAATGCACTAAGTTCCATTCGCATATCTTTCTTAATACTTACACACCTAAGACGTAATCATGATGTCTATAACATAATGTGAATATTTTTTTATCACACATACAGAGATAAACATATCAAGCATTATCTCAATTCCTTTTACCAAGTGATGCATTTACACATATGTCCACTTGCCACTATCAATCATAACCTTCAAGTATAGCAGCTTAACTCATTCTTTCTATAGTATGCATTCCAATAAATTCTTGCTGCAACAATTTGCATTTAAAATAATGAAGTCTTAACAGAGTACACAACACGCATGTACATTAGCAACTCCATTAGGTTGTAGTTTTGTTTCTCCGCTCTGGTACCACTTGTGACATACCCAAATTCCTCAATACTATTTTTGGAAATGCGGTATAATAATTCTTTTGTTGTGCTACATCATCCAACAAACTAATTTAATTAGTTTCACCAATTTCATGACATAATAATCAAATGCATTCCTATCAGTTTTATTTACACATACGATAAGTTTTTAAGTCATTGCTTCTAATGTTTTATTATGTCCCCAACAAGGGGATATATATGAATCACCTAGGCCTATTAATTGGGTGTTCACATGAGAATTTTTTTGTGATTTGTAAAGTTTTTGCAAATTTTAATTTTTTTGCAAAGTTTAATTTTTAGGTATATTAAATAATAATTTTTTAAAACTATTTTTTTGCATGTTCATTGGTTTGTGCAGGTGACATTTCTCTAGGGTCTTGTGCCCCAAGACCCGGATGCAGGCTCTCGTCAGCAAAGTTTTAATACAACCAAAATTTTTAATGTAGCAATAATGGAGGATAATGATTGCCTATTTTTTAATATTTTTGTGATCCTCAAACCTATCCACGAAGATAAGTCCAGCACTCGAGGCATTAGTGTTAATAAAAAACCTAAACTCAAAACCTCTGTCATCCTCCTTTCCGTGCATGGACACCAATTGTCTTTCTTCGTACATATACGTGTACTAAATCCACCTTAACATTGTTCTCCTCCTTCCCTCCTCCAGCTCATTATGTAAGAAGCTCATCTCTGTCTGATTTAGTGTATCGGTGGGAACTGGATTAAATCTATCAACCACAACTCGAAAAAATGACATGCCATACAACAATTTTGCTTCTTTTACTAGTCATAACTGCAAAATATATTTCCCTGGTTGTTGACTTTCCGGGCTTATTAAAAGTGATTTCATGGGGATCAATTGCAATTATTCCAGCTATAGGTTTTCCAATTTCTTTTATGACAACCTTTCTCCTCCTTAGTAATCTTGGTGCCTTAGTCATGGAGGTAGCCACTGATGCTTTAGTGGAAAAATGTGGTAAAAAGGACTAGGGTATTTCATCAGGTGAGCTTTAATCCTTTGCATGGATGACATTGGATACAGGGAGTGTCCTCGGTAACTTATTTGGTGGGATTTTTGTGAGCCAAGTTGATGCAAGGACTATGTTCATCATTTTTCTTTTACCTTTGAGCATTCAAATTGGGACTTCCTTGATTTTTAGGGAGTACTCCTTTGGTCTTTGTAGTATGAAGCAAACTAAGGGTTGCACAATATCCAAGCCCAATCAAGAGTAAGTCATAAGATGCACCATCTTTTTACAAATCAGTTACTAGTGCATCTATGAATGGTATAATTGGTCTAGAGTGGATGAAGAGGTCTATAATGAGAAGCATAAAGAATCATATCTCATATATTTTAGGAGTCATAAGGAGACCAGAAAATGCATATCCTCTTACATGGTTTGCTGCATCTATTAGAATGACACCACTTTTAACAGGAACTGAGTTTTTCTACCACACACAGCATTTGAAGATTCATCCACACATCTTGGCACTTGCAAACGTGGTTGGGTAGATGAGCCTTCTATTAGGAAGTTACATCTACAATCGCTTCTTAAAGTTACATCTACAATTGCTTCTTAAAGAAATTTCCATTAAGGAAGCTAGTCTGCTTTATGCAGATTATTCTGTTAGTATTTATGTTAACTGACATTTTCCTCATGAAGCAACTAAATATTCAATTGGAAATACCAAATCAAGCTTATGTTATAGGAGCATTCGCATTTGTGGAAGCTATTGATAAGTTCAAATTACTTCCCTTTAGAAGTGCTTCTTGATCAACTATGCCCTGCGAGTTGCGAGGGCTCACTTATGGCCCTTTTCATGTCAGTGCAATGCTTGGCTAACATAGTGAGTGGTTATTCAGGTGCCTCCCTTGCATCATTTCTGGGTGTTTCATCATGGAACTATTCCAGATTGCCATTGGGTTATTTCATTCAATCCATGGAAACATTGGTCCCATTAACTTGGATTTTGATCTTCTTCGTGTTCACTTTATAAGAGCATTCGAGTATTCATTTGAGTGTATTCCTTATTGGGCATCCTAATAGTGGTATCAAACCTAATTGGCACTTTGTCCTATGCTCAGAAGTCCTTCCTCTGCATACCGGTCTACAAGATTCTTTGCTTTCTACTCTCAATTTTGCACATAACATTCTCTTACATACCCTTGACCTACAACTATTGTTAACATTACGCACATGAAGATTGTAGCTGCGTACTGAAATAACAACGTGGAGTTGAGCCCTCCCACGAACTAAGGAGACTCCTCCAGTTCTGCTGCTGCATACTATTTTCCTTGTGTGCCTAAACCCTAATCTCATTAGTGTTGGAGTGAAGTGATGAGCGATTGCACCAGCAACAAAGTGATTGAAGATTCATGCTATGTGAGCACCCGTGTGTGGCTCCATCTCTGCATTGGCCATTTCATCTTGGTGAATTCTCTCTTGAGCATGGAGTTGGGTCATATGGTGCTATGTGATACCTTGTTGAAGTTTGAATGTTAAAGATTAAACGTAGTGCTTCTTTGTTGAATGCCTTGATAGTGGTGCAGTTGGAGATGTCATTTGATGACTAGTGTGGAGTTGGATCTCCTCTTCCTTGAATGTGTTGTGCATAGAGACCATTGTGGACTGCTACCCTCTAAGAATGTCTATCTAGAAGCGTGACCCAGTGTGGAGCTTGTATACTGTTGAACCAAGATATTGCTGCGTTAAGTTTAGGTATTGTTGCATCTCCTCTTTCCACCACGCTGAAGCTCTCTCTAGGCACTAAAGTTATTGAATCCATCACCGTGAAGCTGTACGTGAAGCCTATTTCCCTTGCTGAAGGTGGCTTCCATCCTCTTTCATGACTGAATCTTGTAGCAACGAGAAGTTTCCTATGGCCTACACGATGACCTATTGCTGGTGGTATTCCTACTTAGAGACCAACAAAGTTTGAAGATCATATTTATGTGGCTGACATTAAAACTTGAGACTAGTGCGTTGGTTCTACGTGGCATTGAGGAGACCTGTGGTGAAGATTTGTGTTTCAATCATTCTTGTAAAGTGCTACATCCCTAATCTATAGATGTGAATATTAACTTTGAAGTAAGTGTAGCTATAACAGTGGTATTATTGATGGAATCTTGCATAGCGTAGAAGTGGACCAATTTATCTATCACAAATTACTAGTGCATCCTCGTCTGCCACTAGAAGTAAGTATTTAAGTAATTTGCATCTCCTAATATTCCTTAGCTGTATCCCTTTAAATGTCGACAAAGACTTGGTTCTCACGATTCTAATTTGTGATTTCAGCGTCAAAACGTTTTCATCATGGAAGGAGGTGAAGGCTCCACAAGGAGAGGGAGGTATTACTGCACAATAACATCAAGAGTGTGCACATCCAGGGAGAAATCCAAGAAAATATTGAAGATAGAAACGGCCTCATGATATTCAAATAGTCTTCATTAGCATGGAACCCAAGTCATTTTTTGTGCCTAGGTATCTTGATTCTGAGATTGTGTTCTATGTAGTAAGAGGTATTTGATTTGTTAGTTAGCCCAAATGATTCATTTCACTAGTTAACTGGTATTTGATTTTTTGCATGTTTGTTTGTTTTGTCAGGTTCCAGAAAAATTGGATGGGTTCCTAACAAGGATTTCATAAATAAAACTATGGAAATTGGAGATGTGTATGGGTTCGTAACAGGGATTTCATCGAGAAAAATATGAAAATTGGAGATGTGTACTGAATTGATGGCATTGTGTGTTCTATTTGCTTAACATAGGTCAAGTCTATTTGCTTAACACAGGTGAAGGCTATCACCTGGACACCTCTTAAGCCCTAAGAATTTTTAGGTTTCTCAGCCCTAAACTTTGCTTCTCTTCAGTTAATAAAATTTTGCTTTTTTTGTTAAAAAAATCCCCATTGTTATTTGGGTCACAGTGAGATCAATCTTGTGGATGGTCAGCAATAAGAACCCCAAGTACAGTGTAAAATATACCTTACTATATATATATATATATATATATATCATTTATTTTATATATAGTTTGAATGTATCACGAAGAAACCAAACATAGTGTAAAACATAAACATGATATATACATCATTTAGTTTATATTAGTTTGGATGTATCAGGAAGAAACCCAAAAGCAGTGTAAAACATATACTTACACTTCGATATATATGGAATAGGATATATAAAGTTGGATGTATCAAGAATTGTGTATATACTTAATACCCAAAATATACTCATGTTATATATACAACAACAATGTACACAAATCACTCACTTATGGGTTCACCACTTGGTTCATAAGCATGTCTTCCATTGCTTCCCCATGAAAAGCCTTGATAATCAAACATGGGCAACACTTCCATTGCTTCCATATGAAATGCCTTGATAATTGAACTTGGGCAAGGCATCTACACCTATTGGCATTTGATACATCTACTCGCAAATGATATTATTGTCAATGTTTTTCTAACTTATCTAAATATGTGGTGTTTTTCAATCGCTCTTCGTGGTCTACAGAGAGAACCCTACTCTGCATGAATTAACATAATTTAAATTTTAATATTCTTCCCCAAGTGTTCGTATGTAAGAGAATGAATTAGCATTAAGCAGAAGACCACACCTTTATAGAAAAGAATTTTGTTCACTTTTCAGATAAGAAGTGTCCTTGTTTGATTTCAAATATAGAGATAAATGAGCCTCTCTTTATAGGAATTTTGTCCTAATAAGTTCTTTTGTGGACTAAGTATAGTAGGTCACCTCTACCTCGTTGTGATCTTCGTGTTTCTCCTTGTGCTAATTGGTTTGTCTTATTTTTACATTCTGTCTCTTTAAATTTTTAATTCCTAATATATATATATATATATATATATATATATATATTTGCTTAAAAGCCAAAAAAAACACAATGCATGTAGATATTATACTAAACCAGCATAGATCCATCTAAAAGGGGATCTACCAAGCATCGAGAGGGATCAAATATCTCAAGCCTTCAACTCTTTTTTAGAATGGAAATGGGGATCTACCAAGCACTGAGAGGGATCAAATCTCTCAAGTTGTCAACTCTTTTTTAGAGTGGAGATGTTGAAGAAATGTATAATTCAATGTTTATGGTTTTAGTTTATCTAATTTATGTTGTTTTATATATATATACAATTCTAAATATTTTAAATTTAATTTAAGTCGACATGTTATTTTTAACAAAAAACATTATTATAAAGGACACCTGTCAACTCTAGGATGAGCACGAAAGGAGTTACACATCTCTCCCATACTAGGTTGTAGAATGCACCTCTTCGGTGCAATTAAATAAATGAGTGGAAGATAGGATTGTCCCAAATTTTAGTTGAACTAGGTTTTAAAGTGTTTATGATTTTTTTGTGTAGCCTTATACAACCTCCAAAATTCAATTTAATATGGACTAGATTTGTGTGTATTAATGGAATTTGATCATCTTATTTCATTGTATTAAATAAAGTGAAATTTGATATCCTATTAAGTTAAGAAATTTTTTTGTAAGTTAAGAAATTTTTATATAATGTTTTAATTTTAATATTTTTTTATTTGAGATTTAAATTTTAATTTTATCAATCATAATAATAGTTGATTTTTGTTTCTTCTGAAATAACAATTAACTATATGACACATTGAATTTTAATAAATACTCTTAGTGAATATCAACCCCATGTTACTTAAGAAAATCTAGATCGCTAACAATGGGTATATATACATTGAAATAGGAAGAATTCTCACAAAAGATCCAACTAAATCCCCTTATTTTTGATAATTTGGTTATGGCAGAAGTCCCATTGGTAGATATATATTTAGTGTGCACGCTGAGACAAGAAGAATCCCCACAAAAGATCCAACTAAATCCCCTTATTTTTGATATTTTGGTTATTGCAGAAGTCCCATTGGTAGAGATATATTTAGTGTGCATGGAGCTGCTCTGTTCGATATTTGGCAGTTTTGTTATCATACCTTGCACATTGTTTATTAGTTATCAGCTTGTTCCTAACTAAATGGATCGACAAAAAATGATGACATACAACATTACATCAAAATTAACATCACTCCTAAAATTATTCACAATTCTAACATCTTATCTACTCATAAAAATTCATGCAATAAAATTATAACTCTTCATCAAGCATCCCAATTATAATAAGTTTTTTCTTGTTTTTGTCTTTTGTTTTTTATTTGAACATTAATCTTTTATAATGACAGAAATATGGGATAATGACATTAATCTTTTATAATAACGGAAATATGGGATAATGACAGAAATATGCGAGTTCATGGGACACACATTATTTGGTTGTGTTAGTAATAATTTGTTAGCTAAAATGATAATTGTAGGGGAGTAGTCTTGCTTGTATTAAAATCCGAATAAAATTTAGCATTATTGCACAAGTATGTGCATATGCTTTATTCTCTCTCCACAAATTCCTTCAAAAAGAAAATTAAATTGGGCTTGCAATGAAAATGATGATAGAAAGCTTTTAAACATAATTTAAATTCTAATATTCATACAAAATTATATCAAAATTAATATCACAACTAAAATTATTCACAATTCTAACATCTTATCCTACTCATAAAAATATCCAAATATTAAATACCACAGCACAATATAATCTTATAAAAACTTTAATCACCCAAACACCACTAATACCAAATTAAACTTCAATCACCCAAACATCACTAATACCAAATTATTCACAATTCTAACATCTTATCCTACTCATAAAAAAATATCCAAATATTAAATACCACAATATAATATTCTGATACAATATAATCTTATAAAAAACTTCAACCACCCAAACATCACTAACTATCACATTCAATAATTAACTCTAAATTCTCTTGGAACTAACCATCACATTCAAGAATTAATTCTAAATGCTCTTGCAATAACAAGTAGGAATGTCGGGGACATTACCACCTCGTGGTTCTTGTTATCTAAGGATTTCACAATCGTAAACAATTAGAGACACATCATTTAACTTACCATGTGAATTCTTATAGACATACCTATTTTCTTGCATAGTATATTGCATGAGGTCATGTTAGTTATTTACTTCAATCCATTTTGGCATTAGAGTAATGTAAACCAAGCAATCATAATTCTTGCTAAGAATTCACGTAGCACTTAATTGTACGATTACAGTCATTGTATGATAACTTACCATATTCAGGAGTATGTGGTCTTGAATTATGCTATTTACTAATTATTAATAAGCACGAAACTAAAAGGAGAGAGGTTAAGAAAATTGGATGAGAATATAAAACTATTCATACAACAAATTATTTAAATCCAACATAATTAAAATATAATCTTTATAAATAACTTGACCATAAATAATAACATCAAGAGAAACAATTATTTATTTAAGTTAGACTTGTGCATTTGAAGGAGACTGAAGGCTTGGATCCAACTTTCCTCCAAACCTTCTTGCTCTCTGTTGGTGTATGTTTTCCCAACAAGAGGCCACCCCCAATCTAGGCGTGAATCCACTAGGACTAGAGTATATGGATTTTACCATTCTATAAGCTTTTACATCCTCACCAAGTATCACGTTTTTACTTATAAGATATGATATGTATAGATTCCCCTTATTTCTAGTTAATTATTCTAGTTTTCTTTCATCAATAGAGGTCTATACCTTTCAATTTTTTTGGTATAAACATATACTAAAAGGGAAAGTGATCCTTAAGGAAGTTGTGTAAGTATGCATTGTTCTACCATATGGAAAAAAAAGGAATTTTCTCCTTTTATTTTTCCAAAAAGGGTATATCCAAAGTAATAAAAATTAGAGTGTTATTCCCTTGAATGTCTTACCCAAAGGGTATATCCAAAGTAATAAAAATTAGAGGGTTATTCCCTTGAAGGTCTTACCACCAAAATAACCAAAGAACTCACGTAAAAATGAATATCAGGTCCTCCGACTACCCTCTTGATCTGCGCTCAAGCTTACACCCGGATTAATATCTTAAGAATTACATCCAAGGAATCAAATAACTGCTATGTAAAATCTTCATTACTATACAAGATTGTTTCCTATGGAACTTTTCCTTTCTGCACATTCTAAACTTAAAGAAAAATGTCATCTACAATTAAATGTGCAACATTTATCTTCCAGGGATGGTGCCCTTTTAGGATGAACCTATAGTAACCCTATATATATATATATATATATAAATAAGGAAATTTGGAAGGAAACAACCATTATCTAGGGATGGTGCCCTTTCTAGGTGCACTCTTCTTGCGTAGAGTCTATTTTCAAACAAAATGTTTTTAATAAGCAAATTCATAGGGTGTGAATTCTTTAGTAGAATTTTGAAACATGGACTTGTCTCAACAAGAGAGGTTTATTTGCTCGACTTAATATTCAGAAGTAGACATATGTAATATCACATACAAATAGACAGGATTGACGAATTAAAAGAACTCTTCAAGGAAAGAACCAATCGTATCCTTGAGAAAAATCATTCTTTTAACTTAAGGAAAGATAATCAATGCTTATGTTAACAATATACAACTGGAAGGAATGAGATGAATCCACTCCTCTTTGACCACCTCTATTTTAGGTTGTCATATATATTAACATATACATTAGAATAGTGAAACAAACTTCTCCTCTTTTCTATACACACAATCTCAAACAAGGAACCATTCCTACATCGTTCCCTTCCCATAGATCTAGCACAGTGAACCTGCATAAAATAATTCAAATACCACTTGCAAACAAGGGACTAGGGACTCGGTTGTTCCCTTCCCTTTCCAAAGTGCTCACACATAGATCTTCGTTAAAATAAAGAATAATTTACTAGAAGACAAGGGACTAGGGACTGGGATGTGTACTTCACTTTCCATAGCAGTCACACATTGTAAAAATATAATCCATGCAAGTTCTAACCCACACAAAGACATTAATCAAAAGGAAACCAATAACGATGGTAATGGTTGCACCCTACTTCTACTCTACAAAATATAACAATAGCATTCAATTGTGGGGAGTTTCTCTCTTCTATGGAGGTCATGCCTTCAACAACAAGAAGCTTCTCAAGCCCCCCCTCTCTCTCATGGAAACCCAAAAGAAAATAAAAAAGATATCGGCTCCCTTCAGAATTGTCATGAGAAGAAAAATTCCCCAAGAAAAGGAAATCCATTCCCTAACTAAAGAGTCCTTTCTTTTAATTATTAATTACTCCACTTTAAAGAAAATGGGACCCTTTTTGGATCAAAGGCCTGCACATTATATATTAATATATCCATAAAAAATAATATATATACAACGAAATCTTTTTTTATATACTTATATCAATGTTTAGTATTTAGTAAGATTTAATTCTTTTCTCCATACCACCATTTTAATTATTTATAATACTTTGTAATATATGTAATACCATAATGCCATTATTAATGTAATCAATTATCATAAACAATTTGTTCAAAACACATACACAGAAAATACTCTCAAAATAATACTTTTCTCATAGGATTAACTAAAAGGAAAATGTAAGAAGCTTAGTTTACTTTCATTAGGTAATTTTTATTTACTCAACAAACTTTTTAGATATAAGATAATAGTAATATTATTTAGAATAATCGCCCATATGTGGGTGTCCACATGCCAAGTCAACAGCACAAAGCATCTTGATCCGGGAGCTAGAAGCATGGAACCTCACATGCCATGTCTTTAAACCCCCCCTGTAGTTAATTTATCCTATGCATGATGAAGAGGATGTCTTTTCTGGCGATGGACGAGTGTCCCTGCAATACCACCTGCATTAATTCTCCATCATGGTTTCATATTTGAAGTGTTGGCTGTGAGGCTAAGAGAGCGAAATCGGGAAGTGAGATAGCTCATTCTCCCACTTATGGTTCTACCATTGCTCTTGTAATGTCATAACTCACTAATTAGGTTTCATACTTCTATGGTCACCATGTCCTGGCAACGGGGAACCCATCACAAACGAAGCACCGAATGAAGCAAGGCCCAACATGGTATGGGTTTGATGATGGAAGAAGGGTATGAAACTGGTGTGTCCATGTCAGACAAAGCTTTGATTAATGAATGTGAGTCTTTCCTGTCATCGAGCATCTGGGTAGGGGAAGAGGAGGTGGTAAAATTAACCACTACTAGTTAATCAAAAATATGTTGTGAACGTTGCTGGAGGAAATGATTAGCAAACGTAATTCCACCCAGAGTGTGGGACTCTCAATCAAGACAAGATTAACAAATCTAGATGCCCAACTCAATGGGTTGGATGCCGCTTCTTCCTAGAAGCTCCTGGATATTAGGCAATGCATTATTAGTAAAACTAAGGTGGGGAGAGGCGGTGCTACTGGGGGACTGTCAAGGGAAAGGAGCTTTGCTTCAGCTCAGAAAATGATAATGAATGCTCTCTTTCTGGTGCCAACTACCATCATGCCTCTTCTCAACAAATGCGTCCGCGAAAAATGATGATCCTGCACATAAGTATTCTCCTCTTCCAGCCAAGTTGCGTTATTTTACCTTTGACGACAAATTCCATGGGGCCCTTCCCCATCGTGGAGGAAATACCCCTCAAGTAAGATGCAGATGGGGACACTGAAGATGTATCATCCACCTACTGGTTCCACTTTCTATTTTTCAGTTTCTATGTTTTAATTTGCTTAATACGATTTTGTTTAATGTCTCCATGAACAACGTTAGTGTCGACTTTATGCCTATGATTTGGTCTCCATCTGTATATGGGATTTTTTGTAATGTAAATATCATACTGATACACAGTTTTGACTGGTTGGGGTGGCAGCTCCATCATCTCACACCACCCTAGAGGCCTCATTGTGATGTAAATTTTGTTTCCGTAGTTTAATTTATTCTACAGACTTACAAAAAAAACATTATTTAGAATAATCACTAAATATAATTTAGTATCACTTCGTATTTAATTCTATGCTAATAGGTAGGATATTGTAGTTCACTAAAAACTTGTGACAAAAAGCCACTAACCAAGTAGTTTAGGGAAACACTTAAAAGTTTAGGTGATCAAGAGAATATTAACAAATTATCTTTTCTTCAGGTACCTTCGACACCAAGATTACTCCTTCGAATGCATGGATTCTTAGCTATTTACCTCATACCCTAGTGGATTAATTCTCCTATCATTTCGTTGTTCCAAGTCTTTCAATCTCCTGAGTCTACAAATTTGATTCACAACTTAGGAAATATATAACAATACTTATAGTGTTGTACACTTATATTTCTCATTCCATTACATAAGGATCAGGGTAACAAAGGGGATATTACATAATCTAAGTTAGCAACCCATGGTATAGCTAAACATTTTTAAGTTCAAAGAAAAAGAGATATTCAAAAATTAAATTCTATATAAAATTAATGTTTATAGGTTTGTTCATTTTACCAAATTAAAATGGTATTTTCTCACTATTAACTATTTTTAAAAGATTAAATTAAATAAATGTTAAATGAAATAATTTGACCAACATAGATTCATCTTAAACCTCAATCAATCAAACATCTAGAGGGATCCCATTTTTTGAGTTGTATATTTTTTTAAATTTAAATTCAAGAAATTTAATCGTTCTCTTGTTTGATAAATAGAGAGGGGCATAAGTTTTTATTTTTTTATTTTATAGGTCTACAAAGATTTTTTTAATTTTTTATTTAATGAGTTAACATGTATTTTTTTTTTTACTTTTATTTTTGATAATGTAAAATTCACTAGTATATTTTTTATTTGATTAATTTGTGATAATATTTTGAACATAAATTCATTTTAGATGTATTAAATGTAAAGATTTATTAAATATTTTAATGTGTACATTTTTAATTATTCAATTTATATTTAATATTATTATTTGATTTATTTGTGACCATGTTTCTCTTTATTAGATCAATTTTTAGTACGCTGCATTAAAAAAATATTAAACAAAATATTATTTCTTTACTATTAGATTTTTTAATTGGTTGGATTAAATATTTTGAGTGTTAATTTTTTTTATTTTCTAATTTCAAGTCTTGAATTAATATATTATATAGAATTAGTACATGAAATAAAATTAAATCATAGAAAAATATATCTTTACACTTGAAATGAAATTACATTGCTTTTAATTTAATTAAAATATAATGATCTTTTCCATAATTGTTTTAGTTTGTAAAAAATTAATTAATTTAATATATATGTATATATTTTATTAATTTATTTTTTCTATTTATATATTATTTTTTATATTAATTATTAATTATAAAAATAAAAAGATATTTACCAATAAAAATATTAGTCAAAAATAATTAAATAAAAGTGTTATTCAAGAAAGCTCTTGCACGTATTCAAAAGTCCACAATCTCTTAACTTGAAAATTCAGATTTGTGTGATATGTGAGTATACTTTGAAACTTTTTTTTTCCCACAGAAAAAATTCATAACTTTTCTACTCATATAAAAGATTACATTTTTTTTATGCTTTCATGAAAGTAACATTCGTTAGAATTCCAAAATGGATTCCTTCCAATCAGTCATATTCATTCAAGATTACATTTTTCAAAATGGTTTCATACACCTGTCGAAAAAGGCTTATTGTCCAATCATTCAAGTTTCATTCAAAAATAAACTTTTCTAGAAATGTATCTAACAAAAAAACTTCAATTATCTACCATTGTTTATGGTTCAAAAACTTTCCAAGAGCTATATGTAAAGTGCATCATAGCCTCCCTACTATTGTATAAAAATGATTCCATTTGGATATTCATAATACTTTCAAGAATTCAAAATTCATGAAATTATCAAGTTTTAGATGAGTTGATATTTTATGTATTGTACCAAGATCGTTCAACCATAGTTCTTGCTTGTCTTCCAAAATGTTCATTTTCCTATATACATGCTTTATGTCCATGTTTTCCATCATGTCTTGGAACCTTTGTGTTTCTTGTAATAAAGGAATAAGCCAAACACTACGAATCATATTAAGACATGTAATCGATTTAAGAATAATTTGTGAATCGACAAATATTTGGATACTTTTTACCTCTTTTTTCGCCACCAACCATGAAAGAAGTTGCAAGGCACTCAATTCTGCATCACTATTAGTACCATTTCCAAGACCTTTAAATTTGTACCAATTCTTTTCAGAAATATAAAGTAAACCTCCTGCAAGACATCTCTTTGACTCACCTTGAGTTGTCCCATCAAAATATCCCCAGGGTGAAATCATGAATCTCGGTGTCTATTTTGGGTGGGGGTGGGGAGGGTGTGCGTATGAGAAAAGCAGTGTTGTTTTTCCAAGTTTGTCAAGTTCGAGCAAAGAAAAATTAGATTTGTATTTAGAATTTCATTTTGTAGTAAAAACAAAAGTTGTATAGAATTGTGTTAGATTTCTATCGAATATTTTTTAGATTTGTTTTATTGGAATTTGATATGTCATTTTTGCAAGTGTTTGATAGTATGTTATTAATTAATGAAATTATGATAAATAGTCATGTTTTTTGACACTGGTTTATTCATTATTCAACTATTGTTCATCAAAAGAAAAATATGTTATTGTGATCTAGACAAATTGTACTAAAGCTTGTCTATAAGTTGTATCCAACAACCGCATGCAATAATTATTAGAATTTTTTGAAGTGGGGCAATCCAAAAAACTACCATCAAACTGGCATGTTTAGTTTGGCACAACATCTTACCTACTTTTCAATTAAAAAAAAAACTAAAAATACCCTTTTGAAGACAACACATCAATGTTGGGCACCATGATTTTTCCAAAAAAAATTATCGTGTCTTTAAGAAGTTATTGATTTTTCATTTTAATGAATTCTATTAAATTTTGAAGCAATCCACACACCTTCTAAGAAATATAATAAATAAAATTAGTGGATCATACCAAATTAAAAAAAAAAACTAGCATCTATAGAAAGTAGATTGAATTATGCAACTAATGGTATTGTTTGTGAAGATAAATTGTAAGTATTTGATATGATCCGCTCTATCCAAAATTGGAAGAAGAGTAAAAAATGAAATGGAATTCCATTTCTGCAAATTTACAGGTTTTCGGACGAACAAATATTTCAGCCAAAAGTTACTTTTAACGGATGCTGTTAATTTTAAAATTAGAAAGTTAGAAAGTTAGTTCTTTCTAACTTTAAAGTTAACGGTATCCATTAAAAGTAACTTCTGGCCAAACTACTTTTTCGTCCGAAATTTAGTTCTAGTTTTTCGGCCGAAGACATAAATTAGTTCAGCCAAAATTTTACGGAATATGAATTCGAAAAAATTATTTGCACGGAATAGACACCAATATTCATGATTTCACCCCCCAAGGATTTCTTTAATCAATTTCTTCCACTGTAATTTGTGTTATTTTATCTTCACATTATCCTGTGGGAAATAACTGATAATACCTATACTTTGTCAATCACATTTGGTAGGAAACAAAAAGGAATCCTCAAAACAAATATCATTTTTGGCAAGCCATATACCCCATGCAAGAATCAAAGGAAGAGATCTAATACCTTTTATGTCTTCATTAAAACTGTGTTCCTTTAGACATGCTTCCACAATATCACCTCTCCACAGATCATGCTGATTTAATTTCTTTTAAATTTTAGTTAACACAATCCTAGAATAAACACATGTCACCACAATATGAAGATTAGATTCTTCCTCTTTTTGGCACAAATAACATCTAACATGTCCCTCTCTTCATTTCCTTTTGATTACATGTCAAGTAATGCCCTTGTTTGATAAAAGAAACCACATGAAAATCTTTTTTTTCATAGGACATTTATATTTCCACACAAATTTCCACCACCAATTCGGTTTTGAATTCACCATATCCTAAATAAAAAAATTATAACCTTCTCTTGGAGTGTATTCACCTTTAGAAGAAAACATCCATATGAACCTATCGAATATATCTCCTATCTGTATATTTCTTTTTTTTAGATTTCAAATGTAATCATTCCATATGTTTATGTCATTTCATGTAAGCCGCATTGCTTCCACTTTTAACCAACCTTGACTCCTTAAGGATGAATTATCTGGATCAACAATACTATTAAGACTCATAAGCCCTTTGTCTTGGAAAAATTTAGTCATATGACCAGGGATTTTATACTACATATTATATCCCACCTAAGGATACTAACCCAAATGGATTCATAACCCATCACCCACCTTCCAAGATAAATCGAAACCAATTATATCTTAAGAAGACTTTATTACAGCCTTCCATCCAATGGATATATTCCTACATTTATTTTCCAGGAGTTGAATCAATTCCAAAACAATTCTTGGATAAATATATTCCCTTGTAACAATTAGAGCCCACAATCCATCACCCTTAATCAATCTCCATATGTTTTTTGCAGCCAATGATTTTGAGAACAATGATGGAATCTTAAGACCCCACCCTCCATAGGATTTAGGAAGAGCCAAAGCTTGCCATTTTATCCAAACCATTCCCCTTTGTTCTTGACTAACTAACCATAGGAAATTATAGTGCATAATCTTCTAATTTTTTCAATAACACCTGCTGGAATCCATAAATGCATAAAAAAAACTAGAATTGCCTCTAAAACTATTTTGACTAGAACTAACTTCCATCTGTTAGAGAGACACATATGCCTCCAATTTTTTATTCTTACTTCACATTTTTAGATTAACCCACCCCAATTCTTAATTACATAACGAAACACATTTCTGCATAGTATACTTGAAACCTAACTTAACTTGAAAGGATTTATTTTTATTAATAGGTTAATAAAACTTATCATAGGTTTTAGTAAGCTCTATTATTACCTAACTTAACTTTAAATGTGAAGGTATTTTTTAATAAGGTAATAAAACAATGTGAAGGATTTTTTAATAAGCTAATAAAACTTAATGCAAGTTTTAATGCATACTGATCGTTGCAAGTTTTAATGCATACTGATCGTTACCACTTTTACTATCATGTTATCTCTAAATATATACATACCATTATTTAAAAAAAAACACTTCAATCAACTTCGTTAATGGGCCCACCTTACCATTGATGCGCCAATGTGTATGATTTTAGGAGCTCCATATACCAATCCCTATAATTTAGAAACCCACATTGACTTCCACCAATAGTCACCAACAATTGAAGCTAGTCGATGTTCAATTATGTTCAGTTATGATCTGGTTCCCATAAGTTAGTATAGCTCCACTTTGCATGATTTAAGGGAGGTTGGGTGCATTTTCTCACCTATCTAGATGAGTTAACTAGTTGTGAACTAATTAAGTTGTCCGAGGTTGAATTAGTGAGCTCTAGTGGTGATTTTCTTATATTGAGTTAGCATTGGAGTTAGTCCAAGTTGGTAAATTCGAATCCTACCTAAGGCATTCAAATTATTCCTATTGTATTACCATTGTATTACAGAGAGGTTAATGATATTTCAGGTAATGTTATGGTGACCAAATTTTGTCTCTTGGTTGTTCAATTTTCACCATGAATGTTTGAACAATTTACATTGAATTGCTTATCTCTCCTACAACGTTATTCCACGTTGAATTCATTCATGCCTAAGGATCATAAGCTTTTCTAATTTAAATATGGTATTAGAGCAGGTATTTAGGCTAGCTTCAAACCTCAAAAACTTCCATTGATGCACCAAAAACAGTTGGGTTCCGCATACTTCCTAGTATTCTTTCCTTGCTACCTATGGATTATGTCCATAGAATTCTATACAGCTGCGATGCAACCATAGAAAGTGCACATATCAAAATGGAGAGTATTTGGATTGGTTTTATTTTGAATTAAAGTTTTTTTGCATATTTTCTGAAAAATTGGTTGTTCCTTGAAGCTGTAAGATGGAGAATTCAACAGCTTTGAGTTCTAGGATCCTCACACCCTTCAACTATATTGAATGTAAGGATGATGTGCAGATAGTATTGCGTAAAAAGGGTTTGTAAAGGGTGACCATGGGAAGAGAGGTCAAACCCCAGGAGCCTTTTTAAAAGTTGAATTATCTAGAAAAGCTAGATGATGCATTTGGCTTCATGTGCATCCACATCTCTAAAGAGTTACTATTCCATATTGATGGAATATCCAAAGGAAGTATGTGAGAAGATTGGATCCTTGTTTGGAAAGAAGGATGAGTTGAGGGGTCATATTTTGCAGAATGATATTAAAGAACTACAACCCAATAAATTCAAAACTATACAACAATTCTTCTCAAAATTTAAATCTCTTATCATGTAGTGAAAGTAGTGTGGGATTGATAAAAAGGCAGAGCAATTGTTGATCTCAATTATGAGCAAATGTGACCCATAAATTTGAGTGTTTGTATCCACCTTTCTTTTTGGTAAAATGACAACTCATGATTGGTGAATGTCATCCCTTGATGCCTTCACGTAATTTCTTATTCAAGAAAAAGAAAAGCTAATATAGATGGGAGGTCTCAAAGCCTCAAAGAATTAGGATATGTTAGATGGGGAGACTAATAATGCACAAGAAAAGGGGAAGAATAAAGGAAAAGAGAAGAAGAACATTGATTTCAATCCTAAGGATAAGCAGAATCCTTTAGAAGGAGCCTCAGGTTCCAATAAGTATAAGCACAAGAAGTTTGACAAGTCCAAGTGCTCTTACTGCAAGAGAGGAAATCATCCAGAGAATATATGTATGAAGAAAATCATAGAAAATATGACTAGGCTCCTTGAATAGAACAACATTTCCCTTCCTGAAGGTGCAAAGAAGTCTTGTGCTGCGAATAAGACTAAAGATCATGAGAGGTGCCATGCTCTAAAAGCAGGATTTTATTAGTCATAATATTTTCTCATTGATTACGGATCCTTGAACAACATGGTTGACTCCAAAGAACCATTCTCTTCTTTGAATCTCTCTGGAGGACGAAGAATCCACATGGGATATGACTCACAAATCTCGGCAATGAGGAAAGGTTCCATTAAATTTGAGCATGGAGTGTTCAAGAATGTGCTCTATGTCCCTTACCTGAAACAAATATGTTGTATGTATATCATATGACTCATATTGGCTCTCCCAAGTGAGTCAAATTGTACCTTGAAATAGTGTATATATCATAAATATCTACGGGTAATTTGATAGCGAAAGGAGTTTCATACCATGCCTTCAAGGAATATGAGTTTTCTCATGTTCTTCCTAATTCATATCCTAGTGCCATATTGACTCATGCTAATAAAACAAGCATAATTTGGCATGAAATATTTGTCCATTTGAATCTAAAATATCTCCGACAGCTACACAATGAAGATATGGTTGAGGTATTGTCTCTCATCATGTCCTTTGAAGTTGTTTGTAATGGTTGCTTGGTAGGTAAGCACCCAGAGCGAAGGTATGAGGTTGGGAAGGAAAGAAGAGTTTCCTCTGTTCTTCACCTGGTTCACAGTGATGTTTCTAGACCAATGCCACAACATCTATGAATGGTTCCAGATACTTTCTAACCTTCATTGATGACTACTCAAGGTATTGTTGGATCTCCTTCCTCTAGATGGAGTCTGAGGCATTTGAAACCTTTAAAATTTTCAAATCCTTAGCTGAGAACACTCTTGATAAGAAGACCAAAGAACTTAGATCAGATAATGGAGGAGATTACATCAAAAGAGAATTCATGTAGTTGTGTTCTTAAGAAGGAATTCAAATGCAAAACTCAGTCCCATAATAAACATAACAAAATGGTGTAGATGAGAGGAAGAACAGATCTCTAAAAGATATGGCTACATGCATTCTTGAAGTAAGAAATATTCCTCCATATCCGTGGGCTGAAGCAGTGAATTATGCTTCATACATCCATAAAAGAGTTCCTCACAGGTGAGTGATTTTGGTAACTCCCTTCGAAGAATTAATGGAACGTAACCCCAATGTCTCACATCTGAGGGTTTTTGGCTCCAAGATATGACCCAAAATTCCTACTGACAATAGTAAAGCAATCATAGCTTAGAGTAGTAAATGGATACTGCTAGGATATATACATGATGCAAAGGCATTAAAAGTCATGAAAATTGCAACCAAAAACTGCTTCACGAAGTGCAGTATTCAACTTGAAGAAGATCATAAGCATGATCCACAACCAGCTGAAGAAGGTATAATTACTCATCAAATCCACTTGAAAATAATGATTTCTTGACTAATATTTCATATTTAGAGTCTGAAAAGGAGGATCAAGATGAACAAGATCTTGATGTTGAGAATGAATGTCAAGTAGATCCATATCCACATCTAGCGACTACTCCCACTCAAAGGCCTAAATGGGAAAAAAATATCATTGAAGATGATGGGAATAGTGTTAGGTATCTAGATGGCAGAAGAAGGAAAAGATCTCAATATTATGATGAAAACCTTGCACTCTTGCATACAGATCTACTTCTCTCAGAGAGGTGCTTCATGATGATGGGGTCATATCCTCAATGCTATAAAGAGTCTTGGCATGATCCAAGATGTCAGGAAGCCATGTATGATGAATTTGATTTTCTACAAAACAACAAGACTTGGAATCTTGTCACTTTGCCTCATAGGAGGAAGTTAGTTCAGCACAAATGGATCTACAAGACTAAATATAGAATTTATGGAACCACTACCAAGTACAAGGCTCAGTTAGTGGCAAAGGGGTACTCACAAGTTCATAGGATGGAATACAATGAGACATTTGCTCTAATAACAAGAATGGACTCCACAAGGCTAGTTTTGGACATTGCAACTTCGAAGAGGTGGGAGGTACATCACATGGATGTAAAGAGTTCCTTCCTCCATGGTGACATTGAAGAGAAAATCTATATGAGATAGTGTGAGAGGTACACTGAAGATTCCTCCTTAGTTTACAAAATGAGGAAATGTCTCTGTGGGATCAAGCAAGCCCCAAGGGCATGGTATTCCAAAATGGATGCATTCTTATTGTCACAGAAATTGGAGAGGTGTAAGTATGACTACAATGTCTACATGCAACAGAAGGATGGATTCTTACTAGTGATAGTTCTATGTGTGGATAACTTGCTCATTACTAGTTGCTTAGAAGCTGGATTGAGAAGAATCAAGTCATCTTTGAGAAAATCATTCTCCATGACTGATCTAGGATTGTTAAGGAAGTTTATTAGTCTCGAAGTAAATAAAAAATCTTTGGGAATCATGATTACTTAGTCTAGATACATAGGAGACTTTTTCAAAATATTCCACATAATTGATTGTAAGGAAGCACCCTTCCCCTTCTTATCTAGCTTCAGGTTGGAAGAAGTTGGTTCCAGAATCCACACCACTGGTTGACAGTACACTCTACATATATTTGATCGGTAGCCTATTGTATGTCACCCATTCGAGGCCATATTTATCTTATGCTATGAGTTTTATTTCCATATACATGCAAGATCCACATGAGCTGCATTGGAAAGAAACAAAGCACATCTTCCATTATGTGCAAGTTACGAGGGAGTTTGGGATCCACTATTATGTTCATGCACATCTAGATATGATTAGTTTTACTTATTCTGATTGGGACGGTGATGATACTGATAGGAAATCTACATCAGTATTTGTATTCATGTTGGGATCTAGACCAATCTGTTGGTCAAGCAAGAAGAACTAAGCTCTTGTTCTCTCTTCAGCAGAAGCAATTTATCGGGGGATGTGAATGCAGTTATTCAGGTAGTTTGGATACATGGGATTCTGACAAATTTTGGAATTCACACTTATCCTTTAGTATGCTTATTTTTTGATAATCAGAGTGCAATCAAGATATCCAGTGATCCAGTTAGGAAGTAGCATACCAAGCATATTTAATTCCATCTAGGAACTAGTGCATAGTAAGGCTATCACTCTACATTGCTTCTCTACATAGGAGAATATTGCAGAAATATTCACCAATTCCTTCAATGAAAATATATTTTTCTATCTCATATCTCTTCTTGGTGTAAAGGATTGATTCAGTTATTGTTCCTTTTTTTCACTTCTTATTTTGAGGGGGGCTTTTCCCATGAGGTTTTCCCCATTTCCTCGGTTGTTAAGCAATCAATTTTTCATTTAGATTAAGGGGGAGTGTTAGGATTAATTAATTAATAATTCATTGACCACCATACTTTAATTGTCATTTCCTAGCTTAGAATTTTATTGCCACTTCACTAGTGCCATGGGGGACTCATATGGGGCCCACCAAAAATTTCATGCACTAGTATGCATGAGTTTAGGAGCTCCAAAGGCTAACACCTATAATTTAGGAACCCACCTTGAGTGCCACCAGCAGTCACCAACAGTTGAACCTAGTCGATGTTTAGTTATGCTTTGATTCACATTAGTTAGTTCATCTTCACTTAGTCCAGGGCCACTTTGCATGTTTTAAGGGAGGTTGGGTGCATTTTCTCACCTACCTAGATGAATTAACTAGTTGTGAACTAATTTAGTTATCTAAAGTTGCATTAGTAAGCTCTAGTGATGATTTTCCCACATTGAGTTAGCACTGGAGTCAGTCCAAGTTAATGAATTTGAATCCTACCTAAGGAATTCAAATTATTCTTATTGTATCACCATTGTATTATAGAGAGGTTAATGATAATTCATGTAATGTTATGCTAACCAAATTTTGTATCTTGGTTGTTCAATTTTCACCATGAATGTTTGATCAGCTTACAATGAATTGCTTATGTCTCCTACAACCTTCTTTCACATTGAATTCATTCAGGCCTGAGGATCCTAATCTTTGCTAAATTAAACACCCCTATCATTTTGTTGTGCCAAGTCCTTCAGACTACTCAGTCTAGAAATTGTATTCACAATGTAGGAAATGTATAACAATACCTATAGTGTTGTACACTTGCATTTGTGCTTATGTTATAAAAGGATCGGTGTAGCAGAGGGGATACTACATCCTTCCCCTCTTATAATTAACACCGTCCTCGATGTTCGTGCTTTTCAAAAAATTATTCAACTTTCAATATCATTCTTCAATTAGCTTTTCTTTCTTTTGGCATCCCTTTTGATAACTTCAATGTTCATTGTCTTTCTTAACATGTTCTTTACATAATCATTACAAGGTATTTGCAACGATTATCATAAAACATATGCATAGATAAAAAATTTCAAATCTAGAGAAGCATAAGTAGTAATTTCTTTTGCAACATATTGTTGTCGTTTTTCAGGATAACTCTTCAAAGATTAGTTTCACCCTTAAACATGTGTACCTACAACATATTCTAGTCATGCAATATGGAACATATAAACTTCATAGTCTAAGACAGAGTCATTGATGTATTTTCATCTTATGGCACATAACTTTTTCATATTCGACTTTTAAATCCATACCTCTAGTATGGTAGTACTTTTTCTGAAGTACTTTAATCATTTGAACTTTCATTAGAAACATAAGTAATCAATCATACTAACATAACATATGCATAATCATATTTCACTCACATATTCTGAAACATATACTAATTGCACCGAGAGGCTCTCTACAGCCTAGTATGAGGGAGATCTTGTAACGTTTGTTACTAACAAAATAATAAAAAATAAAAATTTTAATTAGTCGCCAAAATAAATGTCGACCACAAAAACAACCTAATATGGGGGATAAATTAATGGATTAGATATTTAATTCTCTGCCAAAAAAGTGTGGGTTAGAAAAACAACAAAATATTGGGGAGATGTTGTAATGTTCCTACCTAAAAAAATAATAAAATATAAAAAACTGAATCATCCGCAAAAACAATGTTGGCCTTGCACATGGTTTTAAAACCATGTGCAAGGTCTCCTAAAAAACCCCTGGTTTTATTGCACATGGTTTAGGAGAGCCTTGCAAATGGTTTTAAAACCATGTGCAAGGACTCCTAAAAAACCCATGGTTTTATTGTACATGGTTTAGAAGGTCCTTGCAAATGGTTTTAAGCCCATGTGCAAGGCCTCCTAAACAAACCATGGTTTTAGGAGGGCCTTGCACATGGTTTTAAAACCATGAATTGAGGAGATGTTGTAATGTTCGTTCGTAACAAAATAAAAAATAATAAAAAATATTATATATCGACCATAAATAATATTAAATATTAATAATAAAAATATTGTATATCCACGTTAAATAAAATGATATTTCTTTTAGTTTGAATGAAATCAATGGCTATATATATATGACACACCAAATCTAATAGAAGTTTTCACCTCAAAATATTTAATCCCTCTCGGTGCTTGATAGAGCCTAGCATTTGGATCTATGTTGTTATAAAAGAATTGGAAATGCACATGGAAACAACCATTTTATTACATGTGTCATGTGAGGAATACCTAATATAAATTTGTATCCATTACTTCATCTTTGTCATATCATAGTGCATAAAATATCAAAGGCAATATTCACACACAAACCTTTTGTATGGTAATGACATTCTGAAGCATTTTTTAGCTTAAATATTCTTTTATAAGTATTGATATGTGTGTGTGTGTGTGTGTGTTGCACGCGAGCCTGTGTGTGTATGTGTGTGAGGGTCGTCTCCTGACGGAACCACGTGTTCATGTATCGGACTCATCATCATGTATACATTTGATTATCCGATAACTTAAATACAACCTATTAATCTTCCCTCTTCAAGTGCCACCAAAATATGTTGGAAGAGTGAATGCAAATATCATGGAAGCTCTAACTTTACAAATATTGGAAGCTCGAATATCAAAGAACTTGAAAGCTCTAATTTTCCCGAGCCTTGAAGCTCAAATATCATAGATCCTGAAAGCTCCAAATTTCTTTATCCTGGAAGCTCAAATATCACAAAGATTGAAAGATCCAATTTTCTTGAGCATGGGAGCTTAAATATCACCTAGACTGAAAGCTCCATTTTTCCTGATCCTATAAGCTCAAATGTCACAGAGCTTGGAAACCCTTTCCAAATTCAAGGGCTTCCTCTTCTTCTTCTTCTTTTTCTTTTAGGGAGAGTGTTAGGTACTCCAATGGCTACAAGATCAACACCAAACTCAAATATCATAACGATTCTAAACAATTTGGGCACTCCAACTCCAACAAACTCAACACCAAACTCAAGTTTCTCTTGCTTATTTACATTTTTACTATCCATTTTCTTCTTCATTTTCATTAGTTGGTTCATTTTGAATATAATTAATTAAAGAGATATGTTTAGTGTAGAAATGTTTTTTTAAGTTTTAAGAGCCTTATAACCTAGGGAATCACCAGTGATTAGCTCAAAAGTTTCATAACTCTTTATTTGGTTAGTGTTTGATTGTATTACATTTATCCTTATTATTGTAGGTTTCATACATTCATATTCATTTCTTAAGTTGCGCTTATTGGAAATTCCATAACTCATTACGTGTAATAACCTCAAAGAATTGTTAGTCACAATGACATATATTTAATACTTTTTCAAAAATAAACATTGAATACATGAAATATCATAATCGTCATTGGTTATATTCAATGTTCTGAATCCTACCAGCTCCACATCAAACCAATCCTATAATAAGTTTGAGCAATCTTGATGCTATTGAGCCTACTGGTTCAACACCAAATCAACATGGTAACTCAATAATCTTGATGTTCTATATTTCATATGCTTAGAATAAAGGCATTGTTGTTTAATTCCTCTAATACTTGATTAACAACATTACACATCCAATATGCTAAACATCATATTATCACTTTTCATGACTTGATACTTCTGGCATCTTCTAAAACATGCGTAAACCATTCCAAAAATTCTATAAATCGATTTCCTTATCACAGATATGCCTTTTACACAATGGATCATTCCCATAAATTTTATAGTTACTATTGTTAAGTACTTCATTAAAAATTTCCAAGTCTACTAATTATTTCTTATTATTTTTCTTTTGCAATATATTATTGGCATATCAAGTCACTTGAATTATGTTTTCATGAAATGCAATTGATTATTCATATAATAACATTATATTAACATCTTAATTAAGGTTTAAGATAATTAAGAAATCATATTCATTCTAAAAATTACTTTTCCCACCAAGGAATTTATCTTTTGTTGTCAATTGTCTTATTGATTCCCATTTGGTGATGCTTCTTGCAACCATATGTACCTCATACTTTACCCACAATTTCTTGCCATAAATGATCTAAATCATAAACTTATTTTTTACATGAAGCATAACATGAAAAATAACAACAAGTTCTTATTTTGAGTGTCCATAACCTCTTGATGCAACAAAATATTACTTTGTGTACTCTAATGCATTAATTTCTTGACAAACTTAGTTATAACTAAATTTTGCATGTACCTTTCACTGACTTGCACCTTAAGCATAATCCATACCTTACTTTCTATAAGCTTGAATATACATTAAACTTTTAGTGCTACCACTAACTTTACTTCATCATGCGTTCTCTTCAACATCCTTGAATCGATGCATTAATACAATGCAATTATCCTTTCTATAATAATTCAACAAGTTATACATAGACTTGCACTTCACTCAACATTACACATCCAAAAATATAACGAGAATATTTTTGCATAGGTATGTCAATTTATATTACTATTAACATCATAATGCATTAAGTTCTATTCGCGTATCTTTCTTAAAACTTACACACCTAAGACGTAACCATGGTGTCTATAACATAATGTGACTATATTTTTACCACACTTACAAAGATAAACATCTCAAACATTACCTCAAGTCCTTCAATGAACTGACACATTTACACCTGTGTTCACTTACCACTATCAATCATAGACTTCAAGTATACCATCTTAACTCATTCTTGATATAGTATACATGCCAATAAATTCTTGTTGTAGCAATTTGCATTTAAAATAATGAATACTTCACAGAGTACACACCATACATTTACATTAGTGAGTCCATTAGGTCATAGTGTTGTTTCTCTACTCTCTGATACCACTTGTAACATACCCAAATTACTCAATACTATTTTGGGAAATGGGGTATAATAATTCTTTTTTTGTGCTACATCAACCAACAAACTAATTTAATTAGATTCACTGATTTCATGACATTATAATCAAATGCATTCCTGCCAGTTTTATTTCTACATACAAGAAGTTTGTAAGTCATTCCTTCTAATGTTTTATCATGTAAGGATTTCATAATCATAATCAATTAGAGACCCCTCATTTAACTTCCACATGAGTTCTTATAGACTTACCTATTATTTGGCATAGTTTACCGCATGAGCTCATGTTAGTTATTTCCATCAATTCATTTGGGCATTAGAGTAATATAAACCAAGAAATCATAATTATTGCTAAGAACTCACATATCACTTAATTGTATGATTACAATAATTATAAGATAACTTTCCATATTCAAGAGTATGTGGTCTTCAATTATGCTATCTAATCATTATTAATAACCACAAAACTAAAAGTAGAGAGGTGAAGAAACTTGGATGAGTATATAAAACTATTAATACATTAAATTATTTAAATCCAACATAGTTAAAATAGAATATTTATAAATAATTTGATGATAAATAATAACATTTTCAAAAACACTTATCTATTTAAGATAGAATTTCACATTTGTAGGAGACTGAAGTCTTTGATTCAACTTTCCTCCCAACCTTCTGGCTCTTTGTCAGTGTATGTTTTCCTGTCGAGAGGCCACCCCCAATGTGGGCATGAATCTACTATGCTAGAGTACTGAATTTGCCATTTTATAAGCTTTTAGATCCTCACCAAGGATCACGTTTTTACTTATAAGATATGATATGTATTAACTTCCCCTTATTTCTAGTTAAATATTCGAATTTCCTTTCATCAATATAGGTCTATACCTTTCAAATTTTATGCATAAACATATACTAAAAGGGAAATTTATCCTTAAGGAAGTTGTGTAAGTATGCATTGTTCTACCATATGGAAAATAAAGTACTTTTCTCCTTTTTCTTATTCGACAAAGGGTATATCCAAAGTAATAAAAATGAGAGGGTTACGCCCTCAAAAGTATCACCCTCAAATTAACCAATGAACTCACATAAAAGAGAAAATCATATCCTTGGGCTGCCCTCCTGAGCTCCACCTCACAAACTTACATCCATATTAATATCTTAACAATTACATTCAAAGAATCATATAGCCAATATGTAAAATTTTCATTACTGTAGAAAATTGTGTCCTACAGAACTGTGCCTTTCTGCACATTCTAAACTTAAGAAAAATGTCATCTATAATTAAATGTACAACATTCATCATCTAGGGATGGTGCCCTTTCACGATGTACCTATCCTAACCTTATATGTGTGTGTGTGGACATTTCGAAAGAAAAAATATTTATCAAGGGATGGTGCCCTTTCTCGATGAACTATTCTTGTGGAGAGTCTATTTTCAAACATAATGTTTTTAATAATCAAAGTAGTAGGGTGTGAATTCTTTAGGATAACTTTGAAACATGGAATTGTCTTAGTAAAAGAGGTTTAGCTACTCAAATTAAGATGCAAAGCTCTACATATGTAGTATCACATACAAATCAACATGATTAACATCTTTTAAAGGAACTCTTCAGGGAAAGAACTAATCATCTGCTTCAGAAAAATTGTTCTTCTAATTTAAGGAAAGATAATCAATGCTTAATTTAACAATATAGATGGAAAGAATGAGATGAATCCACTCCTATTCAACCACCTCTCTTTTCGGTTGTCATATATATAATATATACAATATAATAGTGAAACATACTTCTCCTCTTTTATATAAACATAATCTCAAACAAGGAATGAGTCCTACATCATTCCCTTCCCATAGAGGTAACACATTGACCCTGAATAAAATAATTGACCACTTACAAATAAGGGAATAGGAAATGGGTTGTGCCCTTCCCTTTCCACAAATCTCACACATAGATATTCGTTAAAATAAATAATAATTTACTAGAAGACAAGGGACTAGGGATTAGGATGTGTCCTTCACTTCCCTTAGAGCTCACACTTAGTATAAATATAATCTATTCTAGTGGTTACCCGCACAAAAAAAATCAATCAAAAGGAAAGGGACTTCCTCTCCTCTATGGAGGTCGTCCCTTCAACAACAAGAAGCTTCTCAAGGACTTTCTCTCCTCTACAGAGATTGTTTCTTCAAAAACAAGAAGATTCTCAAGGCTTCTCTCTCTCTCTCTCTCTCTCTCTCTCTCTCTTGAGTAGCGGCCCAAAATAAAATCAAAAGGATCTCAACTCCCTTCAGAATTGTCATGCGAAGAACAATCCCCAAGAAAAGGAATGTGTTCCCTAATTGAACAATCATTTCTTTTAACTATTAATTACTCCACTTTAAACAAAATGGGACCCTTTTTGGATCAAAGGACTGCACATCATATATTAATATATCCATAAAATTTATAATATATATACAATGAAATATTTCGTTGTACTTATGTCAATGTTTAGTCTTTAATAAGATTTAATTCTTTGTTCCATATCACCATTCTAATTATTTATAATACTTGGTAATATATATGTAATGCGATAATTTTTTTTTAACCATGGGAACAACAACCTCCCAAGAATATATCCAACAGCCAAATACCAATACTTAGAGATGTCCTGAAGTCCACTAGGGTGAGCTTCTTTTCATTGGGTAATTTTTATTTATTTTGCAACCTTTTTAGATATAAGATAATAGTAATATTATTTATAATAATCACTAACTTTAATTTAGGATCACTTAGTATTTAATTTTAAGGTAATAGGTAGGTTATCCCATTTCACTAAGAGCTTGATACAAAAATCCAGTAACTTTAGTTTAGGGAAACACTTAAAGTTTTAAGTGACCAAGAGAATATTAACAAAATATCTTTTCTTCATGTGGCTTAAACACCATGATTATACCTAACATCAAATACATGGATTCCTATCTAGTTACCTCAATTCCCCTATTGTTTCGTTGTGCCAAGTCATTCAATCTTCTAAGTCTACAAACCCAATTTACATCTTAAAAAATATATAACAATACTTATACTGTTGTACACTTGCATTTGTGCTTAAGTTAGAGAAGGATCTCGATAGCATAGAGGATATTACATAATCTAAGCTAGCAACCCATTGTATATGTAAACATTTTTAAAATTAAAGTTTATAGGATTGTTCATTTTAACAAATTAAAATGGTATTTTATTACTATTACCTATTTTCAAAAGATTACATTAAATCATTTTTAAATGAAATAACTAGACCCACATAAATTCATCTTAAATCTTAATTTATCAAATATAGAGTAGGATCCAATTTTTTGAGTTGTAAATTTTTTTAATTTAAATTAATAAATTTGATCCTTTTCTTCTTGCTTATAAATTAGAGGGCAAGTTTTAATTTTGTATTTTATATTCTAACAATATTTTTTGCATGGAAGAGATGCATTCTACAGCCCAATAGGGAAAAGATGTGTAACTCCTTTTGTGCTCATCCTAGAGTCGACACATGTCCTTTATAAAAAATAATAAAATATTATTAAAAATAACTTGTCGGCTTAAATTAAATTAAATTTATTTAGAATTGCATACATATAAAACAACATAAATTAGATAAATTAAAACCATAAACATTGGATTGCACATTTTCACTCTAAAAAATGTTTGCATTTTGCGAGATTTTATCCCTATGGGTGCTTGGTAGATCCCTTTTAGATAGATTTATGATGGTTTAATTAATTATCATAATTTTTTTATTTTATAAGTCAACTTGAATTTTTAAATTATCTTTTATTTTTGGTACTGTAAAGTTAATTCACCATTAGATTTTTTTATTGGATTTATTTGAGACAATATTTCAACATAAATTCATTTTAGATCTATTAAATATAGAAATTGATTAACTATTTTTATGTATAAATTATTTAATAATTTAATTTAAAATTTTGGATTAATATATTATATAGAATTAGTATATGAAATAGAATTAAATGATAAAAACTTAACTTTTTATATAATTAAAATAAAATGATCTTTTCCATAATTGTTTTAGTGTCTAAAATTTTAATTAATTTAATATATACTTTTAAATTTTATACTTTTTATATGTAAAATAAAATTACATTAATTTTAATATAATAAAAATATAATGATCTTTTCTATAATTGTTTTAGTGTCTAAAATTTTAATTAATTTAAGATATACTTTTAAATTTTATTAATTTTTTTTAAACTTATATAGTATTTTCTAATATCAATAAATAAAAATTAAATAACATCCACTACTGAAAGTAGTATTAAAAAATAATTAAATCAAAATGTTATGCAAGAACGCTTTTGTAGGTATTCAAAAATTCACAATCTCTAAACCTGAAAATCAGTAGTATTAAGAAATAATTAAATCAAAATGTTATGCAACAAAGATCTTGTAAGTATTCAAAAGTTCACAATCTCTAAACCTGAAAATGCGGATTTGTTTGAGATGTTAGTAAACTTTTTTTTCTACATAAAACATTAAAACCTTTTTATTCATATAAAAGATTACATTTTTATGATGTTTTCATGCAAGTAACTTTTTTGTTTAGTATTTCTAGAAATGGCTTAGTGCCAATCAATAATATTCATTCAAGATTACATTTTTATGATGTTTTCATGAAAGTAACATTTGTTTAGTATTTCTATAAATGGCTTAATGCCAATAAATAATATTCATTCAAGATTACATTTTTCAAAAATGATTTCATGCTTCTCTAAAAAAAAGTCTCGTCATTCAAGTTTCATTCAAAAATAAACTTTTCCAGAAATTTACCAAGTTTTTTACCGAAACTTTTCCAAGATATTTACTGAAACCAATTCTATTTGAAAAATACTATATTCCAGCCTTCCATCCAATGGATATATTCATGCATATCTTTACCGGGATTTGAATCCATATCTTTACAGAATCCAAACTCTTCAATATTTAAACCCGTATAAAATTACAAAAGTCACCTATGATTTAATGGAAACATTTTTTTCTTGGATTGGACAAGTTTCTGCATGGATCAGAATTTGATAAAAATGCTAAATGAAATAATTCAAGAATGTGCACGCGACGAAGACCAGAGTGTTAATAAAAAATATATTTGTTCTCTATCCGGTATCTTTTATTTGATTTATTTGACACAGTATTTCCTAAAGTCGCCTATGATTTAATGGAAACATTTTTTTCTTGAATTGGACAAGTTTCTGCATGGATCAGAATTTGATAAAAATGCTAAATGAAATAATTCAAGAATGTGCAGGCGACGAAGACCAGAGTGTTAATAAAAAATATATTTGTTCTCTATCCGGTATCTTTTATTTGATTTATTTGAGACAGTATTTCCTAAAGTCACCTATGATTTAATGGAAACATTTTTTTGTTGGATTGGACAAGTTTCTGCATGGATGCACGGATCAGAATTTGATAAAAATGCTAAATGAAACAATTCAAGAACGTGCAGGCGACGACGACCAGAGTGTTAATAAAAAATATATTTGTTCTCTATCGGGTATCTTTTATTTGATTTATTTGAGACAGTATTTCCATTGATGAGACAATCTGTTAATAGATAATTTCCACGCAGAGAAGTTGAGGACATGTTAATTCAAAGAATTCTAAACTAATCCGGAAGGACGTGCTCCAATTCAGTTGTCTAACTAGGACGTGCTCCATGCTCCAATTGAGTTGTCTAATTTCTGGCTGATTTTTACTTGTTTCTTTGTTATGAATTCTTATTGAATTTTTTTTTTGACTTAAAATGACCTAACAAACAATAAAAATTTGATTGAATGGAATCCCTTTGATTTAAGTCAAAATTATCCCCACTGGTCGATGGTTATGGCCGTCTTTGTTTTATACGGAAGATTTACAAAAGTGACCAGAGTTGATATTATCATTAATATTAAATCTTAAGGATATAGATTAGATAATGAAGGTGCAACTTGCTGCGTTTTCGTTTTATCCAACTTGGCTACCTGCCATAGTTAACTCTATAAATAACTGCCGTATTTACACTGATTCTGATATGCGAAGTGGAAGGAAAATGGATTCAGTAGAGAACTTTACGAGTTCATGGGTATCAGCCACCACCACAGCAGGATTCACGATGCTCGTTTTGATGATCTTCTTCTTCTTCTGGGAATA
>LPNX010867282.1:248203-266442 GCA_001517045.1 Pseudotsuga menziesii
ATACTTGATATACGTTACCTAGGGAGTTTATAAAGTCATCTTATTCTTGTTCATATGCCACCAGAGTTTGTTCAACTATACGAATATCATAAACAGTAACCAGTTCTTGTCATTGTAACAACCTCTCAACACTAAAAGAGGTTAGTCTAGTTAGGTGTTTTCCAAGACAGCTAGTAGCAGCAACCATCATGGCCATGGCCATGGAGGAGACTTTGGGCTCAAGGGAAGTTGTATTCATGAACAAATTGGCATTCCAAGTTCAAAACGCTGCTGCCTACATCAGCGAGGGCATTGTTTTTTGTTTAGATAACATAGCCGAACTTTGTTTAGTAATTAATAGTGTAAGCGAATATTAAATGCTATGTGTAGGAGTTAAGGATAGATTTTCTATGTAAGAAAAATGATGGTACGTGTGTCGGTAGGAGACTTTGTAAACAAGAGCCACGAGGTGGCAATGTCTTCTACATTGCATCTGTAATAGCTAATGGTTTGTAATTGCTTATGCAAAAAAATTAAAACTCAATAAAATTAGATTAAAGTTTGTTATAGTCTACTTAAAACTCAATAAAAATAGAATAAATGTTGTTATAGTCTATCTAGGCATCCTTTTGAGGATGGTAGAGATTTGACTACTTAGAAGACTCGACAATCAAATTCTATTTCAATGGATTCAAAGTGAGGATGAGCTTTATCAGATTTGCAAGAAGGGCTACTACATTTCAAATAGGCCATGCAAGACATAAAGACAAGCTTAAATAGAGAGTGGGAATGAACCATTTTTTATTAGCTAGATGATAAATTGCTGATGCTTGTTGGGTGGTTAAGTTAATTCCTTCATTATCAGAGTTGCAAACCAACTTCTCCTTTTAAAAGGGTACCCACCTCTCTCTTGGAGTTGCACATTTGGGCTTGAAAGTAACTTATCCTCTAAAGGAAGGGTAGAAAGGAAAAAGAAAGACAATGAAAATGAGGGCAAAACTCCATAAACCATCTTTCTAGGTATTTTTTTTGTTCATTATAATAAGTGTCATATTCAAAATATGACATTTTCCATTCCATAGGTTTATTAAGAGTTTTGGATCACATATAAATTATAAATAAAATATATATGATATTCAATTGTCCCAAATCAAACTAAATAAAATAAACACACTTAATGTACATAAAAATTTAGATAATTTAAATAATATATTAAATTTAACATCAAAATAAATCTATATTTTTTTTTTAATTTCCAATAAAATCAAGAAAATAAATATATTTAAAAGAATCAATAATAAATCTTATTAAAATTTCCAACTCACTTATCAAAATAATATTTTTTATTTTTATTTTTTTATAATGTTACATATAACTCTTTTTATCTTTATAAATGGATACCCAAAATCTCTTCACCCTTAACATTCACAATCCCTCATTTTCACTCAAATTGCAAACATTTAAATTGATTTTTCAAGAAGGTTATCATTACCTTCCCTTTTTTAAGGTAGTAATTAATTTAAGGTAGTAATTAATTTTGTGTTTTGTCTCTTAATAAGAACATTAATTGTGCTACTCGTAGATATGCTTGTCCCCTTCAAGGCAAAAAGAACAAAACAAATGAATTGTTCAATGAATCGAAAGATATTCTGTAGCGTTTCTTTCTTTCATTCCGCTCGGGCTGTGAGGCATGGCATGGTTGTAAATGCAACGTTTTGCTTCTTAAAGCCAAATGTCTTATTCATAATTATTTGAGCTAAAAAGGAAATTTGGTTATTTTAGGCGAGGAGAGACTATTTGCTCTTCTTTTTAATATAGCCAGACGTTAGTCAAATAATCTACATAATAATTTATTTGTTCTAAAAAGCTGGTCAGGGATCTTCACAATAGTTCACAACAGGTGGCAGATCGCATGGATGACCGATGATAGCAAGTGGAGTATGGCGTAGTAACTGCCTTTACCACTCACTAGTATATATTAATAGAGAGGCCTGGTTGTCTACTGATTTTTTCTTGCATTTTCAACTCGAGAGAATCCTGAGGTTGGACATCAATTTCCTTGTAGGGTTGTAGTATATTCCGTAAGGTTTTTGGCTCAAGTTGAGTTGAAAAGCTTATTGAATAACAATAAAAAATAATGAGTTATTTGCACCATTAACTTCTTTTGCGATGATGCCAAGCCAAGACTAACTCGAACTAGTTTGTATAACGCGTTTAAACTAGATGCACTAGAAGTAACTCCCTTCATCTAGAAGCCAGGCCTAGTAGCAGTTAAATTGTTATAACTTAAGCATGGGTGATTCTTTCATTTTTGCAAGCAAAATAATAAGTAGATAACATAAGTTTATGAGAGAACCAAAGAGGTGGGTCGTGCTTACCTCGTCTTTGGGCGAGGAGGTGGAACCATTTTTTTCAGCACAGAAGGATTGCCTACATTAGTAGCCTACATCAGTAATATAATTGTGTGTAAAAAAACACAAAAATAATCGATAAAGTATATTTCAGTGTGATTCAACAAGCTTGAATTTAGAAGATATGATAAAGACAATAGACTTATCAGAAAGACAATAAACCACAACAATATAGGAGTATACACCATGAGATATTGTGACATATATACTATTTAATACCCCATATCTTGCTACACATCTACTCAAAATTTGTGCTAGAGTGAACTATTTAATACATCAACTAGGGAACTTTCACCCTGTATTTGGGAATGACAAAGCCTTTGATTGCGAGGAAGCCATTTCTAGCTATTGCTGTCAATAATGCATACTAGAAACATGCATAGACATAAATATAAGAGAAGTAAGCACGGACTACCTCTCATTATCAACCAGAGCAGTTCAAAACTTAATGTTATCTGGATCACCATCGGCATCCTGCACCAAGCCATTTTTTTATAGCTTACCCAATCTTTCTCCTTCTTTACCCCTATGGACATTTACTTGTCTTCCTATTGTAGCTTCTGCGCGACCTCCTTCATTACCAATGCTCATTCTAATTACAGAGTATGTTTGCAATGGCAAGAAATTAAATTAAATTGTACTAATTTGTATATCCTCATTCTAATACTACCTTGACACTCTTTTTAATTAATTAATACCTTTAGTTGTGGCGTTGCCTTTCTGACGGAGTTGATTAACCTGAATAATAATGTTTTCTATATGTTAGTGTGGTTCCTCTCCCTCCGTGTGGTTCTTGCAGTTATAGACCTTTTAACTTCCACCATTCATATTATTAAATCTATTTTTTTGTCACTGAATTATATAATAACTACTTACCTCACTTTTTTTGGTCATCTACCCGGTCTGGTTTGTTGCTCATGCTGAGTGTCTTCATCTTTTTGCAGCTCGGTTCAAGTTTTTCTAGGTCAAAGTTTGAACAAAACAATAAGATTATTCATGAACTCGATGAGGGAAACAAGAGACCCACAACGCTACATTTCTAAAATCCTTCAAACAGTGGAAGAAAAAACAACACCTAATTTAAGGAAAGTAAATAGACAGGAAATCATACCTTTCGGTGCCTTATTTTTCTCTATATTTTTCTCACGGGCCATCTTGGCCTTCTACCCATTACGACCACCCATCTTTGACTGAATGAACAACCAAAATAAAAATCCTCATGAGTTACAACTCCTATTTTTCTCCACCAAACCTCCTCCAAATGCTCTAATTTATTGGAATCCTCAGCCAATCACCCCTAAAAAGAATCACGAATCGCCCTTTTGACCTATGGCTCTAAATTGAGTGAAAACACATAGAAATCCAGCCAAAATGAAAGGCTAACTGATGGAAGAGAACAGGTGGCCCCAGTTACCCCAAAACACCATGAATGCCTAGTGGATTCTGCGTTTGCCAAATTTATAAGCAATGCATCAGTATATTGTCCTTCTCTCCACCATATTTTTTATGATCATTAATAAAAGTGAAAAGAAGCTAATTAGATGCTTATCTTAGTACCTAGTACTTACCTTCAGCCACTTAAAACACCTTCACCTCACTACCAAAAACAAAATTGCTTCAATTGCTTCAATATTACGCAAATAGGCAAAACATTTGAAATTACAAGTCCAGGGTTCGAATTCAACGCCGTTCCAAATTGCGACAAGATCATAAGCCTGACACCGAATCCATAGCTAATATACACACAGAAACTATTGGAATAAAGGATCAAACAGAAAGCTCATAAACACACTAAATGTAGGCCACATCAAGAAGGGCTCCGTGAGGTCGGGTCAATGGGGGTAATATTTTCATATAATAAATAATTGGATGCACAATCCATATCACCATCTATACGTTGACCACTTGAACTTGCATCTTTTGCACCGAAACCTCCAAATTCGCTATCTAAATAAGCAAAACAACATTGATATATGATGCTTTGATACCGTGGATAATAAGGCATGCATGAAGGAAGAAGTGCGTGCCTATGCGATTCGTGAGAGGTGATATCACTTATGTTTAGCAGTCAAGGCTAAGAAATACTGAAGCAAGTCCTATTCATTAGGGAACTCTACTCGCTGTTGTAGGATATGAAACAGGTACAAGGGCTGCTCTAGCTACAGTACAAGGCTACCAAGATACGATAATTCTTGAAGATGAGCAAAATTTCCAATGGAATTTATCATAATTCGATCATATCTGACTAAGCCCATCAGTATAGAAGTGCCAGCCATTTATTATTTTTGTTGGAGTTTGTGTTTTTCCACACACCAGGAAAGCGCAGACTGCAGTAACCATTAAAACAAACCCGCAATCTATAACTCACATCCAATGGCCCTCAAGATAGTTGAGAGAAGATTATAGGGCGAGTGAAAGCTAATGAGGGTCACTATTGGCACATTAGATGCAATAGAAAACTGAAGAATCAAGCATCTCTCAACTTAATTGTATTTTTTGAGATACTTACGCAAAATATCTTGCTTTGAGTAAAATACTTACACCTAATGAGGTATATGTTTTTCTGGGTGCAACCTTTAAGGGCCTAAATGATGGTTTCGGTATAAAAATTTTTACAGGCATGTAGAGAACATATAGGACTAGTGCAACACTATTGTTTTAAACTAAAATTAATCATTTTTTTTAATAATTATTTAAGTGATCGTTCCTCGAAAATGGTGCGTCTTTTATGGGTGCAGCCTTTGAAAGGTCTTAATAAATAAATCAAGAAATGGGTTTGTTTATAGAATGTAGAGGTTAGTGTTTTCTAGTGCACCATATAATTTCTTTTTAAAACAATTAAGAATTGAAAAAATTATGGAAAAAACACTAACAACATGTTTTTTGAGTTAAGGAGTGAGGACACAATAGAAACTGAATTTTTTTTTGGAAAATATAATATTTTTTAATAAAAATTACATATTTAGAATCTACAGGAATAATGTTATTTATGTTTAAGATTTTGTCAAAAATGATTGTGTGTAGCATACTATAACGAGTGCGTAAACAATAACTTCTACAGAAACTGGAAGAAATGTCCAATTAGCTATGTTTTTTCATATGCCATACCACATGTTTGATATTACCAAAGCAAACTCCAAACCATACACATAGGACTATTGGTGACATGCAAGCAAGTGAATTGGAATTTTTAAATTCAAATGACGTTTCGTGCCCTTATAGAATTGGAAAGCGTGTGCATGTTATAGAACTACAAAACACGTGCACGTTATAGAACTACAAAACGATTGTGTGTTATAGAACTACAAAACATGTGCATGTTATAGAGCTACAAAACACATGCACATTATGTAGTTCTATAACACATGCACGTTATGCAGAGAAAAAACTACAGCACTAGACGCAAGACATCAAATGTACGATTAATAGTTGAGAGGGGGTGTGAAAGGGTCAAGGGCCTAGGAAGATGTTGGAAGTTCAAGTGGGGATGGTTAATAGTTGAGAGGGGGTAGACAAGGATCAAGGGACTATGAGGATGTTGTATGTTTGAGTGAGTATGGTTAATAATTGAGAGCGGGTGGAGAAGGGTCAAGGTCCTAGGAAGATGTTGTAAATTCAAGTGGGGAGAGAAGAATGGAATGGAAACATGATGGGTTACAAGTGTGAAGGGGAGCGGGGATTGAGAGAACTATTAGGAGGAGAAGAGGTGTTGAAGATGTATAGGGTTAGAATCCATACGTGAGACTTGAGTGATGAAGGGGGATAAGGTGGAGGGAAGGAAGTGGGTGATGGTTTGATGAGAGAGAGGATTGGTGAATGGAAAGGTGGATATGGAGTATTAGAGGAGGAATATGGTGTGTTGGAGGAGAGAGCAGAAGGAGGGGGAAATTTAAGAGAGGGGAATGAGATGAAATAAAACAAAGAATAGGGGTCATAATGAGCACAACAGGATTTGAGCTTAAAATCCAATTACAAAATTCAACGACATCCAACGTAAAGTAATTTTTTTATTGGATTAAAATGATGAAAATAAATGTTTTGTCTGATTTGTTTTTGTTGTCTTGAAGCATCATCGATTTTTCGAGCTTCATGTTCGTAGGTTTCTTGACGAGGCTTGTTCTCGGTTAAGCAGTGACATTTGGTAGAATTTGTGATGAAATACTAAAGGATGGTAGTCGTATTTGTGATGAGAGGTCAAGGGATGGTGGTCGGATTTTTGACGAGGCGAGGCTATTTTTTACAATACTATAAATACATATTTGGAATGGTAAGTAGGTTCATATCATTGGATATTAGGTGACAGTGAAATTTGAAAATATATAAATTACAAAAATTATGACCTGTTTTCTATAGAAGCGACGGATGGTTTGCTTAAATTATTTATTCCTCAATGGATGGTTTGAGGAATTGTTTTATTCTTTGACGGTCGATTTGTGGAATTATTTTTTTCTTCGACAGATATTTTGCAGAATTTTTTTTATTCTTCGACAATCCACCATTTGCAAAAATAGTGATGTGTGGACCTTGATTTTTTAATATTGTCGATAGTATTCATTCAAAATTTTTGTGACAACATGTCAAATAGCAATATTCTTGATCCAAACAAGCAAAATCAATAATTACTTGCTAGAACATGGGATGCATCAAAAATAAGGGGTGATGGTAAACATTATGTTGTATGTAGTCAATGTAGAGGCTTTAAGAGGAGAAGAATATTGATTTCAACAACCACAAAACATTGTAGGGAACATGGACACGTTGAGGAGGGGAATGAATATTGTCCATTTGTAAGTTTAACGTTATAAATTTTTTTATATTTTTTTCTTTGGTAAATGTATGCATTATTTTAATATTTCCTATATTAACTTATATCTATTGATGTATTCATGTATTTATAAAGGAATGACATCCTACGACATATCGTCTAGAGGAAGTTCTTTTAGAACAAGTACTAGAGGAACATGTAGCGCCTATGCTTAATGGAGAATAAGTGAATGATAATATTGAAGAAGATGGTCATACTAATAACGTAGGTACAAATACATTGATCCATGATTCATTTAATGTTAGAATGTATGATGACGATGACAATGATAATGAAAATATTGATGACTTTGATGATATTTATGATATACCTCTTCTTGAGAAGGCATATGAACCCCTTTATGAAGGCTCCAAAACAAATCTTTTCTCTACTATATTGTTGATAATGAACTTGAAGGCTATGAATGGTATTTCAAACATATCAATCACATGGATGTTAAGGTATGTAAAACTAGCATAGATCCAAATCCTAGGCTCTATCAAGAGCCGAGAGGGATCAAATCTCTGGAGCTGCAAGCCTTATTGAGTGCAATACTTGAGAAGAGGTTTGCACCTACGGCGATTTGATGTCTCTAGAGACTTGATAGAGCCTGGAATTTGGATCTAAGTAAGATTTTTATTGTTAAATATGATTAAATATAAAAAAAAATTACACCTTAAGAAATTGTGTCCTTTAAAAAAATTAGATCTTTTTAAATAATTAATCAAATTTAAAATGAATCCAGTTAAAAACAACAATTTCAGTGAGATAAAGTATCATCAATTCATATATTCACTCCGCTATGACTTCTATCCGATTTTGACTTCTATTCAATTTTGTAACAGGTACGTAGGTGTCTTCCAACTTTCCAACCTATCTAATAAGAAAAAAATATTAGTTCTCTAAGTGAGTAGAATGAAGAGAAAAGAAAACATAAAATACAATATATTTAATAATAATAACAAATAACAAAAACATTTTAAGTTTTAAGAAAAGTACATGGATCAATATGCAAAACAAACTCATTCACATAAGTTGTTAAACAAATTTTGTAATTATAACCATGAATACAAACTTTTTAAACATGGAGATCAAAACATAGAAAAACAAAATTTGATTGACAAATATTTTTCTTCCTACACGTAAAAGTGCTGTTACTTCTACACAAGTTCTAGACAAGTTTCAATTAAGTTCAGTAATATTATGCTCCCCGACAAAGGAAATTCTGCTTAAAACAAGACTAATTTGATTACTTAACTATACGAGTTTGATTAATTTTAGCTTAAATAAAGCCTACTTTTAATGTAGGCTTAGCCTTGGTTTTGTTCTGGAAGAAAATATCCATTTTAACAGATATGCAACTTCGAAAGACTAAACTATATCTTAATTTATCACTGGAAGTTTTGTATTCATCAATTGGCCAATTGTTCCGTGTAAGACAGCGCAATCAAAATTCTGAAAATCTAAGAGCTGCAGGTCATCTTAGATACGAGACAAGACAATGACACCAAATCTACAATAGAAGCCACTATTCCCAATTTCCCATAATTTCTAAGCAACGGGAGAATATTGGGTGACTGTCCACACCAATAGCCAATGGAATCGTATGGAAATATTGTGAGATTGTGAGATCGTTGTGAGTACACCAAGCTGGCAGGATTTCCAGAATGGTGGAGATCAAACACTGTCAGCACCTGTCCAGAGTTGTGGTGGCTTGCGGAGTGCATTTTTGCATGGTTCTCATGGAACCAATGTAGCTTTGTCCCCAATCCATTCACCTTTGTTTATTCCAGCGCCGACAGAAAAAGGTTTTACTGGTTTTATGATGGATTTTCTGATGGGAGGGGTTTCTGCTGCAGTTTTTTTGTCCCAAGGCCATTCACCTGTGTTTATTCCAGCGCCAACAGAAAAAGGTTTTACTGATTTTATGATGGATTTTCTGATGGGAGGGGTTTCTGCTACAGTTTTTTCGTCCCAAGGCCATTCACTTGTGTTTAATCCAGCGCCGGCAGAAAAAGGTTTTACTGGTTTTATGATGGATTTTCTGATGGGAGGGGTTTCTGCTGCAGTATTAAAAACTGCAGATGCCCCTCTTGAGCGTATCAAACTATTGATACAAATCCAGAATGAAATGTTGAAATCTGGACGTCTTTCTGAGCCATACCAAGGAATTACTGATTGTTTTGGTAGGATAATCAAGGCGGAACGTGTGATTTCTTTATGGAGAGGAAACACTGTGATTTCTTTATGGAGAGGAAACACTGCAAATGTAATCTGCTATTTCCATACACTGCAAAGGTAAATACAATTTTTCATATATGTTTTTCTGCTTGCTTTACAAGGCGATGCATACTGATATAAGTTTTTGATTTTTTTGTTCATTTGAGCCTCTTTGATTTCAACAAAGAGAGGGATGGTTACTGGAAATCTGGCCTCTGGTGGTGCAGCTAGTGCGTCTTTTCTCCTTTTTGTTTATTCTCTGGACTATGCTCGAACTGGGCTGGCTAATGATGCCAGATATACAAAGAAAGGAGAAGAGAGGAAATTTAATGGGCTTCTTGATGTTTACAAGAAAACATGGAAATATGATGGTCTTGCTGGTCTTTATCGCGGGTTTAACATTGCCTGGGTGGGAATTGTACTCTATCGTGGCTTGTAATTCAGGTTGTATGATTCTCTCAAGCTTGTTTTTTTGTTTGGAGACCTTGAGGTATGATATTGCATTTCTTGTATTAATGGAACCTGCATATATTGGGTTGTAGAGAGTTTTTTAGGCAATAACTTTACAACATTTATGTTGTTTTTGTGGCCGACATTTATTTTGGAAGATAATTAAAAGTTTTTTTTTTATAGCCGACATAACATTATGTAACGTTACAACGTTACGTAACGCTACAACGTTACGTAACGTTACAAGATCTCCCCCATATTGGGCTGTAGAGAGCCTCTCGGCTCAATAATCCATCACATATATACAATCGTGATAATTTTATCTTTATTCCTCTAATAAGTGTATTGTTAATTCAGAATTCAAATTAATATGGATGGAGTGTGCTTTGTTAATATTATTTATATATTATATTAACTCTATTTTTACCTTTATTTGATGTAGCTTGATAGTTGAATTTTTTATACCACCATCAAATATTTTACCTTGCACATATCGAGATTTAACTTCCATCATGAAAGAGATTGGAATGCATTATGAAGCAATTCATGCATGCCCTGATGACGATGTTATATATTATAATCAGCACGAATTTGCAACAGAATGTATGGAGTGTCATATAAGTAGATATCGATCAGATCAAGTAACAAAAAAGGTGCCTCGCAAGGTTCTTCGTTATATTCCCATTGTTCCATGTTTCCAATGAATGTTCAAGTGAAATAACATAGGGAAATTTATGGATTACCATGCTAGGAACATAAGTCAAGATGATGTTATTCGAATGCATCCAGATGGTTCTGCATTTAGAGATATGGAGGAAGGTGGCCTCACTTTAAAGAAGAACCCCGTAATATTAGGATGTCTTTGGCATTAGATGGTGTTAATCCATTTGCACATATGAGATCCATTTACACAGTGTGGCCTCTATTTTTATCAACAATAACATTCATCCATGGTTGTCAATAAAGAGGGAGCACATAATGTGGTCAATAATTATTCTAGGTATATTGTGTCTACAACTGTTTTGTTTTTAATGTAGTTGTGGCATCTCATTTGTCATATTTTGTTTCATAATGTCATATATATATATATTTTATTTTACTCTTGTGCATGGTTTATCTATCTTAATGGTTCTCATTATTATATATTTTATATCTACTTCAAATCAATTAGGTAAGTTCCAAGTCAAAGATATGAATGTATATATAGAACCTCTTATAGATGAGATACTGAACTTACAGAATGGCATCAGTATGCATGATGTATCTAGACCAATACGAAAAAGGAAATTTCAATTCCATGCAATGGTTGTATGGACAATACACGATGCCATAGGGTTAACCCATTTTTGTGGTTTGTATTTTTAAGTTTCAATTTAATTGCATTTAATTATATAAAGTAGTTAATATAGTTTATATATATTTATAATTGGCATAGATATTCCATATCTATATATTGTAGGTCTTCAGACAAAGGGAAAATTTGCATGTCCAGTTTCTGGTCCTAAGATCAAATCTCGTCGCTCAAAAAGATTAAGAAAAGAGGTGTTTCATGAGTATAGGCACTTCATCTCTAAGAATAACAGGAATAGAACAACCAAAAAAAATATTTTCAATGGGAAGCAAGAGACTGCATTAAAACCACGATAATGACACCTCACCTTTGGAAGATGCAATATAATAGAAATCATCAATCTGGTACATATGGATCATCGTATATGAATTATTATGTTTTTCTTTGTGTGTTCTTTACTATAGTGGCCATTATTCATTTCTGTAATTGATTTATAAACTAATATTCACAATGTCCATCATGATCATGAAGGCATAATGGGCTTCCATGAGGAATGAAAATTTATCCTATACAATTCAATAGGTTTCCCTACTATGAGCACCTGCAAATTGCTTATTTGTTCGATACAGTGCATATTGGAAAGAATGTGACTGAAACGTTATGGTGACTTTTGAAGTTGAGAAGCGAGAAAGATAAAATTGTGAAATTTTGCAAAGAGATTTAAGAAGGAAACCATGAAATTAAATACATCATTCAATTTCATAGCAACAAAGATGAAATTAGTATAAACTCATTTCCATGGATGTTTACGGAGCAACAAAGTAATGTTGGAAAAGAAGTAATGCGGAAAATTAAATTTCCAATTGGATTTTGTGCAAACTTGAAGAATATCATAACAAAGAAAGGTGATTTTGTGGGCGTCAAAATGCATGATCGACATATCTTCATTAAGGTAATTATTATTATTATGTCCATATTTTTATTTTATTTTATTGCATAATTTTTTTATTTTTTTTTGTATAATCTTTGTTTAAAAATTGGTGTGGTTTGTATATTGATATAGTGAGTTATACCTCTATCTCTCCCAGACAACCTCGTCAACAATGTCAAACAATTTATATATAATATTGGGAAATACATGAGGTAACTAGCGATTATTTGCATGTGCTTAGTGTTTCTTTAATTCTTCGTATAATTTATAGTTGTTTTTTGTGCACTAATTCATGTTATGTAATTTAATGTTTTTTTTGTTAAATATCATTATTGGTTTGTATCAATTGTAGATGGTTGTCATCTAAAGAAATCCATAAAGAAGATATAAATAATCGGAGGAGAGAAATTCCTCAACTCATGTGTGAAATGCAGAAGCATCTACCTTCGACATTTTTCAATGCACAGGAACATAATATCATACACCAAGTTGAGGAGATTGAATTGCATGGACCTGTGCGCTCAAGGTCCATGTGGATGGTTGAGAGGCACTTGAAATTTATGAAGGGTTTGGTGAGACAACGAGCATGTGCTGATGGTTCTATGATGGAAGGATATATGCTATACCAAAACATGTTGTATGTTAGTGAATATGTTCCTAATTTAGACTCAAAGCTTAATTTATGTCGTATTTGTGATCCAGACTCCAATAAAAACTTTGAAGGGAAGTACCTGAAGAGGAAAGGTAGATAGAGGAAGGTGAAGGGTAATTATTAGCTAGTTGATGTTACTTAATATAATACATTTTACTATTGACTTTTATGGATATATACTGTACATATTCTAATTGCATATTCAATTTATTGCATCAATTAAGAGCATATACTTTGTTCGAAAAATTTGCATTTGTCTTCAGTTTTAATGTTTATTGTCATCAAACAGTTGGCCAAGAGTGGGATACAATTCATTTATACATTGCAAACAATCTTGACTAGATGAAGGTATGGATTGAACGATGCAAAAAATCAGGTCATGGAATATCATGGGAAGGTGTGGCTTCATTGGTGAAAGAAACACATCCCAATGGAGATACAAATCTTACACAAAGGCAAATTTATTTAGCATATGCTTTAAAAGATAAGCAGGAAAGCATATTAATCACTCACTCTAATTCCTTTTTTTTGAAAATTACATTTTGATGTACATGTTGTTCTTTTCTATTTATGGCTTCATAAACATGAACTTAATCATAAATATTGAATTATTATGTAATAATTTCATGTATTGCTTTTTGTAGGTAAAACACCATAAGGATATGGTCTGCAATGGTTGTAGATATCACATCAAAAAAATGGATGAAACATAGAAAACATCATATTGTGGGATATTTGCAGTCTTTGAGGAGACTAATGTTTCATCTAGAAGTGACATACATCCAAAATTCTCAGAAAACCAATACTATGGGTATTTGGAAGATATTCTTTAGTGCAACTTTAAATCCTTCAAGATAGTTCTGTTTGTTGTCAAATGGCACATGTTACAATTGAATCAATGTGATCCCGATAAAACTATTATTGAACATGATAATGTGTTTACCATGGTAAATACAAGGTTGTTTGAGCCAAGAAAGGATCCCTATGTTCTTCCAAGACAATGTGAATAGATATTTTACTCGGATGTTCCACGTAAAGCAGGATGGTAATTTGTTGTGAGACACGATCCAAGGGGAAGGTCAGTAAAGTATAACCTAGATGAAGGTAATGAAGAGGTTACTCAGGAAGAAGAATATGATGATGAAGAGCATCATCAACATGATTTAGATGATCATGATCATCCATAAGAAGATGTCCAAGAATTAATTGAATCATATAATTTAGCAGGAAATTCCCATGAAGATTATAGCGACGATGATGTGATGATCATAACTAACTTAGATGACGATGATGATATGGCCAATCCTTACAATGTTGAATTTGTATATGATGATACAGATGAGGACATTGATGAAGAAGATGATGAAATCTATTGAATGGTAACTATTTAATTAGAAATATTATTTTATCTTATTTTCTTTAAAATAGTTACTAACATTATTGAGATCATATATTTATAGATAGGAGAAAAGACAAGGTTAAAACAATCCAGACAAGTATCCAAATATTTGAATATTATTATATAATTTGATTTGCAAAATCAATTAATTTTATCAAACTCAAGATACAAATATACGATTCATTGGATTGTAGTTGAAATATCATTTTAGATTTGCAGATATATGATTCCTACAAATTTTACAATGGGATAGTTTGTACATATGATACGCAAGAGAGTAAATGTAGGAGCAGAGAAAACAATATTTATTTTTGTGAATAATGTGCTTCCATCTACTGGTAAGTTAAATCTTATCAATTTTAATTTGATGTTCAATGTATTTGCAGCTAATATTGTTTGGAATTTTCCTTTTCAATACTTAATTCCACCGTCTTCATCATCATCATGTGCTACATGTGGGCAGTGAACAATTTTATTATGTATCTGTCGGCTTGGTGTGAAATTTGGCCTGGTTACACTAGACACATGCATTGAGGGTGTTGGAGGGTTTCCAGACTAAAACATCATCATTGTCATTGTCATCATCATTGTAATCATCAAAATCACCATCAACATCATCATTGCCATCATAAACCTAAACATATTCATCAATATCATCATTAAAGCTATTTTTACAATTAAACATAAACCTAGATCAAATTAATTACTTCATATCATCATCATCGTCATCGGCATCTGCATCATCAGCATCATCATCATCAGCAGCAACATCGTCATCATCAACATCATCAACATCATCATCATCATTATCGACATCATCATCATCATCATCATCAACATCATCATCATCATCATCAACATCAACATCATCATCATCATCGTCGTCTTCGTCATCATCAACATCATTAGTGTAATCATCATCATTAGCATCATGAACATCATCATCATCATCTCCATCATCCTCATCCTCATCCTCATCATCATAATATTTAGAAACTAATTCATCATCATCTTCATTGTCAAACATGTCTGTCACTAACAAATCGAGCAACAAAAACCATACCTATAGATTAATTAATGTGCTACATGGGTCCAACGATGAATTTTTTATGTATGTGCTAGTATGGTGTTAAATTTGGCATTGTTATACTAGACACATGCATTGACAGTGTGGGAGGGTTTCCATACTAAAAAATCATCCATAAGCATCATCATCATCGTCGTCGTCATCGTCGTCATCATCGTAATCGTCATCGTTGTCATCAACAACATCATCAAATTTGTCATCATCATGATCATATTCATCATTTCCTTTGAGATGAACATGGTGATCACCATATTCACCATCATCATCATCATCATCATCGTCGTCGTCGTCATCGTGGTCATCCTCATCGACATCATGATCAGTGTCATCATCATCATCATCATCATCATCTTCATCATTTGATATGAGATCAACAAGGTGATCACCAACTTCATCATGATGATATTTGTGAACTAATTCATCATCATCCTCATCATGATAATATCCGTGAACTAATTCATGGTCATATTCATTGTCAAACATGTCTGTCACTAAGAAATCTAGCAACAAAAACTATACCTATAGATTAATTAAGGTGCTACGTGTGGCCAACAATGAAATTTTTATGTATGTGCTGGGATGGTGTGAAATTTCGCATCGTTAGACTAGACACATGCATTGACAGTGTGGGAGTGTTTCTAGACTCAAAAATCATCCATCATCATCATCATCCTTGTTTTAATCATCATCGTCGTCATCAACAACATCATCAATGCCATCATTATGATCATCATAATCATCTTCATCATTTCCTATGAGATGAACATGGTGATCACAATATTCATCATCATCATCATCATCGCCGTCATCATTGTTGGAATCCTCATCAACATAATCATTATCATCATCATCAGCATCATCATCATCATCATATTCATTATCAAACATGTCCGTCACTAACAAATCGAGCAACAAAAACTATACCTAGATTAATTAATGTGCTACGTGGGGCCAATGATGAAATTTTTTATGTATGTGTCGGGATGGTGTGAATTTTTTCATTGTTAGACTAGATAAATTCATTGATGGTGTGGGTGTGTTTCCATACTAAAAAATAATCCATCATCATCATCATCCTCGTCATCGTCGTCATCAACAACATCATCAATGTCATCATCATAATCATGATCATGATCATCGTCATCATATTCATCATTTCATTTGAGATGAACATGTTGATCACCATCTTCATCATCATCCTCATCATCCTCATCAACATCATCGTCGTTGTCTTCATCATCTTCATCCTCATCAACATCATCTTTACCGTCATCATCATAATCTTCATCATTTCATATGAGATCAACAAGGTGATCACCAACTTCATCAAGATGATAATCGTGAACTAATTCATCGTCATCCTCATCATCACAATATCCGTGATATAATTAATGGTCATCTTTATTTTCAAACATGTCTGTCACTAACAAATCGAGCAACAAAAACCATACCTATAGATTAATTAATGTGCTGTGTGGGGCCAATGATGAAAATTTTTATGTATGTGTTAGGATGGTGTGAAATTTGGCATTGTTATACTAGACACATGCAGTGATGGTGTGGGTGTGTTTCCATACTAAAAAATAATCCATAACCATCTTCATCATCATCATCATCATTGTCATCATCATAATCTTCATCGTCGTCATCAACAACATCATCAACGTGAGGGTGAAAACATGAAGTTGGGAAACACTTTTGCTTGTTTTTTGACAAAACAAATTGCGAAATTTTATGTTTCTCAACTTCAACCCATTCAAACTGATATATCCCTTAGGAATTTCACCTTGAAGTAAACACAAATGTTTTAGAGAATTGAATTAGCTACATACTCATATGTTTTTCAAAAGAATTTATCGACATATAGTGGGGAAAATTTGGTGAGCACCAACGAAATATACTTTAACATTTTAAGTATGAATAATGAGTGACCTTTGTGCCCTATTATTTTCTTAGAGATAGTTATTTATTTTAGGGAAAAACAATTTATAATCATAATCTACACTCACTGCAGTTGTGCATGGACTATATGTTGAGGATTTTCAGACTTATACGCTAATTTTTATTATTTATCAAAATAACATATGTACTAAAAACGGTGCCTTATTAACACATGTTTTTGTCATCTCATTTTCTTTCAAATGTGACTCTTATAAAAATAAATAAAAGCACCCTTTTGAAGAGGACAATACAAGGAACAACCATGTGATTTAAAAAAAAAATTGGCTTCGTCTTCATGATGATATTGAATTTTCATTGTCACTGATTTGTTTATTGATAAAGTTTAGAAAACAAAATAGTAAAAAATAGAAATCCTAAATTAGATTTAAAAATATATATATATGATGAGAAAGTATATTGAATGATGAATCTACTAGTATCAACTCCAACAGGTAATTCTCATTTTTTGCAGTGTTTCAACCTTGCTAAAGTGAGACATTTCTGAAAACTGCAGAAATGGTGCTGGAAATGTTGACTAAAAACTCTCAGTCGAGAAAATATCTCAGCTAAGACATTTAAAATATCTCGAGCGAGAGTTAGTTTCACTTGAAATCTAACTCAGAGTTAAGAAAATCTCTCGGCTGAAAGTTCTTTTAAACTCTTAGATGAAAAACTTAAAATATATCTCGACCGAGAGTTTTTTCAAATAATGCTTTGAGAATCTCTTAGGGGCCGACACATTAAACTCCCGTGATTCCGACGGGATTCCACAATTTCTCGCCCGAGAAATGTATATATAGGCTCTCATTTGAGATAGTTTTCATCAACCTCTCATTCGAGAAGTGTTAATCTATTTTTTAGGCAATAGTTTGTAGAGCGTTTTCCACCGAGAGTTTCTAGATCACTTTTTACCCGAGAGTTTGCAGATCGGTTTTCTGCCAAGAGTTTGAAAATTCCTTGTTTGCAGAGTAGCTTAATAAACATCAATTTTTAAGTTTGATTTCCTTCCTAAGCTTTTCCTATAGAAATAAAGTGAAGTGCATAACTAACTTTATATATATATATATATATATA
>LPNX010867291.1:0-20050 GCA_001517045.1 Pseudotsuga menziesii
TATATATATATATATATATATAGCAAGAAAATAACCAGTGCCTTAAAATGGAGTCAAAAGAAAATCAATGTACTTGCATGTGCTTGGAGTGAATGTTTTGTGATTTTCTCTTGGTACGTTTTAAGTTAATGTGAAATATGAATTGATTAAAATTAGGCGAAGGGGTGGAATCCATATATACCCGAGAGTACTTGGAGTATGTCCACAACTAAAACTTCATGGCTATGCGCAAGGAATATGTGGGATGAATGGAGTCTTTGGGGCTATTTTTCATAACGCAACCATTAGGGTGTGACAGAGATCGATGCCCCGAGGTCACTTTTCAGGAGTTCCCGCTTCCTTTGGGTATTTTTCCACCATAATGGTTTGATCTAGGTGTTGGATTTTCACTTGATGGTTTGTCAATTTGGGAGAGTGAATCCTAATTATTCTAGTCACTTGAGTGCTTTTGATACAACTTGACTGATTGAACGAACCACAGTCAAGTGCATAGCATACACATTAGAGTCTTGTCAATTTTAGTAAATTTTGAGATGGGTGTTCTTGTTAAAAAGAAAACCCTGCAGGAACCTCTTTCGATCCAAGTGGATCTCAAGCAGGGAATCAAGGATGGGTTAATTTTATAATAGCTGATGAAACAAATGTTGAAAAGGAAAACATAGATACATAATTCTAGTTTTCTAATTAGTCCTACCACACATCTCTTTCCCCTTTCGGGTCAATCGGGAAGTCGTGGGGTAAGTATTAATGTTACTTTGAAATCTCAAATATGGAATATGAAATTGATAATAAATATAAGTATGCTATCCTACAGATTATAACTACGCTAGTTTGCAAAAAAAAGGAAAGAAAAGCAAAAAGGAAACACGGACACAAATCCCCCCAGGGGGGATGGTGAATAGGATCGAAAGAGCCTATTCGAAAGGACCCTTTATTTTTATTAGCAGAAATTTACAATATCAGAAAATTAAAATTGATGCACTTTGGTCCTTGTTATCTTGGATCCAAAGGCTTACAGCAAGCTTGTAACAAGCTAGAATTAAAACACAGTGGTGGGGGAAGCTTCTGGGAAGCTTCAGTTCGTCCAAGAGTTGGAAATTGGGTAGAGTATCCTTCTCTTTTTTGTTAGAATTAATAAAAAACAGGAAGAAATCCAAATCAAATGTGCCCAAACACACTTTGAAAGTGTTTTGGGTCACTACACTAGTTACCGAAAAAAACTTAAGTAAAATTTTGTTAAGTTGGGGTAATCTAGTTTTGCAAAAAGGAACCAAGGAAAGAAATATTTCATTGGGATCTTGGCTTGCTGTTTGGGAAGCCAATGAGATGTGCACTTTTATTGTAGAATATGAAACCTTAAAGTACAGCAAAGGAAACTACCTTAAAAGCAAGCTACAAATTTTCATTAAAATGCTTGCAGAAAGAGGATAATTTCAGCTAGATCTCTTAAAATATAACTTTATATGCAAAATGGAACTGAGATATAAAATTAATAAATGATATTACTAAATATATCTATATGTAATTTTATTAATGAGACATATCTAAGCAATAAGACTCTTTAAAAGTAACCAATTTGAAGAGAAATTAAGATTTTGAAGGAGGAAGAGAGAGAAAGAGTATTTGAAGCCTGGGAATGTTGGGCTTTGGATTTTGCTTTGGTGGAACACTGAGGGACTATGTAATTTGAATATGAGGAAGATGAAAACCAGCTCAACCTCTTCTACAAGAAAGATCACCTGCAACTTAGAAATCCTTGCACAAACAGATGGTTAAAACATAGGTGCTGCTGGAAGAGATAATTGGAAAGCATGCAATTAAACTTAAAATACATACAAATCCAATAGATATGAAACAAGTAGTAGTAAGAGCATAAATCAAACTAGAATAAAATCTTACCCTAACATGAGGGATATCTCTCCTTCAAGGCCAACAATTAACCAGCAAAAACAATGATAAATAAAACAGATTATACCTCATAAGCATTTGACAATCAACATCCACACATGAAGATAATTACACCATAGATATTGCCTCCAAATATTCTTTATTATGGAATAATAAACAATACAGTACAAGAGCAACAACACCTCAATCTCAGTTCTAACTAGCTCGGAAGAGGTAGTCTGTGCTTTATTTAAACAGAAAACAGGAGATCCGGCCCAGGGGGGCGCAAATCCCAAGGAGATAGACCACTGTAGCTGAAAGAGAGTCCATCAATGCCTGATCTATGTCTAGCTGAGCTAGATCTGAGTCTCACTGAGTGCAACTGTCAATCCAGGGGCTAATTTGATTGACACCTCAACCTATTGACTGAAGAATCCACCAAAACTCATCTAGATGAGCCCAATCATGTGGAGGAGAGAGGGAGGGCGAAATCCCCCATAAAGGATGCTAGAGATCAACTTTGGATCTATCCATATCACCTCCTTCAGTCAAGTATTTTTCAGATCCAGTTAATCTGGTTCAGATCTAACTAATTTCAATCAAATCGGCTGAGAATCCACTGATCTATGATTTTGGATTTGCTCCATTATTCATCAATTTATTAATTAAAATAATCAATAAATGATTTTTTGGGGCTTTCTAACTTGAGTGATGGAAAATCAATCAAAAATAGGAACATTAGAGGAAATTTCAACTCAAAATGGGCCTCCTAAAAACAATTAATAAAATAATAGTTAAAATAATAAAATAATATTTATTAATTTTGGAGGAAGAAAAGAAAAAAACTACTTTTTTGTTTGTATTTTCAACATATCTCCCTGTTTTTTTACTCAAATTTTGATTGAGGGAGCTCGTTGGATGCGGAATTTAATCCCGCATCCAACGAGTACCCACTCGGCATACTTTTGATCGACCCTGCTACCCCAAACACAAGAAATAACTGAAAAAAATGTGATGATTCATCATGTTTTTTCAGTTATTTCTAATGTTTGGGGTAGAAGGGTCTGTCAAAAGTATGTTGAGTGGGTACTCGTTGGATGTGGAATTTAATTCCGCATCCAACGAGCTCTCTCGATCGAAATTTGAGTAAAAACATGAGGAGATATGTTGAAAATACAAACAAAAAAGTAGTTTTCTTTATGATACCTATCCACAAATTTATATTAAAAAGGTGTTTAAGACCTATACGGTATTTCAAATTTAAATCAATTTCATTGGTTAACACATGATGACATGGAATTTGGGTTAAAGTTAAAAGGCCCATTTTGAGTTGAAATTTCCTCTAATGATAGTGGGTCCATGGGTTTACATGGTGCTCTTAGCTTGAAAATGAGCACCTACATGACTGAAATTGAGTATTTGGCCCACTTTTATTACAAAATCAATTTTTCCAATTAAACTATTAAAAAATAGCCTATGTTTTGGAAAAATTAAATTTTAATAAAAAACACTGAAAAAATTAAAAAATTAAAAAATTGAAAAAACATAGGGGGACTTAGACATGTTCATATGACTCAACCATGATTCCTAGCATGTTTATACATTGACACATAGACTCTAACAATCTCAATAGGTCTAAATGCCAAGCCGAACACCCCATCTTTGGAGATATGGAGTGAAAAACTCAGAAATTATAAGTCGTTTATTCAACAACCCATAATAACCAAGGGAAAAAACACCTTGGGCCGATCGGATTGGAAAATAAAGTCTAAGAGACCGAGTCTTTTACAGACACTATCATGCTAGAACATTTATTACAATCCCCCCATGGGGTATGAACATGTGATATAGTACAACAAGGCTTCCCAAAAGCAAGACTGAAGGTCTTCTGAAGTCCGAACAAGTTATCCTTGTCCTGTTCACCAGGCTCACTTGATAAAAAACCACTAAGTACAACTTAGGTGGTAAGAAGTACTAGTGTTTGAATTTCAACATGGTTGAAATCTCAATCCAAATGGCATCTTCAAAGTGTTTACCATGGTCTGAGACCAACTGTTTAGGAACACCAAATCATGAAATAACATGGTTAAAGAAGAAATGTGCCTCCTTTTCACTTTTGCAATCGAATGTGCGCATGGCCTTGGCCCACTTAGTGAAGTAATCCATAGTCACGATGATATATTTATGACCATTGGATGAGGTAGGGTTGATTGTCATGAAGTTGATTTCCCATTTACAGAAGGGACCGACTGTGACTACGGGGTGTAATGGTGCATGGGGGATTCTTTCCTTTTGGGAAAAGAGCTAACAACTGCGGTAGTGTTTAACTGCCTCTATGCAATCAGTGAAGATGGAGGGATAAAAGTAGTCAGCATGTAGAATATTCTAGGCAGTTTCTAGACCTGAAAGGTGGCCACTGGAGGCTCCACTATGATAGTCATTAAGGTTTGTTTCGCTTGTCATGGGTGAGGCAATGACGTAAGATGGTATCAATGCCTCGACGGTATAAAATATCTCCAATAAGAAGATAGCAAGTGGCTTGACTTTGGATGCGTCACCTGTCTTCGCGGTTTAAGTGAGCTATGAAATTTTGAGTGTGTAAATATAGAAGGATTCCCCCATACCATGGGTCTTCCATGGATATGACGAATAGGAAGTCATCTGGAAGGTTGTCCCTAGGTGGTGGTAACGTAGTTAATGGAGGGAGATCTTTCATGAGTGTAACAAGCACTAGTGCCTTAGTGCTTTTTAGGGAGACAAAATCCAAGTCAAACTCTTGTAGAATGACTACCCACTTTGCTGCGTGGCCTTGGAGGAGGCGGCGACTTAAGAGGTATCGCATTGGCTTGGAATCGGCCACCACTTGGGTATGGTTTGCAATAATGTAGTGGCATAATTTTTGAGCCAAGAAAACAATGACGAGGGCCAGTTTTGCCCTGGGTGAATATCGTAGTGGGGGACTTGTCAACTTCTGGCTAACGTAATAAATTACCTTCTCTTGATGAGCATCATTTTCTTGGACCAAGACTTTGGAAATGGCCGTTTCTAAGGTCGAAACATAAAGAATGAAGTCTTGGTGAAGTTAGGTGCTGAGAGTAATGGTGCGGAAGCTAGGGATTATTTGATTGCATCAAATGATTCTTGCACCTATTGATCCCAAACAAAGGGAATGTTGGTATGGATCATGCATATGAATCCATGGGCTTTCGTTGCATACTCTGGTACAAAGCAGCGAAGGAAGTTGGCCTTGCCTTGGAGGCTCTGTAGTTGGTGCCGAGTTTTTAGTGAAGGGAGATCAAGGATATCCTGAACTTTGAGGGGGTCAACCATTATCCATTTGTGGGATATGATGAACAAGAGTAGATGGCCTATTGGGACACAAAAAATGCACTTTAGGGGGTTCAAGCAAATTTTGTACTTGCCGCATCGCAAAAATATTTGCCACTGTTAGACACTGAGAGGGGGGGGGGTGAATCAGTGTAAAGCAATATTAAAATTTTTCACAATTAACTACCAATTCATAATTCAACCAATCTCATAATCATTTCATAAACTTCATCATTCACATATCATAGCATTTAAACCATCAAGAACCATAACACAAAAGAACACAACACAATGTAATTTTGTAATCTTTTTGTATTAGTTGTGGTCCGGCTACAACCGTTAGGTAAAATCAGCACCTACTGATATGAAGAGAACCTACTTTGCATCCAGGACCCTTCCTGGTTTTCTTAGACACTGGTAAGAAGGGTTTGAGGTATCGTAAACTCAAAATAAAGTCAAGCTTGCATTTACAATTAAGGTTCACTATCATCATACACAAGAAATCTTGTCACATCATCAACACTGCTCATTACATCAACTCTGCTGTAACACTGCTCATCATTACAACTCCTGGCCATCTACTGCTACAAATTATCCTCTGGTCAGTACTTCTTAGTATTTGATCATCATTCTTCACTACTGTTCATGAATCTCTGGTCAATATCTGCTCATTAACCTCTGCTCAAGAAACCTCATCAATCCACATGTCAAATTCAATCTGTCAAGCATCTTACTGTATAAGCACTGTCAATGTCATCAACCTGTTTCTATCATTTGTCATATCATATCAGACTGCTATCACTGTCATATGAATGGCTGTCACTGTATGTCATTGTCAAGCTGTCATATAAAGATGCTGTAACTGTTGCATCACTTATCACTTCAAAAAAGTATGCTCTCAAGGTCTGCTCAGGTCTTCACAATCTTTGAGTGGGCATCATCCTTGCATTGTGCTTTCCACTGATCAGTTTCATATTAGGCTATGTATGCCACTCTTCAAACTTGGCCTGCAACTGATGTTGAAGATGACCTTTAAACCAGACTTAGTATTGCCAAGAACAAGTCAGTTCACACAGAACATTTTTCACATTCTTAAACCAACTCCAAGTATTAATAGAACATACTTAACCATGAGTACCAAAACTATATCACCAAAACTTTCATATACAAGAGAATTATTTCTAAACTGGTAGTTACATCACTTTAGAGCTGTCATTGGCTCACTTTATTTGCCATGCTCAATATATTGTTTAACCCTGGGTTTATTAAAAACTGATGCACCACATCGATTAGTTGATCAGCAACCAATCTGATTTCTCATATGTCTGCAAGTCTATGTAACAATATTTAATCATAAAACACTTTGATCTCTTCACTCATCTCAATTTCTGCGATATCAGGGCTTGATCACAATAGATATACCCTTTCAATTTAAGAACTTACCAAAACTGGACTCTGCAATTTCTGTGTCAAATGTACAATCTCAGCATGAATAAATAAATTGAACATACCTTGTCATGTCTTAGCTTGTCATTAGGATAACTCAGCCTTGGACTAATCACACTCCACAGTCAGCTTTGTGTTATCAACCTCCTGGATTGTGTATACAAGCACATCTCTTTCCAGGAAACTAAACCCCAACACACATGTCAAACTGACCTGTGTATCAGCCTTGGACTTGGAAGCATCAAAAGTTGATCTGTGGAAGAAACTCGGGCCTATCTACATGCTGAGAAAGAATCCATCCAAATCCCAGGTTTGAACTATGAGCTTCAAAGTTCAAACCTTGTCAAATTGGACTGTGTATATCAAAATTGCATGGACTGTGTATTCTCTATTCAAATCATGGACTGTGGGACTATCCAAAGAAGGCAGCAGTGAAACTGTAGATGATTTCCAATCTCAGACTAGTCCACAGTCAATTTCACACAACCTTGAACTGTATATTGTATGCTTGAAATTACTGCTAGGATAGAGCACCTTTGAATGCTTGGATAATGTGGAGAAATGCACGTTGATGTAGAATATATATATATATATATATATATGTGTGTGTGTGTGTGTGTGTGTGTGTGTGTGTGTGTGTGTGTGTGAATTCTACTGCCCAAAACAATTCAAACTTCAAACTTATGCTACTTTCACAATCATTAGATTAAAAAACTTTTACTGCTGCTCTTAAACAGTCCTAATTTCCGCAGTGAAATACACACTATTTGACTTCACCATTTCATGCATGGGCTGCCACCAAAATTTTGGGACTGTTTTCCTTTCGGATAAGTGCTGTAGATGACTATGCTATATTCTAGAACTGTTCCTATTCTGCTGCTACAAACAAAATAGGACAAAACAATATTTCGAAAGAGCCCAAGATCATATGGATGGTGATACACTCATCCTGCTTTCTCATCTAACCACATAGCTCGTACACCTTCATGATAATCTATGGTAGTCTTGTTTTGTGAAAGGAGATACATATGCCAAATAAGGAGAACAATTAATGCCACAGTTAATGGAATAAGAATTGATCCACAGAGAATATAAGAAGTCTTGAAAATATTTCTAGATCTCCTCTCTTCATCATGGAGTTCCTGAATTGCGCTGCCTACAAGGAGTACCAGAGCATAGATGCATGCTAGAACAACATATAATACAAATAGGAATAAAGCCTTGTAATTTTCATGGCCAACACAATTATTTATCCACACACAATGATGATATTTTTGCAGACACGACAATGATGTGCATGTGGGGGCTTGTAATATCCACACTTTTGGCAGTATCTCAAATCTTCGTCCTTCCGCTTGACCTCATGCATGGAAGCATCCAACTCTCCAAGATCCACCACATAGGAGGATGGAACCTGACCAGAATCCTGGTCTTCATTTCCCAAGATTAGATTACTATTTATCTGTGACGTGGATCATAGTAAGGCTACAATCCTCTTCTCAATCTCATTCTCCAGCCCAGTCTTGGATTTTAATACGCTTGATACAGAACCTCTCAGACCTCAATATGGCTCGACATTGAAAACCCAATTGGTAAATGCAATTACATGTATAACCCAGATCGTGTAAACATGCACCTCCAAAAATTTTGGCGAGAATCTCAGGTCAAGCAGAATGTGGATGTATGCTGTTGAAAGGAATTCAACATAAGTCCATCCTCGGACTGTGTAGATGTTGGGAGAGAGACCCTAAGTAGCCATCATAAAAAAGAAATGGATTGTTCAAGAACCAAAAAGACATTTTAGACTGCTGCTCCCAAAAATTTCCTCAGTCTACTACTACGTCTGCCTCAGTAAAAAAATCTCAGAGCTCCACCGAAATTTCACACTACAAAAGTGAATTCTTGAGATGGTATTTATACTAAATCTCCTCCATAATTTTGGGGCTGACTTACTTTAGATAAAATATTTTAATTTTTAATTTTCTTTTTGGAGCCGACTTGTATTAAAATAAACAAATTTTATTTATTTTAATTTAAGGAATGGCCAATGTTGGAGGAATTAGGTTGGCCAACTTCAAAAGTTAATATCTCATCAACCATGAGGAACCATGTGACGTACCACCTACCATTGGAAAGGGAATGAAGAGAGCTATCATATTATGAGGGTCTTACTTGCATTGACATGGTCCTTCACTCATATTTTCTTCAATTTGTGCAGACATTCATGAAATGACTTGAATTCTTCTTGATGGCTTCTTCACCAGGAAAGAGGCATCATGGGCTTCTTCAACCACCTTAGCCATGCACAGGGACCTCTATGGTCAAGATACATCAAGACATCACATGTGGGTTTTCTAGACCTTCTCCCGAGGACCCATGACATCATCATAGGATGAATGACCACAGAATGGGTCATTAATTCTTCTTCCACACATCTAGGGTTTCTCCAACATCCATCAAGGCTTCAGGACCATCTCCAGGGTCTTCAGCATCATCAGGAGGGTGGTGGCATCAAGATCCAAACTTGTGGGTACAAGGACCTTGTCAACTGGGTACATGGTGCTTCAAAGCACAAACCCACTCTGTAAGAGATCAATGCGATCAAGGCACTGTAGGTGGAACTTGGTGGCATCAGTGACATCCTGTGGGGCCACTACAAGTCCATGTTGGCATCAATAAAAATTTCATCAACAATCTCCCCCTTTGTCATTGATGACAACAAATCATGCTCCCCCTATGAGCATGCTCCCCTTTTGTCTTCATCTCTCCCTTTGTTTTTATTTCTCCCCCTTTGGCATCAATGGCAAAGGGTGTCCACATACCTGTGTCTGATATCTCTGATCACTGCTGACTGCTCCCCCTATCAATATGCACGATCCTAGGACCTGTCTGTATACCTGGAGTAACCATATTTTCTCCTTTGAGTTCATTCTCCAGCTTCATGAACTCAAGGTATGTTGAGGTCTTTGAGAGACCTTACACGTGGTTTGCCGTATGGCAGCCATCCTCCCTGCTCTAATCAACCTCTCCTATCTGCAATTGCTCTGTCTTCCTCATCCATACTTGCTTGTTAGCATCTATCCTTTGAGCATTTGTTCCTTCATTTGTACTGGATTTCCTTGATGATTTGTCTAGGTAACTTCTCAAGGATTGTTTTCGTGTACTCCAACAATCTTGAGCTTTGTGCCCAAGGCCACTGCAGCTATAACACCTCATCATACGACAATGTGCAGCAATGTGGCCGACATTATTGCATGACCAATGTAACGTCCCAATTTTGACCCCATTTGCATGATGTATATAATTTAATTAATCATGGTGAGGAGCTAAAGGAAAAATCCCCACCATCGATTTAGTTGTGTATGTTTCGGCAATAGGGATAGTTGCCGATGGTATATCATGCTATTTGGCACATTATAATTCGGCATCATGTAAACACACACATCAAATAAAACTAAAACCACAACCAGCTACGGCAATGCAACGCTGAATGAAAAGGGCATGGTTCCAAAGGATAAGGGGTGGGGGATGTCAAACCTTGGTCTATGGGTTAAAAACCCATGTGTTTCCACCTTGTTTTGTTTTTCCATCTTCCTTGTCTCATCCAGCCTCTTCAACCTCTTTATTTGTTTTATCCAACCACCTTCTTTGAGAATGGCTACTGGTGGTTGGGGAAGTTATTTTTTTTGGGAGTGGGGTGGAAGGACTATCAGTCCCCTTTCTCACGCGCCCACTCCACCCACGACTACATTCACTCTTCTCTCCCACATCTTCCAACCTTCACGGTGGGGGGTCTGTCCGTTCTCTCCATGGTCAGTTCTTCCTCACGCAGAGCCGAAGTCTGTTCATCCGCGCACATAAGGGAGCTATTCATGCTCATAAGGGACACGCAGGCGAAGGTTAGTTCATCTTCCTCACGCACCAGTCGCGGCTCTTCTTGGTTGTGCATGCAGCGAGCAGGTGAAATGGCCTCAAGGGGCCCGATTTATACTGGTATGTGAATGATCGTGGCTTTAATCCATGATTTCTGCCTTGCTGTTGGTCTAACCCGTGATTTGGGCTTGTTGTTTGTGTAACCCACAGTTTGGGTTGTTGTTGGTCTTCCACGACTGTTGGATGTTGTTGAGAGTCCAATCTCTGTTTCCATTTCGGACTGTGCATGTGTGTCATCTTCCCCATGTTTCTATTGGCTGTGGTGTCCAATTGTGTTTTGGGCCACTGTGTATTCAGAGTGAGCCATTTTCTATTGAGGTCTTCGTTTGAATTCCCATGGCTATGCTGGGAATGCTGTTTATTATCCATTGTGGACTTTGGATAATTGCCACCATTTTTATTGTGAAGTTGGGTTGCTGAAGTACCCTGGTTTGGGTGTTGTTGCTGAGTTGTTTTGGCCACACTAGGGCCAAGAACAACTCTGTGTTTCCTTATGGGTTTGAGCTGTGGTTCATCTTTTGTTTGGAACTATCCCCGATTTCCTTTGCCTTCTTCACAGGGCCGTGAAGGGATTGTTTTGCTGTGTGTATGCAGAGGTTGGTCTTCGGACTGTGCTGGCTTGGACGGTTTGTTGACGGCCTGATAAACCTAGCTATGTTGGTTTACTGATTGTGTCCCTTGGCTATGTGTAAGCCTGCTTGTTCCCTTAGTCCTTGAGGAATCATGCCCAACTCGGGGGTGGCAGTGTTGCTGAGAGATTGATGAGCACGATGGCCTACGGTTGGGTGGAATGTTGCAGCAACGTAGCCAGTTGTGGGGTGAATTCTTCATCAAAAGATAAGTGTTGCTAGTTACTTCATCTCTGCAATTTATATTGATGTCAAATGAATTATGATGAACATGTGGAATGCTGGAATGTATGTGTGTTGCTTTCACTGATTATTGAGTAACTCTATATGAATGAAGAATTATGCATTTGTGCATCTTGTTATGGATCATGTTAAGTTTCTTATTTTTAGCATTGATGATTTGTACATGTTCATGCGGCTGTTTTCCCACTTTTTGGTGGCATTGGTCGTGTCCTCTTCACCCGGTCGGAGGGATGGGGACGTGACAACCAACATTTGACTAAGCTGTTGGAGCTTCCAACACTTCTTTGATAAACTTCATTTCTCCATGCTTGAGAGTGTCCTTGACTATAGACATTTGTCTTCTGATCTTCAAATCTTCTTGCTGATGTGTATGGAGTACTCCTTCTTGGTTGACTTCTTTGACTGGCACATTCATGGGCTTTGTGTCCAAACCCACTTTAGGTGTAGCATATCAATGTGTGACATTTTCCAGCAACATGTCTGACTTGATTGCATGTTTAACATCCAACTAAGTCATTGGGGCTTCCAGCCCTTCTTTTTCCATAGAACCTACAATCCATAGCCTTATGACCAAAGTTAGAACAAAAATAACAATAACCATTGAAGCCATTTTCATACCTGGGTCTTGGAGCTATTTCTTTAATGAAGTTGCTTTGAGGAATAGACCTAACTTCTTGTTTCACTTTTGAACTTCCAAACTCCTTGTTGCCATGTGCAGGTGCATGGGGAACAGCTTTGGATGTTGATGGACCTGCTTCTGGAGTTTTCAGAGACCAAGTGTCATCTTCATATTTTTCTTTGTTCTTCTTGTAAGCAAGAATAGTTTTGTTGAGTGGAGATATTTGGAAATCTAACATCTTATGTAGCACAATTGAACTATCCTGGAGCTTGACCAAGGCTTCGTTCTTCTTACCTTTCTTCCTGAGACCAACTACCTCCAATTCTAGCTTCTGGACGGTCTCCTCTGTTTTTGCTAGCCGACTCTTCAAGATTTCTTCTGTCCTCTTGGCTTCCTCCAGCTGAGTCTTCAGATCATGATTGACCTCTCTAGTTTCTTCAAGCTCTTGAGTAGGATTTTCTGATTCTTCCTTTTGACTGATCAATTCAGTCTTTAATTGTTCAATTTCAGCATCCTTGTCTTTCATTTGATCTCGCAACTCTTTGTCCTTGTCTTTGAGCTTTAGAAGTAACACTTTCATTGACTTGGTTTTCTGCTGATATTCATTCAAGGAGTCCAAGATTTCCTTTTTGAATTTCATGAAATCACTCTGGTTTAGTTTTACTGTGCTTAGGAACCAATTGGCTCTAAGATCAATATTTAGCAACGTGATATGTATCTGATATGCGGTCTTTGATACCCCTTCATCATCTTCTGCAAGAACCTTCTCAATTTTATCACACAAGCTATCATTATAATCACAAGAGTCCATACCTTTACTAGAGTCCTCTTCATGTTTATCTTCTTCTTGATTTAGCTCTTTTGGGGGCTTGTCTTATGATTTCTGATCTGTCTTTTCGGGTTCTGGTCTTGCCTTTTGATACTCACTTTCTAGCTTGAACCATAGTTCTTTTGCCGAAGTGTACTCTCCTATACTTTCCTTCACTGAGCTGGGAAGTCCATCCATGAGTAATTTCAAGGCTGTAGTGTTGTCCTTCTTCGCTTCCTTCTGTGTAGCTGGTTTTCCTTTCTTGTTTGATGGAGCGGGTGGATTGATGACAATTTCCCAAATACCAAACTTCTTCAGATAAGCCTTCATTTTTCTTCTCCAACTGAAATAATCTGTAATATCAAGTACAGGTACGTCATTTCTTGATGCCTCTTTATTTTCCTCCATTGTGTCTAAGGATCTCCTTCAAGTTTGCTAGGCTTGTGATGAAGGCTGGCTCTGATACCAATTGTTAGAAACTGAGAGGGGGGGGTGAATCAGTGTAAAGCAATATTAAAATTTTTCATGATTAACTACCAATTCATCATTCAACCAATCTCATAATCATTTCATAAACTTCATCATTCACATATCATAGCATTTAAATCATCAAGAACCATAACACAAAAGAACACAACACAATGTAATTTTGTAATCTTTTTGTATTAGTTGTGGTCCGGCTACAACCGTTAGGTAAAATCAGCACCTACTGATATGAAGAGCACCTACTCTGCATCCAGGACCCTGCCTGTTTTTCTTAGACCCTGGTAAGAAGGGTTTGAGGTATCCTAAAATCAAAAGCAAGTCAAGCTTGCATTTACAATTAAGGTTCACTGTCATCATACACAAGAAATCCTGTCACATCATCAACACTGCTCATTACATCAACTCTGCTGTAACACTGCTCATCATTACAATTGTTGGCCATCTACTGCTACAAATTATCCTCTGGTCAGTACTTCTTAGTCTTTGATCATCATTCTTCACTGCTGCTCATGAATCTCTAGTCAATATCTGCTCATTAACCTCTTCTCAAGAAACCTCATCAATCCACATGTAAAATTCAATCTGTCAAGCATCTTACTGTATAAGCACTGTCAATGTCATCAACCTGTCACTATCATTTGTTATATCATATCAGACTGCTGTCACTGTCATAGGAATGGCTGTCACTGTATGTCACTGTCAAGCTGTCATATAAAGATGCTGTAACTCCTGCATCACTTATCACTTCAACAAAGTCTGCTCTCAAGGTCTGCTTAGGTCTTCACAATCTTTGAGTGGGCATCAGCCTTGCATTGTGCTTTCCACTGATCAGTTTCATATTAGGCTACGTATGCCACTCTTCAAACTTGGCCTGCAACTGATGTTGAAGATGACCTTTAAACTAGACTTAGTACTGCTGAGAACAATTCAATTCACACAGAACATTTTTTACATTCTTAAACCAACTCCAAGTATTAATAGAGCATACTTAACTATGAGTACCAAAACTATATCACCAAAACTTTCATATACAAGAGAATTATTTCTAAACTGGTAGTTACATCACTTTAGCACTGTCATTGGCTCACTTCATTTGCCGTGCTCAATATATTGTTTAACCCTGGGTTTATTTTCAAAAATTGATGCACCACATCGATTAGTTGATCAGCAACCAATCTGATTTCTCATATGTTTGCAAGTCTATGTAACAATATTTAATCATAAAACACTTTGATCTTTTCACTCATCTCAATTTCTGCGATATCAGGGCTTGATCACAATATATATACCCTTTCAATTTAAGAACTTCCCAAAACTGGAGTCTGCAATTTCTATGTGAAATGTACAATCTCAGCATGAATAAATAAATTGAACATACCTTGTCATGTCTTATCTTGTCATTAGGATAACTCATCCTTGGACTAATCACACTCCACACTCAACTTTGTGTTATCAACCTCCTAGATTGTGTATACAAGCACATCTCTTTCTAGGCAACTAAACCCCAACACACATGTCAAACTGACCTGTGTATCAGCCTTGGACTTGGAAGCATCAAAAGTTGATCTGTGGAAGAAACTCAGGCCTGTCTACATGCTGAGAAAGACTCCATCCAAATCCCAGGTTTGAACTATGAGCTTCAAAGTTCAAACCCTATCAAATTGGACTGTGTATATCAAAATTGCATGGACTGTGTATTCTCTATTCAAACCATGGACTGTGGGACTGTCCAAAGAAGGAAGTAGTAAAACTGTAGATGATTTCCAATCTCAGACTAGTCAGCAGTCAATTTCACACAACCTTGAACTGTATATTGTATGCTTGAAATTACTGCTAGGATAAAGCACCTTTGAATGCTTGGATGACGAGGAGAAATGCACGTTGATGTAGAATATATATATATATGTGTGTGAATTCTGCTGCCCAAAACAATTCAAACTTCAAACTTATGCTGCTGTCACAATCATTAGATTAAAAAACTTTTACTGCTGCTCTTAAGCAGTCCTAATTTCCTCAGTGAAATACACACTATTTGACTTCACCATTTCATGCATGGGCTGCCACCAAAAATTTGGGACTGTTTTCCTTATGGATAAGTGCTATAGATGACTGTGGTATATTCCAAAATTGTTCCTATTCTGCTGCTACAAACAAAATAGGACAAAACAATATTTCGAAAGAGCCCAAGATCATATGGATGGTGATACACTCGTCCTGCTTTCTCATCTAACCACATAGCTCGTACACCTTCATGATACTCTATGGTAGTCTTGTTATGTGAAAGGAGATACATATGCCAAATAAGGAGAACGATTAATGCCATAGTTAATGGAATAAGAATAGATCCATAGAGAATATAAGAAGTCTTGAAAATATTTCTAGATCTCCTCTCTTCATCATGGAGTTCCTGAATTGCGCTGCCTACAAGGAGTACCAGAGCATAGATGCATGCTAGAACAACATATAATACAAATAGGAAGAAATCCTTGTAATTTTCATGCCCAACACAATTATTTATCCACACACAGTGATGATATTTTTGTAGACACGACAATGATGTGCACGTGGGGGCTTGTAATGGCCACACTTTTGGCAGTATCTCAAATCTCCGTCCTTCCACTTGACCTCATGCATGGAAGCGTCCGACTCTCCAAGATCCGCCACATAGGAGGATGGAACCTGACCAGAATCCTGGTCTTCATTTCCCAAGATCATATTACTATTTATCTGTGACATGGATCATAGTAAGGCTACAATCCTCCTCTCAATCTCATTCTCTAGCCCAGTCTTGGCTTTTAATACGCTTGATACAGATTCTCTCAGACCTCAATATGGCTCGACATTGAAAACCCAATTGGTAAATGCAATTACATGTATAACCCAGATCGTGTAAAAAGGCACCTCCAAAAATTTTGGCGAGAATCTCAGGTCAAGCAGAATGTGGATGTATGCTGTTGAATGGAATTCAACATAAGTCCATCCTCGGACTATGTAGATGCTGGGAGAGAGACCCTAAGTAGCCATCATGAAAAAGAAACAGATTGTTCAAGCACCAAAAATACATTTTAGACTGCTGCTCCCGAAAATTTCCTCAGTTTGCTACTACGTCTGCCTCAGTCAAAAAATCTCAGAGCTCCACCGAAATTTCACACTACAAAAGTGAATTCTTGAGATGGTATTTATACTAAATCTCCTCCATAATTTTGGGGCCGACTTACTTTAGATAAAATATTTTAATTTTTAATTTTCTTTTTGGAGCCGACTTGTATTAAAATAAACAAATTTTATTTATTTTAATTTAAGGAATGGCCAACGTTGGAGGAATTAGGTTGGCCAACTTCAAAAGTTAATATCTCATCAACCATGAGGAACCATGTGACATGCCACCTACCGTTGGAAAGGGCACGATGAGAGCTATCATCTTATGAGGGTGTTACTTGCATTGACACGGTCCTTCACTCAGATTTTCTTCAATTTGTGCAGACCTTCATGAAATGACTTGAATTCTTCTTGATGGCTTCTTCACCAGGCAAGAGGCATCGTGGGATTCTTCAACCACCTTAGCCATGCACGGGGACCTCTATGGTCAAGATACATCAAGACATCACATGTGGGTTTGCCAGACCTTCTCCCCGGGACCCATGACATCATCATATCATGAATGACCACAGAATGGGCCATTAATGCTTCTTCCACCCATCTAGGGCTTCTCCAACATCCATCAAGGCTTCAAGACCATCTCCAGGGTCTTCAGGATCATCAGTAGGGTGGTGGCATCAAGATCCAAACTTGTGGGTACAAGGACCTTGTCAATTGGGTACATGGTGCTTCAAAGCACAAACCCACTCTGTAAGAGATCAAGGCGATCAAGGCACTGTAGGTGGAACTTGGTGGCATCAAATGAAATTCTGTGGGGCCACTGCAAGTCCATGTTGGCATCAATGACAATTTCATCAACAGCCGCAAGTCATCCATATGTTGTGCTCATTTTGGTGATTGAGCAGTAAGGTCGTCCAGGTAGACCAAGATGACATGGATTAGGTTGTGGAAACAATATGTCATGGTAGGTTGGAAGGTGGCTCCAACATTCTTCATACTAAAGGGAATTACTCAATAGGAAAATGTGCCCCACTGGGTTGTGAATGCAGTATTGTAATGATCTTCTTTCTGGATTTGGATTTGGTTATATCCGAAAAATCTGCCCATGAAGGAAAAGACCTCATGTATGGTGCATGCATCGATAATCTGATTGATGAAGGGTGTTGGAAAGCTGTCTTTGGGACACACCCCATTTAGATTGTGGAAGTCTGTGCAAACTCGGAGGGTACCCTATTTTTTATTCATGGGAATAGAATTTGAAACCCAAGTGGTGTATGCAATGGGGTAAATGAAGCTGACTATGCACAACTTCTCAATTTCAGCTTTGACCGCGACAGCTTTGGAGGGGTGGATGGGCCGTTTCTTTTGGCACACAAGGGCTACATTGGGCCATGTGTCAATGTGGTGTTCCACAATGGATGGATCCAATCCATGCATTTTAGTGTAGGAGCAGGAAAATATGTCGCAGAATTCTTGGAAGAGGGTTTTGTAGGCAACAACTTCTTCTGAGGAGCAGGTTGCCCCCAGCATGATTTCTTCAACAACCTAAGGTTTGGTTGAGATGTTGATTTTGATGGTTGGCAAGATGTTGGCCATGTTCCCTTCTTCAAAGGAATCTGGTGCCAGAATGGGATTTTTGAACTAGTTGACTTTCCCATGAATGAAATCTTTGGTTTCCTTGGAAAATTGGTCAGAGTGCGACACGAGCTCTTCGGGGAGCAAGAATGAGTGATGGTGCATGTCATCCCATGGGTATTCTAAGGTAGTTAAGGGTTCAAGTATCTTGTCACCATTGCATAAGAAACGAAGGGACAGGTATGATGGACCTTCAGTGATGGTGGAGACAAGAAGGTCTGTAGAAATGGACATCATGTCAATGGACATGGTGTCTGAAGAAGGAGGTGGGCGATATATTTCTTCAATTAGAGTGATCTTAGATTCAAGGGAATGTTGTCGAAGGTTGGCTAGAGTCATTTGAAACTCGGAAAAGTCCCGACAGTGGTGAGAATAGTGTCCATACAATCTATAGAGGGCGCAAGCATGGTTTGAGTCTTAATGACTTGTTTCTCACTATTGGCCCACTTGGGAGTTCAACCATTGGGAGGTTTTCCATTGTATCCATGGCATCCAAATGTGCATGGGTTATGGGAATATCAGGGCAGTTTTGAGTTGGGTGGCCCTATTCTTCGTAGACGGTGCAAGGCAGGATATGTCAAGGTTCAGCGGTAGCTTTCACGTTTTTTCCCCTAGACCTTTTTGGGTGGGGTGGTGCAGGTGTGGGTGCAGTGGTTGGTTTTTGCGGGCTGGGTGGAGGATGAGATTCGACCGCAATGGGTTGCATGGGGGTTAAGAATACCTGGAGCATTGGGTGGGTGGATCAAGGTACCACACAGGAATCCCTAATGTGAAATTGGGTAAGTTTAAGGTAGCCATTACTAGCTTACTTATGACACCAGGCGGGGGAAAGAGGAAGGGAATTGTGTGGAATGAAGAGGAGCCTAGAGAACTCCCTGATGGTTTCATGTGGGGATGAGGTGGTGGTGGCAGTCATGCATAATGCTGCGGCTGCTGATGATGCTGTGACTGCTGATGATGTTGCGACTACTGATGGTGTTACAGCTGCAGATGGTGTTGTGGTTGAGGTTGGGGCTATTTCTGTGGTTGATGTTTGGGTGTAACAGTGCTGGATGAGAGCATGCACAAATATGCAGTCTCATTTGGTGTCGGTGATGGTGACACTAAGGGGAAAGAAGCCGTCATGGTGTTATCGACAAACAACCAAGGCCCCACTTTCAACAATGGGGAGGATGGTATGTTGTCAACCATGGTGTTAATCGCAGGGATAACACTTGTGGGTGTGTTTAGCCCTTGTGGATCAATGGTGTTGATTGTAGGGATAATGTTGGTAGGTGCCATTAGCCCTTGCGGATCATGATAATTTAGTTGGTCAATTGTCATGATTTTCCCTTTGTGGGGGAACATCATGAGACAAAAAACAGTTGATGCTATGGCTCTCATGGCGTACATATATCTTCTTCCAGGGAGAAGGTTATATTCCAACTAAGCATTGACAACCTCTATGTCAATTAGGACAATCTTCCCTCCTAAAGAGATGGGGACCTGTAGGAGGATGCCTTGGTCTCTGGTGGGATGGCCATCATAGGCACGCAATGTGGTGGTGGACGGCTGCAAGATGGGGGACCTGAGTTTTTGCCAAACCAAGGTTGACATGACAACAAGTGGATGCCCCCTCATCAATGATGCATCGGTGCACAACCAAATTCAGAATTGGCACCGGGATCTAGAAGGTGATGGTCGATGGCATTCTTGGTTCTCCTTGATCCAAATCAAATGTGATTAATCTGGAGTTGGAGGGGTCTATGACACCAAGGGAAACTAGCAAGGCTTTTCACTGTGTTGGGCACGTTTTGAGTACTTCAAAAGTCGACATGGACGTAGGTGATTGGGCCAAGTCATTGATGATACTATAGTTAACTCCCACCCTTGCAGTAGTGTTGTTAGGAAGGTTCCTGAAGGGGAGACACGGGGCTGTTGGGGGGGGGGGGGGGGGGG
>LPNX010867291.1:20147-34610 GCA_001517045.1 Pseudotsuga menziesii
GGTTATGTACTAATTTTTTCTGGTTTGTAAATTAACCTCTTCAGTTTTCATGGCTAGCAAGTGGTGAAAACCTGTTTTTGTTGTCGGAGGTGCCCTCAGGGAATTGGTATTAGGCTCGGGAGCGGGTGCAGTTGCTACCAATCCTTTGATTGGTAATGGGTTTTGGAGGACCATGGGTGGAGGCCTTGGTGATGCTAGGTTGGGTTGAGCTTGGGCTGCCGTATTGGTAGCATGCTGAACCTCATTGTGAATGGCTTGCTTGGCGCGACCCATGAAGGGTCATTCATGTGTATAGTGCCTATAGACCTCACATAACTTGCATGGCTGGTATGTGCACAACAGAGTGTTGCGTCTAGGTGCCTTTGGTTGCTAAGGATTTTGGGCTAGCTAGTTTTCCCTGAAATTGTTGGGAGGGTTTGGTTGTTGACTACCTCCCTGCGATTGATTGTTGCCTTAGTTCTGGGCTTGGTTATTTTTAGCCTGCCCTTGTTGGTTATTGGGGACTGGATGGTTAGGATGGTTTTGTTGTGCAAACACATGTCCTAAAGGTGCTAGTGAAGTAGGCATGGGGGCTTGAATGGCTTGCACTAATGGTGCATAGTAAACTTGGGTGGGTGCAGGTGCCACAAATGTGGGAATTTCTCCCACATATTGTTGTGCCACCCAAGCTAATGCCTGGGCCTGCTGCTGTGGTGTAGGTTGTGCATAAGAAGTTGTGGCTCCAGAATGGGACATCATTCTTGCATAGTCAGAAGTTTGGTTTTGGTAGGAAACACTGGTGGTGTTTCTTGGTTGTGGTGGTATTGCAAGTGTTTCTTGGTTGTGGTGGTGTTGTGGTTGGTGGGAGACAAAACTTATGATGCCATTTGCAGCATGGAATTCCCTCGGTGCATCATGGTAGGAGGTTCTTGCATGGGGAGCATCTAGAATGACAATATAAAGGTATCTAGAATATGCATAGATCAGATCAATCTGCTGGGCTTTCAAGATGGCCTCGTCTTTTGATTGGGGACATTTGTATGCGACGTCCTTTGCTATAGGTGGTAGAAATTTTTTTAGGAACCAATCTAGGAAGATCCTATCATCAATTTGAATCTTGCACAAACTATGGCATCACCGCCACTCATGGATGTGGTCAATTATGTGGGTCGCAATATTCTAGTGGGAAGATAGCAAGATCTCCACCCATTCATCGTATCTAACGGGGAGTTGGAAATACTACAGGAACATGAAAGCCAAGGAGTTGAAATGCGGGTACCTGGCTTGTGGTAGCTCAATGTACCACTTGGCTGCAGCACCTGTGAGGGTGTGTTGGAATAGTCTAAGTCTATTCAAATCATATACAATGCTATTTGATGAGCACCATAAGTGAAATGTCATGATATGGCTTTGGGGGAACTCCCCTGCCGTCCCTTCAAACTTGGGAATGTATGAGGGGAGTTTGGTTGGCATGGGAGGCCAAAATGTTTGATGGTGGATAGGGTCATTTATTAACTGAGCCAAGTTAGGCAGGTTAAGGCATGCCATGAAAGGAAGGTTTGACCCAAGGTTGATGTGAAATGGGGTAGCAATGCTGGTGGGGTTTGCAGGGACATGATGCACCTGCATAACTAGGGGTACTTGTGGCATAGTTGTGGGTGGGCCACTGCCTCTAAGTGTGGTAAATGAAACTGTGTGAGTGGAAGTGCCACTACCCCCATGTATGATAGGTGGGGTAGTGTAGATGGAAGGGGCACTACCCCCAGGAATGCCAAGTGGGATAGTGTGAGTGGATGGGACATTGCCCCAGGCATGACAGGTTTGACAGTTTGACTAGTCAGTGTGGGTGGAGGTAGCTGACTTATGACGGTTTGCATGACCATGCTAGGGCCACTAGCATGGGTGTTGGTGGTGGTGTGGGGTATGGACATGGGTCCAGTACCAATCACTAAGCTGAAAAATGGATCTAGGTTTGCACCAGCCATGGGGCTAGATGGTGCAGCATGCAGGTATGGATCAAATTGGTATGATTCTGAGTCTGAATTAGAGGCTTTGTGGACTTCTGATCATGTAGAGGGTCTTCAAGAATGGTCTCGATGGTGTTGGTTCAAGGACTGAAAATATGGTGGATCACCTCTTAGGCATGAGGAAGAACATGGGGGATCAATTGTGTCTGATTGGTATGTTAAGTGGTGAAATATGGTAATGACTTTTGGACCCCAGTTTTAATGGCTTCCTATTGGCTTTTAGGTGGTCACTCAGCCACCAAGACTTCCAGGAGATAGTGCTTGGATTTTTCCTCATGGGAGTGCTAATCAATCGGTGGGGGTCATTTCCTGTTTCGCTTGGAAATTCCTCTCAGCGGCTAGCTACTTTGGGATTCTCGTGGTAGTCTTCATAATGAGTTTCTGGGCTGATCCCAAGTACTTCCTATAGCAGGGATTTCTCCCTTGCTATAGGGTAGGAATGGCTCCCTTTTGTCTATAGGATGGAAGGGTAGGTTTCTATATGGAAAAGCAAAAAATAAATAGATAGAAAGAAAGAAAGAACATAAAGATAAGAAACAGCTGGAATCCCCTCTGCAAACAATGTTAGGGCTTTGCTTCAATAACCTGCAAATAACTATTAGAAACAATAAACCTACAAAAACATGTTAGAAATAAACTTGCAAAGAGAAAATGAAAACCTGCAAACAAGCTATGGATTACATAAAAGCAAAGAAATAAAACAAAACAAACATGTATACCTTCTCTTTGGTGTAATGGGCCACCATGCACTGGCTAGAAGAAGCACCTCTCTCCCTCTCTTAGCTATGGAGGAGCTATGGCTTAATGAAGAAATGAATGGATGAGAGGAGGGATGTGGGTGGCTTGAGAGACAAAGGGTCTCAAGGTATCCACGGGATGCATAACAGTATGTAAGGGAAGTGATGTTTGAGAGTGACCCCCACCCCTCATTTTATAGCTTTTTTGGGGATTTTTAGGGTTTTAGGCTCCTTTGAGGGGTTTTAGCCCCTTTTTGGAGGCTTTAGCCCCTAGGAGAGTTATTTAGGCTCCTTTTTGGGATTTTAAATCCCTTTTACTCATTTTAAAGCCTTTTTGAGGGTGTGGGAGTCTAATGGGGTGATACGAAGGTCATCCATTGGTGTCCTTGGGTGGTGTAGGCCATGTAGAGCCGAGTGAGGGATTTTTTGGGTTAACATATTGCCCCCTAATGTGTGAGGGTAGGAGCTCATCATATGGCCGATGAACATCATAGGATTTGTTGCAGAGAGGTGGTGCTTCTGGGGCTGGGGCATGGTGGCTTTTGTTTTTTGTATTAATATGGTTTCCATCAATGTGTGAGATACAAATAATGTGTGACACGTATATGGATGAGGCGGGCATCCCCATGGTCGTGACAATGTCAAAAGAATAATTTGATCTATGCTATAAAATATAAGAGCCGATCATATACAACTGATTATACATAGTGGTTGCCTCAATGTGAGGCTGAATACAATACTAATCTGAAGAACTGCTACATTGGACCCATGACATTCTCATGGAATGCTATATCTTCATGACTGGCGGCCTGCTGGATCTGGGACAGTACATAGCTGCATGGACTCAGTGATTAAGAGTTAGAGTCTTTGTCGTACAAGTATGCTGCATCAATCATAAATCTATATAGAAGCATTGGTGGGGTTTCTGATCACTGTTTCCAAAGCAACCTGGAAATCACAAGGGACATAACCTATTTAGGTCCCTCTAAGAGACTCATTAATGTGCTAGAGTGAGGTGACATCCAAGGTCTTCGACCAAATATTGCATAGACCAAACCCTGTATGAATCTAAACGGTGCAATGATGTAGTTGAAGTCGAGCACATGAGAAACAACCATCCTGAGAGGCACTAAGGACTCCTCTCAAGTAGTCCAAGGAACTCATCAATGATGTTAATGAAACCAAGGTATAGGGACCTCTGGGTCTATCCTCTGGAATATGTGTGTTGTTGTCGATAGAGGGAGACCTGCCCCTAGTCAAGGCAATGATGTTTCCTTTACTAGAAGTGTGAGGGAGATAAACGCAAGGTGTGAGACAATCTGTAGATTGATCCATTGAATGGGGGGCGAAGGGGGAGGGAAAGAATTGAACAGGGGTAGGGGGAGTGTGGTAGACTTAGAATTCTTTTGTTCAGAGTATGACGGCAGGGTGGACCAGGAAGCAAATGAAATTGACTCATGGGAATGGGATCATAATTGTAATACAAGGAATGTCACTGCAGATGGGAAATTATTGGGGGAGGTGGACACTTTTGATATTGATGGGGTCCAAGGAAGACACATTGCAGAGTAATCTGAACAAAGGTGACCAAAAGTGGGACTTCTGCCAAACTGTTTTTGTGGAGTGGTGTCTAGAGACACCGTTATGGTACGATCTCATGGATTTTTGGGGAGCCCGAGAAGGTAAATGCTCGATGGTGCTTTCAATTTTAGAGAGTTTCAAAGCATGAAGAAGACTCCAGTGGGGGTTCTTTTTCATTGGTAGTCTCCTGTTCCCAAAAAAGGATAAAAGTATACATAGGAGAGCTTGCCCATCTTGTGGGGGATGAGAGACTTCTTTACCATTGGTAGTCCAATTAGGCTGGAAAAGGTTAAACCTATACTGACTGGATAGTCATTCAAATAATTTTACGAGCATGAATGAAACCAAGTTTTCTCAGCAATATTTTCTTGATGAGAAGGATGGAAAAGAGCTTAACGACAACCCCTGGTGATATTTTTCATAAAGTGTGGCCCCTCTGCCCGAGAAAGCATAAAAGTATACAGAGGGGAACGGTCTTGGCTTGAATATGCCAAGGTGGTCCTTTTAATTGAATGGTCTACATAGTCCGCAAAATGAGATAAACATGACGATGTAGATTCCCTTTCCTATACTTTAACGAGTGGGAAAGGAAATAGCTATGCTCGGCCATCTTTTCATTGTTTTTAGGAGTAAAAAATGAGCTTAAATGAAAATCCAATATGGGTAACCGATTGCGGTGGCACAGGAAGTCCCCCATGTCGGGATGGTGGATAGTGGTCCAAAGGTCATCCGCGTAGTATGGATGGAGTAGGTGGCTCTCAAACATACCAATACATGCACGGGATAGATTGTGGCAGAGGCACGCAAGTCGGTGTGATAGAGGCATGCAAATCGAGGTGGCTCTCAGATAGAGGTCAAGAGAGGTGTGTGAGAGTTGTGGTGGACAGAATTTACTACATGTGATGTGAGTGCAAGTCTGGAGGAAGTTATATGCCAAATACGTGCAAAAAAGGAAAGAATTTGTTTTCCAAACGATGGTCTGGAGATCCTCATGAGGTGCCGTGGATGAAGTAGACAACTATATGCTCAAAAAATAAAAGTGATGTTCCTCAATGGGAGGTGGCCTGAGAACCTGCATGAGTAGCGGTAGGCAAGAGTGATACAAGTACAGGTCTGTAGACACTTGCATCGCCATGTTGTGGCTCGTAAATTGAGGTGTCTTCTAGGAGGCGGTCCCAAAATTTGTTTGTTAAACATGAGATGATGATCTCATCAAGAGATGGAAATTTGAGACTAGAGGTGTGAGAGGTGTCTCGAGCTGGTTCCGGATGACTTTGGATTAGCAGCTGATGGTGCTGCCCCTGACTTGTGCTGAAAAATGTTGAAAAACAAGAAAAGAAAATGAAGTGACTCATTGGTGATGTTTAAGCGTAAAATCTCTTGAGGTAGAGCTTGTTGTGGGGGTTCTCCAAGAGTTGTCCATTAGAGTCAATAAGGGTGTATGCCCATTTTCCAAGATGAAGGTCATTGGCAAGGCAGGATGATATAATTTGGTCTTTTATGGGAAGAACCGATTGCACACTATGGTTTAAAAGAAATGGGGTAAAACCAGATGTGGTCTTACAGATCTCTCTGTCATCGTGTAAGTGGTGGCGTGATAGATCAGGTGGATCTTCCACAACCAACGAGATGAAAGGGAAACTGGTGCTAGAGATCATGTAAATGGTATTGGTTGTGGTTTTGGTGGCCCTTTCCCCAGTCTCTGTTGGAGGAAGAGGGGCAGGACTCGAGATGGGAGGAGTCTTTGATGGACCTGGAGGTAGGTGCAACATCATCTCAATTGGCTGGACATGAGTCAACACATCCTGGGGCCTTAGAGGTAGGGTAGGTGGTTCAAGGTACCACATAGGATCTCCCAGTGTGAAATCTTGTAGATTGAGGGTTGCCAAGGCAGAATTACTCACAATCCCGGATGGTAGGAAAAGGAAAGGGAAAAGGAAAAGGAAAAGGATCGTGTTGATCAGGAATGAACCCCAATGTTTCCATGGCAACTGAGGTTGAGGTTGCAATTGAGGTTGCAGCTGTGGCTGGGGAAACAACGGAATTTACACGTCTGATGGACCATTGGTGATGGTGGAGACAAGAGGGTCTATTGAATTGGACATCACGTAAATGGACATGGTGTTCGAAGAAGGAGGTGGGGGGTGAACTTCTTAGATCAGGGTGATCTTAGATTCAAGGAAATGTTGACAGAGGTTGGATAAAGCCATTCGAAACTTGGGTAAGTCTTGGAAGTGGTGAGAATAGTGTCCATACAATCTGCAAAGGGCGCAGGCATGGTTTGTACTCAATGCCTTGTCTCTAATTATTGGCGTGGTTGGAAGTTCAACCACGGGGAGGTTTTTGGTTATATCCATGGCATCCAGATGCAAGCGGATCATTGGAATCTCAAGGCAGTCCTGAGTCAGATGGCCCTGTTCTTTGCAGATGGTGCAAAGTAGTATCTATTGCGGCTCTGCGGTAGCTTTCACATTCTTTCCCTTATCCATTTTTGGGTGGGGGGGTGCCGATGTGGAGGTTGGTTTGGACAGGCTGGGTAGAGGATGGGACTCGACCACAATGGGCTGCATAGGTGTTAAGACTACTTGGGGCATTGATGGTTGAGCTGGTGGATCAAGATACCACACCAAAATTACCAATGTAAAGTTGGGTAGGTTGAGGGTGGCCATTACCAGCTTGCTCATGATATCAGGTGAATGAAAGAGGAGGGGAATTGTATGGACTGGTGAGGAGCCTAGATAACTCCCTACTGGTTGTATGTGGGGGTACGGTTGTGATTGGGGTTGCGTGTATTGCTATGGTTGTGGGTGATGTTGCGGCTGCTATTGGTGTTGCAGCTGCGGATGGGGTTGTGGTTGCAATTGGGGCTGCGGCTACACTTGTTGTTTGGGTGCAGCAGTGCTAGATGAGACCATGCACAAGTATGCAGTCTCATTTTGTTTCGATGGTGGTGACACTAAGGGGAAATGAGCAGTCATGGTGGTATCGACAAACAACCCAGGGCCCACATTCAATAATGGAGAGGCTGGTGTGTTGTCAACCATGGTGTTGATTGCAGGGACAACATTGGCATGTGTGGTCGTCCTTGGTGGCTCAATGGTGGTGATGGTAGGGATAACATTGGTGGGTTCTATTAACCCTTGCAGATCATGGTAAGTGAGTTGATCAACTTCCATGATATTCACTTCATGGGGGAACATCATGAGATGGAAGACAGTTGATGCAACCGCTCTCATGGCATACATATAACTTCTTGCTAGAAGGAGGTTATAGTCTAGTTGAGCATTGACAACCTCTATATCAATCAGAACTATCTTCCCGGCTAATGTGATGGGGACAAGGGGAAGGATTCCTTGGGATTTAGTGGGATGGCCATCGTAAGCCCATAGAGTTATGGAGGATGGTTGCAGAATTGGGGATCCAAGTTTCTGCCAGACTAGGGTAGACATAACACACGTAGATGCCCCCTCATCTACTATGCTCCAGTACACAGCCAAGTTCCGGATAGACATCAGGATTTAGAAGGTGATGGTGGATGGCATGCGTGGTTCTCCATTCTCTGTGTCGAATGTGATCCACTTGGAGTCAGAGGGGTTTATGGCCCCAAGGGCGGCTAGTAAGACTTTCCGCTATGTTGGGCACATTTTGAGTACCTCAAGAGTGGACATGGCCGTTGGTGTTTGGGCCAAATCATCCACGATGCTATAGCTGACTATGGGTCTAGCCATGGTGTTATTGGCAACTTGATGTATGGGGGGGCATGGGAAAGGGGGTAACTGAAGAGGTGCATTGACCTATTTGGACATAGATGTCGTTGATGTGTTAATGGGTTCAGTGTTGGTTCCGTACTGATTTTATCTAGTTTGTAGGTTGACCTCTTCAGTCGTCATGGCTAGCAGGTGGTGGAATCCTATTTTGGCTGTGGGAGGTGCCCCCGAAGCGTTGGGATTGGGTTGGGGAGGGGGTGTGGTTGCCACTAATCCTTGGATCGGTAATGGGTTCTGAAGCACCATAGGAGGGGGTCCTGGTGGTGCCAGGTTGGGTTGGTCTTGATTTGTAGTGTTGGCAGCCTATTGAACCTTGTTCTAAATGGCTTGCTTAGCGTGACCCATGAGGGGACACTCGAATGTGTAGTGTCCATAGACCTCGCAAAGTGTGCACAGTTGGTTTGTGTGCAACGGGGCATTGTATCTTGGTGCATTTGGTCATGGGGGATTTTGGGCAGGTCGGTTTGCTGCGGCATTGTTGGGTGGGTTTGGTTGTTGACCACCTCACTGTGGTTGATTATTGGCTTAGTGTCGGGGTCGATTATTCTGGGTCTACCCTTGTTGATTGTTGGGGGTTAGCTAGTTGGGATGATTTTGTTGTGCAAATAATTGTCCCAATGGAGTAGGTGGAGTGGGGGAGGGGGCTTGAATCGCTTTCACTGGTGGTGCATAATAAATTTGGGTGGGCGGTGGTGCCACAAATGTGGGCATTTTCCCCGTGTATTGTTGTGTCTACCATGGAAAGGCCTAAGCCTACTATGGTGGTGTAGGTTGTGCATAGGAAGTTGTTTCTCCAGACTAGGACATCATTCTGGCATAGTTCGGAGTTTAGTTTTGGTAGGAAACACTAGTAGTGCTGCTTGGTTGTGGTGGAACTGCAGGTGGTGTCAGGCGTTGCTGTGGCTGTTGGGAGACCGAGCCTATGATGCTAGCTGTGACATGAGATGCCCTCAGTGCATCTCGATAGGATGTACCTAGAATGGGAGCATCTGGAATGACAGTGTAAAGGTATATAGACTGTGCATAGATTAGGTCAAACTGTTGGGCTTTCAATATGACCTCCTCTTCGGATTGGGGATGTTCAGATGCAACGTCCTTTGCTATGGGTTGGAGCAAGGTTTTGAGAAACCAATCCAAGAATATCCTATCATCAAGTTGGATTTTACACAAACCATGACATCACTGCCACTCATGGATGTGGTCGGTTATATGTGTCGCAGTGCTCTGGTGGTAGGATAACAATATCTCCACCCCTTCGTCATATCTAATGGGGAGTTGGAAATACTGCAGGAACATGAAAACTAAGGAGTTGAAATTTGGGTACTTGGCTTGTGGTAACTCAATGTACCATTTGGCTACCACACCTGTGAGGGTACATTGGAACAGTATTAGCTTGATTGAGTCATCTACAATGCTATTTGAGGTGCACCATAGATGAAATGTCATGATATGATTTTGGGGACACTCCCCTGCCTTCCCTTCAAACTTGGGAATGTCTGAGGGAAGTTTGGTTGGCATGGGAGGATAGAAGGTTTGATGACAAATGGGGTTTTTTGTTAATCAAACCAAATTAGGAAAGTTAAGATGATCCATGGAAGGTATATTTGACCCCAGGTTGATGTGAGATGGGGAAGGTATGGAGGTGGGGTTTGTAGGTGCATAATGTACCTACATAGCTGGGGGTGCTGGTGGTGCCATTGTGGATGGGCCAGTACCCCCAAGTATGGTGTGAGGGACAGTGTGGGTGGGAGGGCCGCTACCCCCATGTGTGACAGGAGGGGCAGTGTAGGTGCAGGGGCCACTACCCCCAAGTGTTGCAGGTGGGATAGCTTGAGTGGTTACTACGGGTGGTGGCAGCTGACTGATAAGAGTTTACATGACCGTACTGGGGCCACCTGCAGGGTTGTTGGTGATAATTTGTGGTGTGGACATGGGTTCACTAGCGATTGCTATGATGGAAAATGGATCCAGGTTTGCACCATCCATGGGGCTTGATGGTGCTGTGTGCAGGTTTGGTTCAGACTAATATAGGTCTGAATCTAAATCAAAAGCTATGTGTCCTTCTGATGGTGTGAGAGGTCATCGAGAATGGTATCAACAGTGTTGGTTCAATGACCCGAATTGTGGTGGTTCACCTCTTAGGCGTGAGGGATCAATTGTGTTATATTTGTGTATCAAATTAGTTGGAATGATATTTTGGACCCCGGTTTCAATGGCTTGCTATTGGCTGTAGGTGTTCACTCGGCCACCAAGAATGCCAAAAGATAGTGCCTGGATTTTTCCTCATGGGTGTTCTACTCAATCAGTGGGGGTTGTTTCCTATTTCGCTTGGAAATTCTTCTTAGTGGCCAGCTACTTTGGGGTTCCTGTGGTACTTGTCACAATGATTTTCTAGGCAGATCCCAAGTACTTCCCACGGTTAAGGCAGTCAAGGACTTATGTCCTCAAAGACTGCAGATTTTTGAACTTAGTGTAAATTAATCAGTTTTAGTGGCTCTCTTAGCATCATGAACTGAGTGGGGTTGATTTACGTGGTATGGTGTGTATGTGTTTCTGTTATTTGGTGGCTGCAAATGGTTTATGAATTCATCATACTGTGGTTGAAAGCAGTAAATGAATAGAAATTTTGTAGATAGATACCATTTTTTACCCTGAATTGTGATAGCCTAACTAGGTGAGTACCTTACACCTATATTTCTCTTCAACCAAGAGAAGGTGTTGGGCTCTCAACACAATGGGACTAAGCCCATCCATAGATCCACAGGTCACCTTTGAAATGCAAGGTTGGTCAACAGGGAGGATGCTTAGCACCATGAGAATCCCTCCTTCTCTACCCCCTCCACCTTCCAAGTCATCCATTTTTAATAGTTTCGAATAGTATTGGGTGAAGGGCATATTACTATACGAGCTGTGCCCTTTGTCTTATCCCAGAATACCCCAAAGGGTGATGATTGGGTAGAGGAGGAAGGGTAAGCAAGACTGTTAATTTTATGTTAGTTTTAGTTAGGCTATGCTGATTAACCAATTAATTTTTTTTGAATTTACCCTTTGCTTGTACATGAAATCACAGTAAAATGAAATATAAACAAAAATGGGACTATTGTGCTGGACAGAGGCGGCTGAGCTGCACTGACAGTCCTTAGTAAATTGAAAATGAACTTCTGAGTGATAGACCGCACATTTCGGGTCAAATGTGGCAAGGGGGTCACCAAATTTTTCCAGAAACAGGTGAGGGGGTTGCATAGATTTCACAGATAGAAGCGATCTACCTTTCTGAAGGAAGTCGCACCTTTCAGGGGAAAAAGGGTGACCTAGTTGCACCTGTGAGGCCTAAATGAGTGACCTAGTGTCCTGTTTAGGCCCGATAAGTGTGACCTACTACGGATTGAGGTTTTTTTGATCCCGAGTTAGATTTAGCCAACAATAACCTGTACTGTGGCCAAATGGACTTGGATTTTCCTTGTGGAGGCTCGACAGAAACGATAAACTATAAATAAATAGGATTTAAACTAGATTTGATAAGAAATTTTAAACCTAGGGCACAAATTGAAATAAAACTTGAAATTTAAAAAACTGAACCAGGGATCCTGTGGGATCGACCTGGTATGGTCGCCAGTTCTGTAGCAGGGATTTCTCCCTTGCTACAGGGCATGAATGGCTCCCTTCTATCTATAGGACGGAAGGGTAGGTTCCTGTATGGAAAAGTAGAAAATAAATGGACAGAAATCAAGAAAGAATAGAAAGATAAGAAATGGCTGAAAGCCTATCTGCAAACAATGTTAGGGCTTTGCTTCAATAACCTGCAAATAACTATTAGAAACAATAAACCTGCAAAAACATGTTAGAAATAAACCTGCAAAGGGAAAATGAAAACCTGCAAACAAGCTATAGATTAGATAAAAGCAAATAAATAAAACAAAACAAACATGTATACCTTCTCTTTGGTGCAATGGGCCACCATGCCCTGGCTGGAAGAAGCACCTCTGTCCCTCTCTTGGCTATGGAGGAGCTATGGCTCAATGAAGGAATGAATGGATGAGAGGAGGGATGTGGGTGGCTTGAGAGACAAAGGGTCTTAAGGCATCCATGGGAAACATAACAGTATGCAAGGGAAGTGATGTTTGAGAGTGACCCCCACCCCTCCTTTTATAGCTTTTTTTGGGGATTTTTAGGGTTTTAAGCCCTTGGTCAAGGCTTTAGCCGCTTTTTGGGGATTTTATCCCCTTCTACCCTAATTTTAGCTCCTTTTAGGGTTTTAGGCTCCTTTGAGGGGTTTTAGCCCCTTTTTGGAGGCTTTAGCCCCAAGGAGAGTTATTTAGGCTCCTTTTTGGGGTTTTTAAGCCCTTTTACTCATTTTTAATCTTTTTTGAGGGTGTGGGGGTCTAATGGGGTGATACGAAGGTTGTGCATGGGTGTCCTTGGGTTGTGTAGGCCATGTAGAGCTGAGTGAGGGATTTTTTGGGTTAACACTTTCCATGGTTAAGGCGGTAAGGGGCTTATGTCCTCAAAGACTGCAAATGTTTGAATTAGTGTAAATTATAAATTTTAATGGCTAGCTCAATGTCATGAACTGAGTTTGGTTGTTTTATGTGGTATGGTTTGTGTCTATGTCTTTTATATTTTTTGTACACTTAGTGTCTACTTGTATGGTTTATGAATAGTCCACAAAGATTGTATTGTAAAACATGAATAAATTGTTTATGATAGCAGGAAATTGTGAAAAGAAACTTGAATACATTGCATACATGAATATGAACTATGGTAGCTTGACTAGGTGATTGCCTTACACTTGTATCTCTCTTCAACCAGGAAAGGGTGTTGGGCTCTCAACACAATGGGACTAAGCGCATCCAAAGATCCTTAGGTCACCCTCCGAGTGCAAGGTCGGTCAACAAGGATGACGCAAACATTGTGAGGCCCCTTGGGCCTACCACCCCCTTTACCTTACAAGTCACCCGTTTATAGTGGTTTTAAAAAATGATAGGTGAAGTGCCTATCACTATATGAGATTCACCATTTGTCTTATCCCAAAATACCCCGAAGGGTGATGACTAGGTAGAGGAGGAAGGGCTAGGCAAGATATTAATTTCAAATTAAGGATTGAAACCTATAGTAATTTTATCCAAGCTTTAATCATATTTTTTAACCAATTAACCATTTGATTTAATAGTGATTTAAATAGGCTACAATGAAATACACAGATACTAAAATGAAATAAACATAGATTGATGGATAGAGGTGGCTGAGTCACACAGACAGTCCCAGTAGAAGTAAACATGCAATCCCAAAAAGTTAAAATGCTCATACAAAGTAAAGAAAAATGGGTCGCGCACCTATAGAGGACCTGTTTTGCGGGGTGGATTGTAATCAAACTGTGAGGAATTATCTCAAATGGTTGAAAACCCACTTCAGAAATGGGCCCTTTTACCCCTACACATGGGAATATTCATAAATGGATCAACTGTTTGGACAAAAAATGAGCCATAACACAGGTGAATTTTTAGAAATTTGGTTCGGTCGTTTTTGCACAATTGAATGATTTGCAAATCAAAGAATGACCAATAGTAATGTGTGTGAAAAACAATAACAAAAATGAAATAAATAGATCTATCAACCTAAATACGAAAAGATCTATCAAACTAAGTAAGAAAAATATTAAAAACAAAACCCAGGGATCCAGTGGGATCGACCCGGTATGGTCGCCAATATGTAGCTCAGGGAAAACCTTGTCTACGTGCAGAAACGACTACCTTTTGTCTATAGGACAGAAGGGTAGGGTTCCTATGAGAATGGAATGAATAGAAAGAAAATGAAATAAAACCATGCAAACATGGTTAGGGCCTAATAGTAAAAACCCTGCATGAAACTGTAAGCAAACAAAGAAATAGCTACCAAGAGTCCATGGAAACATGCAACAAAATATTAAACAATAAACCTGTAAGCAAAAATGTTAGAAAATACAACATGAAAGAACAAAAATAGACATATACCTTCTCTGGTTGAAAAGGGCCACCATGCCCTAGCTTGGTGGAGCACCTCTCAATGGATGGGGAGCTTTGGCTCAATGGAGGAATGGAGGAAAGGGAGGGTGGATGAATTGAGAGGGAAAGGGTCTCAAGGCACTCACATGGGTAGCATAATGATAAGGAGATGAGAAGTTATTTGAGAGTGACCCCCACCCCTCTATTTATACTTTTTCTTGAGATTTTTAGGGTTTTAAGCCCTTGGCTGGGGCTTTAGCCCCTTTTTTGGGCTTTTTGACCATTTCACCCGTTGCCGCCTTTTCACACACCTGGATCACGTGGCAGAAATCTTCAAGCCACTCGGTGTGTCCTTGGGGGCAAGTCTCGAGTCAAGGCTATCACCTTGTTC
>LPNX010867291.1:44566-145270 GCA_001517045.1 Pseudotsuga menziesii
CCTGGAAAATACCAGGTATTGATAGTAAGGATTCTCCCCAATAACCAATCCTAATTAGTTCTCTTATTTTTTGGTATGGGGAATCCATTTGGTTAACGGTCTAGCTACCATAGTGATAGGTAATGGTTTAAATATATTTTTACTAGTTGTGTCTCGATCCACCGTTTATGTATTTTATTTTATGTTTTACAATAATATGTAAATTCCTAAAATTAAATGCAATTGATTAGGAAGCAAAGGGTTCACAATGTGATGCATAGGTTCTTACCTCCCTTCTTATCTCCTTTGTTACTGAATCATAGAAAATCAAATAACAACTAAACCTTTATAAAACTAACTAACCTATCACTAGGGAGCAATATGGTAATTGTTATGAGTAATGTACTGTATTCCATGCATATAGAATCTTACAGATAGCTGATATAATTCACTATACACAAAAAACCACAGAAAGATCAACATAGAGATAGCTCATTGTTTATTTAAACATTCATCACTCATTTGCTACAAAAGATAAAAAACAAGGAAATGAAATCATTCACTACTAAGAAATAGTTCAGAGTTATAATGATGTCACTAATTGCATAACCATCCAACATAGAAATAGTTCTATCTAGCCATCCAAGCAACATGCATTTGAAACTCAACAACTCCTTCTCCAGCAAAAATTATATCTTCTTTATTACTGTTTACCCAAAAAATCCCTCACTAATCTCTACATGACCTACACCACCCCAGGACATCCATGCACGACCCTCATTTGACCCCCACACCCTCAAAAAAGGCTTAAAATATGAAAAAAGGGCTTAAAAACCCCTAAAAAGAGCCAAACTAGCTCCCATAGGGGCTAAAACCTCCCAAAAGGGGCTAAAACCCCTCAAAGGAGCTTAAAACCCCCAAAGGAGCTAAGGATTGGGAGAAAGGGGCTAAAGCCCCAACCAGGGGATTAAAACCCTAAAAATCCCAAGAAAAAGTATAAATAGAGGGGTGGGGGTCACTCTCGAATCACTTCTCATCTCCCTATTGTTACACTGCTCATGTGAGTGCCTTGAGACCCTTTGCCTCTCAAGTCATTCGCCCTCCCTCTCCTCCATTTCTCCATTGAGCCATAGCTCCCCAGCCATTGAGAGGTGCTCTCCCAAGGTAGGGCATGGTGCCCCATTCTAACCAAAGAAGGTTTACTTATATTTTGCTTTAGTTATATTGTAGTTTTTTATAACATATCTTTGTTTTTCAGGTTTATTGCGTGATGCTTTGATTGCAGGTTGTTGGAGGTTTTGCTTGCAGTTAATTATTTGTTCTCTGATAGTTTGATGCAGGGTTGTGGAGATTAATCCCTAACCTTGTTTGCAGGGGCATTTTCTATTTGTTTTTCCATTCTCACAGGGACCCTACCCTTCCATCCTATAGACGGAAGGGAGTCGTTCCTTCTTGTAGCAAGGGTAAAATCCCTACTACAATTATAATCAGAAATAGTTCATCTTACAATAAGTGTTTCACATAAGCAATCTAGAAAAGTCCTCTCTCCCTCAATTTTACCTATACTTATACATTTCCAACTGACCTTTGGTCTCCCTGCCCTTTGGGCTTCCTTTACAATTCGGTTACAAAAAGGATTTGTCATTTATTATACTTGCCAATTAAGAAAAAAATACAAATATTACAAAATAGGTTTCCCAGGTGTTAATAAGATAAAACACTTTATGTGGACTCGGCTAGCTCATCAATAAACTTCTTCCACGCCATAGCATCCGTAACTATTTTCTCAAAGTCTGATGGCTCCAAAAATATGACAGTAACTTCGTGCTTGGAAGCCTGGGCCTTTTTGTTGGCCATTATAGCTGAAAGTAATCAGAGATGATCTTCCAAACGACAGTTTTTTACTGTGCTTGAGCAATTACACTTTTTAGCACCTTGTCATCCAAGATTTTAATCAGTTATATTCCCAACTCATCTTCCTGCAATCTATCATGTAATTGTTTCAAATGTTCTTCATGTGTAGGAAGTTCATCTAATCTTTTCTTTGATGATGTTGGAACCTGTTGTGGGTTGTCAGTACCTTCTCACAAAACTTCATGTACTGGTCCTTGGTTTTCTTGCCTGCCTCTAACAACTTATTAGCAGCTTTATTACAAAAACCTATCAATTCGTATTCAAGCTGCATTCTCTCTGAATATTTGACTGGTGCATCTATTGGGGGATCCTTGGTTGTTTCCAATGATGCTAATCTTCTTTGAATGATTTCCATGACATTCTGAGTCTTGTCTTTGAATTGAGCAGCTATGACTGAGATTTTTTCTAGTCAGGCTTCTATCTTCCTGAACTTCAAAACCTCCTCTGTGATCTATACCTGCATCTAATATATTTTTCTCCTAAGCATAAGAGCATGTGTTGTCAAAGGTGCTATGTTTGCTCTTTCTTCACTTTCCACCTTTAACAACACTTCCAACAAGCTCTTTTGAGCCTCTAGTGCCACCACTTGGGCTTCATATTGTCCTGTCTTTAATTCAGCTATAGACTTCTGTGTTTCCAACTCTGAAATTTTATTTTCCAACTCCCCTTTTTCCTTAATTAGGCTCATGTTGTCTTGCTTCAAAGTGTCTCGTTCTTCTCCTATATTCTGGTAATATTGCTACAATTTTTCATAGTCTAAGAGAGTATCTTCATACTCCCTCTTGGATTATCTGCAACCTCTTTCCTATTTCTTCCACACTGCTTTCATCTTAGCCATTTTTCCCTTGAACTGATCAAGGGTCTCTGTGAGTTTGTCAATATTGTGAGCATTTGCATATGTAGATCCAATGCCCATGGAAACCATCTGCTTCATATTATCCTTGACATTTTTCACCATTATTCTCTCTGTGACTGTGGTAACCGAGGGTTAGTCTCATTTTTTCAGAGTCTTTTCTATTTTCCAAAGGATTGACTTCGTCTTGGAATCAAAATGTACATCCTCTAGATAGGCCACATCATATTCTTTGGATGGGGTAAATGGTATTAGTCCCATTTCCACTTTGGAAGATGGCCTCTTGTAAGTATGGTTCCTGAAGTAGATGGGGGAGCTTCAATGTTATCTTGGGTAGGAATTTGCTCTTGGCCTTCACCATCTAGATCTTCTTCATTTTTCTTACTTTGTTCCTTGATGTAGTATTCTGGGTCTTGTCCTTCTAGTCTTGGATTTAAAGCTTCCTAAGCTATAGCCTTTTCTAGCTCAGGAATCTTACCTTGGATGGCTTCTTCTTTCTTTCTCTTTTCTTCCCTGGCATCATCTTCTTCTTCTTCTCACTTTTTTTCCTCAGCTAAGATATTCTTTGCTCCTGCTTCCAATCTGCGAGCACTCTCTTCCTTGGCCTTCTTTGTAGCTTCTTCCTCTAGCTCGTTCGGCTTTGGATTGATATTGTTGTTCCCCTTAACTCCAAAGGTATTCCTTTTCAAACGCTTTCTCAAAGCATCCATGCTATAAAAATTCATGTATACTTGTTCTTCCTTATCTACATAGTCTGTATATTAAAAATTCACCTTATGAGCTTCCTTATGAGTTGCCACCTTACCTTGGGAGTCATTTCGGTGAGAACTCTTTTCTCTGAAATGGACATTCTCCAATTCCTTGATGAAATCTAGAGCTCCCTTAACTTTGGAAAACTTGTAGCTTCCCACATAGAATGATACTGATGGGAACACAACCTTCTTCAAATCAAATGAATAATTACCAAAACCATCCAAAAAAGCTTGTCTAACTGCTTCCTTGTGACTATCTAATTAGTTGCGTATTTGGGCAGGAATAAGGGGGATTTGGTTCCCCCATACTTTTTTAGATATGTACCTTCTTGGGATCAGAAGTAGTCCCCATATTATCTGATGGATTCTATAGTTTTCTCAGACAAGCATGGACACTATTCCAAGACAATCAACTGATATAGGGGTCTCAAAAATTCTTCACATATCAAATGGTAATGACTATGATACTTATGAGTCCCCATTATCTAGTATGTTGTGTATATATAGATTTTTCCACACACAGTTAAGCTTCTTGAACCTATGACAGTAGAATATGCAGTCTATTAGAAAAGAAGACATGTAAAATTCTGATTTTCTTTGCTGCAAGCCTTCCCGAGATGCTCTGATGAATTTGGCCAAGTTCCTAGTCACTATATATTCCCAATTAAAAATTCATCCTTCCATGGCTACATAGTACATAATTGGGATCCAACCAAAATTATAAAGTTTCCCATCAGCTCTACCATAGAGTCAGCTCAACATCAGTGCTATTATTCTGAACGGAGTCCAAAGATGAGTAGTCTCATACTCTATAGATTGTTTGTGTTGGAATGTCTTTCCCTCAGTCACCATCATCTTCGTTGTGGCTGTATAATCAAGATTTAGGATTTTAACCCATTCTATTGTCACACTGATTTCCTTTTCTTGGTAAGTTGTAGGCTGTAAAATATAAATGCAGGAACAAAATATGTGAATGCTTGATTCTCTACATCATTCATAATCATCCCTTTGATATCGATTCTTGGCAAGATCCACCCAATAAATTCTGCACATGGGAGAATTTCAGGTCTAGTATCCACTTTGGTGATCCCATATCACAATATGTTTTCATAGAAGGCTAGGTCTCCCAACCCTGCCTTTAGGACCTTCTTTTCTTTCAGTAGGTGGAACATCTGACCCCACTTGAAATTGAGATTAGCTCTAGTTATGGATTTCATATCCTTATAGATGATTTCTACCCTTTTCATGGGTGCAGCTTCTACCATTTCTAAATCTGAATCATCTTCAACAATATTGGGATTCTTCTTCCCTTTCTTTGTCATGATTTCTAAGGTGAGTTGTACCTATGACAAAATAGAACTGTCTTAGAATTCACATCATAACTAACAACTGAAAGCATGAAATCCAAATGAATAAGCATATACCAACAAATCAAAACCTTCATTTTGTCTTACTCGATCATTACCCTCCATTAGGATAGGAAGCACATGTCGTGGGTCAAGGATATAGTCGACACAACAATTGTTGGACATGGGAAAGATTCAGCCTATTCACTTTTTAGAAGAAAACCCCAACTCAGAAATACCCCCCTTTCTGCAGGTACAACAAAATCTTCAAGCTTACGGTGGTGATGCCTTAGGGTAAAAGACCAGGCCCTCTATCTTACGACTGGAACATATAAACCCAAAACCTACAGGATCTGTGTAAGGTAGGAAAAACATGTCTTTCACCAATTCCCAAGAGTGGGATATACACTGGCTCTATGATGGCGTGAAGCTCGACTCTCTGAAGGTCCATCATTGACCTAGCATACTGAGGGAGAAACTCCTCTAGACTAACTGACTATGTTTTGTGAGAAAGTAGCAACTAGGGCAAGCTAAAGATGAAAAATCAAATCCTAAGGAGATACACAAGAAAAACCCCTTTTTAACTTGAGCAATGATAAAAACATAACCTAACCCTACACAGTCGTAATAACGGTCTATAGCTCCGAGACTTAACCCAAACAACCAATTGAAAAAGGAAAAAAATTAAATCTACCTAGAAGTCTTGAGGCTCGACATGAGGCTAAAAGAACTCAGTGAAGATGTGCCACATGAGCTCCACAGATGATATTTTCTAGCCACGCACAAGCTCGAAGGAGATAAACGCTCATCAACTGCTCACCCTCTCCGTAAAAATAAAAATGGTGAAAAAACCTTTAAAGCGACATTAAAACATACTCATGCGACAAAACACCATTTGTGCCAATGCTTTGGGTTGGAGGACATAAGTTAACATGCACACAATCCTGAGATGACGGCTCAATTACTTTAACTCAACCGCAACTGCCGACTCACAACTCCACAATTTACCTGCTATCTTCTTTGCAGCTCGGTAGTTGAAACCATATTGAAAAGAAGAACAGGATGCCCACCATCATAGGAGCTCTGATTTTAAACAACCTCCACCATGGTGGATGTTACAAGAATCAGTCCACTGACGAGGAAATTCCTCCATCGTAGCGGTAGCACCAATGGAAAACTTCCAAGATGGCAGGGTTTAAAACAAATGGAGAATAATATTGCAACAAAACTCATGAGTGCTTTCGCCGTTGTGGACAAGACCTTAGAAACCTTCCACCGTAGCAGCTTAAAAAAAAAATATACCGAGACACTAAATGAGAAATCACCCGCCGTAGTGGCTCACAATTGAAAAATCAGCCATTGTAGTGAAAAACCAAACAAGAACCATCCACCATTGTAGCTCACGGGGCAAGACATAAAGATGAAATATGAAGTCTGTCATCATAGTGGGTGTGACTTGAAAGGCCTTCCGCCGTAGCAGTGTGGTAAAACATTAGAAACTTTTATGATACACAAACTAGGACTGACTTGATGTAGGGGCTCACAGTTGAAAACTTTACCTGATGCGGTAGCTCAAAACAAAAAGTGCACCCATCATAGCAGCTTGAAAATAAATAGTCACCCACTATAGCGGCTCGGGAATGAAAAATTATTTGCTGTAGCAGCTCCAAGTTGGGAAACCATCCGCTGTGGTGTATCAAAAACCACTTTCTACCTTAGTGAAATAAAATAAGCTTTGGAACTTTTCCAGGATAGAAAATACCATAAAGGATGCAAATCAGAACTCAAAGTGCCTAAGAGGTAAGACTAAGACTTCAAAGGTGTCCTAAAAAATGTAATTTCTTTTTTGGGGATAGTTGCAGTAGCAACAACTGGAGACTGGCTGGTGAACACATATATATGGAAAACTGACTGTTAAAATTGAAAGTTGCTTTACGGTATTCTGTTTAAATCAAAATTTCCCAAACTTCAAGATTTCTTTAAGATGTCCAGACCTTTCAGAACTACAATATTAAGAACTTTAACATTGATTATGGTCCACTAGGATAGGGTAACCAGGATTCTAAATTCCTGATAACTCTTTTGAGGCCAATATATGAGGTTCATTTATTGCTGAATTTGGATTTCTTCTAGCTCAAACACCCCAGGATCGTAATAGAGTATGAACAAACATATTCGTTTATTCCTCATTCCCATGCCTTTTGCATTTTTTGATGTTTTTTTGACTTTTATCCTTTTGATTCTTCCCTGATTGCTTCTTTTATTTGAAACTTGGCTTAGGTTCTTCCATCCACAGTGTCCTTTTGTGTGAGAGATAGTTTTCTTTCACCTCACGGACATAGAAGAACCTCTAAGCAATCTTATCTAATACTGATGTTATTCAGTATGTTTTTGATGTATTCTTTCTTTCTGGGAGTTTTGACTCTTTAGCCTTTAGGATTTTATTTGTGGCATGGGATCATTTAAATACTATATGTTTATCCAATCTACTTCCTCTCTGTGGGTCCTTTGATGTCTGCTTCATAGGACAGATTTTAATGTGTAGTGAGTGGAGCCCCAGAATAGTAATCTAGACTCTTCTAACCTTATTTATTTTGATGGGGTTTAAAACAAGACTTCAATGTGTTCATAACCTCTCTTAAGATAGTCTAGCAACTTAAAGCATCTGAGTGATGATACATGCATGCTTAATACTCGTCTTTTAAATCAAAATATTTTAGATTTTCCAAAATTCCAATGTTCCTCAAAAGTCCAAAAGTTGTGCCAGTTTATTTGAAAAAAAACTGAAAAATAAAGAAAATAAACAAGCTTAAGTACATCAAACTCTAAGAAAACAAATGCAAATAATGCAAACTAACTACAAAGAAAAAAAAATCAAAAGATTTAATTATGTACAAAAAATAAAATCAAGAGCATTAAGAAAAATAAGGTTTGAGAACCAAACCATTTACTAGCAGGTTCTCTTCCCACCCCTGCAAATCCTGTAACTTGTAATTTGAGGGGCCTAACTTATCTACGATATGGAAAGGGCCTATCCATAAATGTTGAAACTTAGTGTGCTTACCCTTTTCATCATGTGGGTGATCCCATTTCATAACCAAATCACCTACTTCAAAATTTTTCTTCCTGAATTTATGCTTGTCAAACCATCTTTTCACAAGCTCTTGTTGATGTTTGAACCTGCCCTTGGACTTGGATCTAGACTCTTCTAATTTCAATAGAGTATTGATTCAAGCTTGTAAGACTTCAATATTTGATCCTCTAGACACTTGGGCTAGTTGAGATGAAGGCAACAAAATATTAGGAGGTAGGATGGCTTCTTTCCCATAGATTAAGGTGTATGGTGACACACCTAAGGAACTCATGGGTGTGATTCAATCATTCCATAGTGCATTAGGGAGAGCTATGTGCCAACTTATTTAATTCTCTATGACTGTTTTATTTAAAATCATAATGAGGTTTTTATTTGTAGATTCGGCTAACCCATTACCTTGTGGATAATAGTTAGCGGAATAATACAATTTAATCCCTTTCTCATTTGCAAATGTAGCCAGTCTAATAGATGAAAAATAAGATGCATTATCAAAAACCAGGGTAATTGGAACCCCAAACCTGGTCATGATGTGATCTTGCATGAGATCCATAACTGCATCTTCATTTACTTTTCGCAATGGGATAGCTTATACCTATTTGGTGAGGTAGTCTGTTGTTGTGAGGATATATTTGTGATGTATCAAGGAATTTGGATTAATCTCTCCAATGATATCAATCCCCCATTTCTCAAATGGTTCAAAGATAATAACTAGTTTTAATGGCCTCACTGGTTTTTCTTGTCTCCCACCACTCCTTTGGCAAGTATCACATTTTCTAACATAGGTGTGAGCATCTTTGAACAGTGTCAGCCAATAGTATCCAGAGTCTTAGAATCTTATGGGCTGTAGTATCTCCAAATAAATGACCTCCAGTAGGGCCGTCATGTAATTCTTTAACTACTTTGGCTACATCCTCGCGTTCCAAATATCTGAGGAAAAATCCATCATAATTTTTTTTGAATAATACTTGTTAACCCAAAAATCCCCCACACATCTCTCAATGGCCTACACCACCCAAGGACACCATCTCACAACACTCATTTCACTCCATAAGACCTTCCATTTGACCCTCGCACCTCCAAAAGAGCCCAAGGATGAAGAAAAGGGCTAAAACCCCCCAAAAAGAGCACAAAATAGCCCCCTAGGAGCTAAATCCCTAAAAAAGGGGCTAAAACCCTAAAAGGGGATAAAGTTAGGGTGGAAGGGGCTAAAGCCTTGACCAAGGGCTTAAAACCCTAAAACCCCTTTGGAAAACTATAAAAGGAGGGTGGGGGGTCACTCTCAAAACACTCTTGACTTGCCTATTGTTATGCTGCCCATAGATGCTTTGAGACCTTTTGCTCTCAAACCACCCACTCTCCCTCTCCTCCATCTCCATCTCATCAAGCCATTGCTTCCCAACCAAGAGAGAGGTGCTCCCATGAGCTAGGGCATGGTGGCCCATTTCCACCTAAGTGAGGTATAATTTCTTTTCATGTTTATTTACTTGTTTTGCTTTCTAACTGATATTTTCATTTGTAGGTTTTTCACTGACATTGTTTGCAGGTTTGCCATTGTAGTAGCTTAGGTTGTTTGCAGGTTTCAAGGAGGTGAAACCCTAACCTGTTTTCTGCAGAGGGGTTCACAAGGGCTTCATCTCTCCATTTATCTTCTGGTATTAGCTCTTAGATCCAGTTTACATTACCTGCCATTTGCTTATTCTTGTTTCAATTAGCTTAGTTTAATTCCTGCTCTGTTTATGCTATTTTCCCTTTCATTTTTTACTATTTTCAAAGGGTAGGAACCTACCCTTATGCCCTATAGGCACAAGGGAGCCATTCCTGCCCCTCTAGTGAGGAGAAATTCTCACTACAGCTTTGGTGACTCCACTAGGTCGATCCCATAGTATCCTTGGGCCAAAAATTTCAAGTTTTCAAGTTTTTTCCATTTTACCCTAGTTTTCAGAAATCTTAGGTTAGATCTATTTAAATCTTCTTTATTTCCTATTTTAGTCAATGTCAAAGCATATAATAGGCTGAGTCGAGTCAGATTGACCCTAGTACTAGTTACTGTCGGCTAGATCTGACCTTGCATCACCAAAAAACCCTTTTCTGGAGCAGGTCACTCTTATCGAGGGAAAAGGTGAGACTAGGGCACTCTTACTTGGCCAATAGGTGCACCCAGGGTGCACTTAATCCTCAGACATGCATGAATTCAGCCCAAAATCTTAGGTTGCGGCTGTTTTCACATTCTGTGCGACCCCCTTGCTCATTTCTGGAAAAATATCATAGCGCCCTCGCTGGATTTGGTCAGAAATGTATGGCCTGTCACATAGAAGTTGCATTTAAGTTTAGATAATAGTATTTTTCAGTTTCAGAGGATTGTTAGTGCAGCCCAGCCACCTTTGTCCACCATTGCAGGTCTCTTTCAATTACAGTTTTTATTTTTTGCAAATCAATCCATGAACAATGTGTATATGCTAAATCAATCATTAAGGCTTAATAAAATCAACTAGTCTAAGTAAAAGTAACTTAAAAATAACCATCTTGTTGGCCCCTTCCTCCTCTACCCATTCATCACCCTTCAGGGTATTCTAGGATATGGCGAAGGGTAAGCTCGTATAGATCTAGGCACTCCATGGTATTTTTCCCAAACCACTAAAGCCAGGTGACTTGGAAGGTAGAGGGGGTAGAGAAGGAGGGCTTCTCACGATGCTAAGTGTCCTCCTTGTTGACCAACCTAGCACTTGGGAGGTGACCTAAGGATCTATGGATGGGCTTAGTCCCATTGTGTTGAGAGCCCAACACCTTCTCTTGGTTGAAGAAGAATATCACTGAGAGGTAGACATTTAGTTAGGCCAATAATTCAGGGTTAATCACCATACTTGCTTACAAATTTCTGTATATGTTTGCATACAAAACCATGATATGAACTCTACCATGAATTCATAAACCATATTACAAACCATATACCAGAACAAACAAGCAAACCAACACACCATACCAAATAATTAACCCAACTCAATTCATGACGCTGAGTAAGCCTTAAAATTTACCAAGTTTACACTAAGTTCAATCAATTCTGCAGTCTTTGAGGACATAAGTCCCTGACAGCTTCAACTATGGGAAGTACTTGGGATTTTCCCAGAAACTCATTGTGAGGAGTACCACAGGAACCCCAAAGTAGCTGGTCACTGAGAGGAATTTCCAAGTGAAACGAACAACGGCCCCTTCCAATTGAGTAGAAGCACCCATGAGGAACAAGCCAAGCGTTGTATTCTGGCAGTCTTGGTGGTTGAGAGACCACCTTCAGCCAATAGGAAGCTATTGAAATTGGGGTCCAAATCTCATACCCACCAGTTTCATATACAAAAGTTAACACAATTAATCCTCCATGATATTCCTCACGCCTAAGAGGCAAACCACCACCATTTGGAACACTTGATTGGCACCATCAAAGCCGCTATTAGTGATATCCCACACCGTTAGAGGGCCACACAGCCTCTGATTCTAATTCAGACCCATATCAGTCTGAACCAGACCTCCACATTGCACCATCAATCCCCATGGCTAGTGCAAACCCAAATCCATTTTTCGGCCTAACCTTAGAAAGTGGACCCATGTCCACATCACAACCTGTCACCCATAACTTGGCAAGCGGTCCAAGCACAGTCATGCAGATTGTCATTAGCCAATTTCCACCACCCATAGTGACCAGCCAAGCTAGCCCAGTGGTAAGGCATAGGGTTAGTGGCCCCTCCACACACACTGCCCCTACTTCCACATAGGGGGGCAATGCACTGTCCACCTACGTTGGCCTGACTGTAATACATGGGGGAAATTATCCTACTACCCATACCATCCCACCCACAACACTTGGGGGAATTGGCCCATATGCCATGGTGCCACCATAAGTACCCCCATCCATGCAGATGCATTATGCACCTGCAAACCCCACCCCCATTACGGCCCCATCCCACATCAACTTAGGGTCAAATCTGCCCTTCATGGCTCATCTGAACTTGCCTAAATTGGATAGATTAACGAATGAACCCATCTGCCAGCAACCTTTCTGGCCACCCATGCCAACTAAACTGCCATCAGACATCCCAAAGTTTGAAGGCAAAGCCGAGGAATGTCCCCAAAATCATATATTGACATTCCATCTATGGTCCTCATCCAACAACATCGTAGATGACTCCATTAGGATAAGGTTGTTCCAACACACCCTTAGAAGTGTCACGACCAAATGGTACATTGAGCTGCCACAAGCCAACTACCCCGAGTTCAACTCCCTAGCCTTCATGTTCCTACAATATTTCCAACTCCCTGTCAGATATGACGAGGGGGTGGAGATCCTGTTACCACTACTACATTTCAACCAAAAATCCGACGGCCGTATTGTCGGATTTTCGACACTTCCCTGTCACAAGTACGACACTATGATTTTTTTTAAGCGTCGGTGGATTTCCGTCAGTTATCCGGCATCTTTCCAATCCATCGGTTAAGCAATAGATCAGTTTACCATCGGTTAAATGTAAATCATTGGTTATCCGACATATAATTCATATTAAACTTTAAACACATTTGAATTTAAAAAAAAAAATCACCTACAGGCCGTTGCTTAAGCGACGGTGATCTGACGGATTATGAAAACGTAAATGTTGGTTAAGCGACGGTATTGAAGTTTAAAAAAAAAAATCGCCTGTAGGCCATCTCTTAAGTGACGGATAAGACGTCGGTTAAGCGACATTGTTGAAGTTTAAAAAAAAAATCTCCTACCAACCGTCACTTAAGCGATGGCTAAATGTGTTTTTAAAACACAAATACAATAGTAATACGAGGTAAGCAGTTCGAAACCCCCCATCGCCAATCATAGCATTTATCGCATTTCATGCTGAAAACATTTTTACTTTGATGTGAGAATATTTATGACTGAAGTTGTGATATTTTGTGACTGATTATATAAAAAGAAGTTAAATTGCAGCGGGATGCGATTTTAGAGAAGTATTCAAAGTTGTGATGCTTATCAAGGACGCATTCTCTGTTTCTTAGATCCTCATCCCATTAAATATTTTGACGAATTGTACAGGATTTGTTAGCCTCGTGATATTATCACATATATTTATTATTTCTATCATATTTTTTGTTCTTTTAAGTTTTAACACAATTGAAATTGTACTTATAAATCTCCTTAGCAATCTTGAAGTTCTTCCTTGATTAGAAGTTGGATATTTTAGTTATATAAGTATGTCCCTTTTTTCTGTCATTGCTTGAATGGATACATTCATATACCCATTTATTGTTGTTTGGTTTATCCCTGCACTGAAACAAACCTTTAAGGTTTTGATCAAGTCTCTAAATTTAGCTTTGATATAAGAAGTATCTAAGGCCAATCCATATGTCTAGAGGGGTGAATCCCTTCTAATCCGTGATAACACCTCTTGTTGATTTGACTAAATTTTCTGTTAATTTCCTATTGAAGTTCAACTTACAATATCCCTTGATAGGTTCACCATGAACATGTTAGTATTTTAAATTAGCTTGAAATTATTTTTTTCTAGAGAAATATAGTCCTTCACTTCCCCACCCATTAGGCATTTCCTAGTGAGGACAGGTGTACCTTTCAGCCCCCTATGGCTTCTCCCTTTCTTCCCTATTTTTTTGGATGGAGCATTGTAGTAACTGCCAGCAGAAACACTGGTTGGTAACCCAAAGGACTCAATGAGATTTGATTCTGATGTTGAAATTTAAAAAATTGCACTTTAAAATACTTAAGAAATGTCATCTCATTTACTTGAGGTGATGTATTTCATAGAACTTTCAGCCTTATGGTTGAATCTGAAATATAACTTACAAGAACAATTTACATACTGTCTCCTCTATTAACAATAGCTGAATTACTTTAGTTACAGCAGTAAATCCGATTTCTAGTTTCTTCTTAGCATGCTAAATCACATAACATATCCAAGAAGTTTTTGCAAGTCTTCCATCCCTATTTCATTTGGTAGTTCTTCTCATGGCTTTTCATTCTTCAAATGCATTTGAAAAAATCAAAATGGCAGAGAATATTTTTTCTATCCTCAGCAATGTAAGTTTTCCTCCAGTGGAACTTAACAGCAGACAATTGGTTTGCTGGTCTTTGCTAATTTCAAGACTGATGTTGATTCTTTGGCACATGATTCTCCACTCTACAACCTTCCCATCCTGGTTGATGTTCAATATAAGAAATAAGTTAATACAGATTACACAAGGAGGAACTTTTCAGCTTCGCACAGGAACAGGCTATTTAGATTATTTAGATATTGATGTTAAGGAAGCTGATGCTTTGCCATGGAGTCCTGAATTGGGCAGAGACAAGTTGCTTGAAATTGAATACTTCATAAGTTTTAGCAGAATTCTGCGCCATAATGTTCATTTTGGCCATACAAGGGAGCTATCACAGCTGGAAAATATATGGCAAAGAACATAGTGTGAAGGAAAGGGGTTGGTTATTCTTAAGGAATAGTGCATGGCTGTCTTTAATTTTATAATTGCTCCAGGAAGGTCTATGGAAAGTGTCTATGAGAAAGATCCTAGTTTCAAGAGAGGACACATTTTGGATAGAGCAGACATCTAAAGATACTTCATTACTCACACTTTGTGAGCAGTTAGTTTTTTGTGTATTGAAGGATGGGAAATCAAGTGTTTTGTTGAAAATATTGACATCCCTTTTGAGCATGCATGTCGGGGCACTGCGAAAAGCTGTGCTTTTTGTTCTTGATGGAAAAGAATGTGAAGATGATGCACTGTTTTCACTAAATTTGCTGCTTCAAGCAGGTTATGACAAGTCAAAGCAGGAAGAGCTGTTGGGGAAGCTAGGAGCTAGCTTTAAGCTTATAGAGTATGTACTTGGAACTCTAACAAATTTTAGAGGAATTGTGAGCAAAGAAAACACAGGGAACCTGAACAAAATTTTTTTTGAGCTCCTCATTGCATGGTTTCCCATCACATGTTCATCCAGGGAGTGCAGCTGTGGTCTCTTCTACCCTCTCTGTTGAGGGATTTTTATATACAATTGAGCAATTTTTCAGAGCAAGAGATGCATTACTATTGCCATATTACTCTTGGGAATAATTACTATTGATTATTCCAAGAGTAATATGAGCACCTATATTAAGCGACTTCATTCTTTGAATCATCATAATGGAATGAATGATTAGAAATGGTTGTTATCAAAGATGGAAGAAAGGATACCTTTGGTGCAACAGTTATATAGAGGTGGAAGATTAATTCTTGTTAAATCAACCCTAAAGGCAATCCCAGTCAACCAGAATACATTGGCCTGTATTCTCAAAATGGAACAAAGGATAAATCTTTGGTGCAACAGATAGTTATCTAAAGGTGGAAGATTAATTCTTGTTAAATCAACCCTGGAGGTAATCCTGGTCAACTGGCATACCTTGGCCTATATTCCCAAGGCATTCTGGAGAAAATTTGGGGAATAAGCTACAGATTTCTGTGGTCCTGGATAAGGGATAAAGAAGGCCTATCTCTAGTAAAATGGCAAGATCTTGCAAAGCCAAAAGAACTGGATTGATGGGGCCTAAAAAACATATATCATTTCCAAAAAGCATTAGCAGCTAAGTGTATGGATAGACTTTGGAACCAAATTCTTATTCAGAAATATATAGAGACAAATACAGTAGATAGATTACAAACCCTACCAAATAATCCAACAAGCCTCTACCATATGGAAGGCAATGATTAAAGCCTTTATATTGATTGGGAAGTAGCTAGTTTGGAGAGTTGGAAATGGGCTGAAGATTAGGGTAGTAATGGGACCCTGCATGGGTAGTGGTGTTGATTTCAAGCTCTATGAAACCCTTCATAAAGAAGGAATTTACAATATGGCTCAAGCACCTTCCCTGAGACCACACCCACATGGCAACAAAATTGGTAGCAAGGCAGAAGTTCAGAACATATGAGCCTATAAGGGGCACAAGAAGGGGCAGTGGGAATCATATATTGACAAACTAAAATAGAGCCATGTGTGAATTTAGGAGACAAGATAAATTTGTCTGGTCCAAAACCAAATTCCTACTATCTTCAAAGCATTGATAGAAGATGTACCATTCTTCCAAAGCCAAATTCCCTCTTTTGGAAACAGTTCCCCCTATCAACATGAAATGTTAAAATGCTTTAAAGTTCAAACATTTCAGCAGCATTCAAAAATAAAAACAGAGTGTGCAGGAGCATAAATACAGATGGAAACAGTTAAGACTAACCAATTAGTATCTCATTCAGTAAAAATAAAAAAGATGGATTTCTTTGGCCTCTACTTTTTCATACTGCCAACAATTGTTAAGAGTATATTGTACATCTACTAGAAATCATGTTAAAGAAATTAAATTTAAAATTAAAGATTCTGAACTAAAGACTCACCAACAGACAAAGTACACTACATGCTTCTTTGGGGCCCAAAGCTAAAGAAGTTGGAGCTGGCACATTCTCTAAAAGGCACTGGAATAATCCTGGTGTCCATCCAAAAATAAGCCAACAGGCTAGAGATGATACAAGAAGATGGAAAACAGCTCCTAGTGCTAGTGTTGAGCTAGCATAAGTAAATGGTAGAACTGCTGTACGAGCAGCTAATTTTGGACTGTAACAACATCAATAACAATTAGTATGCTTAGCATTACCATAAGAATGAACAATTTCAACAAAAACGATGAAGGAAACTGAGTTAACTACCTGATTTCACGATGTAGCCATTGTAATGTATCACTGCTGCCTTTGCAATATCTGTCCAACTAACACTAGGATTATAACCAAGGCCTAGAACATGCCAAGACTTATCTAGTGCATAAGTAAGGTTGTAAAAGGTGATCATCCCAAGTGGCAGGCTGCCTAACTTCCACAGTTGTCTGTCCTTGTTCTAAGATAAAAAGCATCACACAACAGTCATTTTTAGACAAAACCAAATGCTAATGTCACTTCATTGCAGAAACCACAAATAAAGCACCAGGAAACCAAAAGCAAAATGTCAATGTAGACTTACCAGGTTTTGCCATTTATGGTAGATCCTTGTCATGTCCTGCTTTTTCCATTCTTGCAAGTCAAATATATTCATGCCATATGCCCATGTACAGGAATTTGGGTCAAAGTCCCTCACAATAAGAGGATTTGAGAAATTCAGATATTTTTCAAGTTGATAGAAGGTTTCTCCACATGTTTCCACTGCACCATTTACCTTACCATGCATGTCAATTCCCCAAAGAGCAGTCAAATCCTTTTGCACTACAACATCATTATCTAAAAAAAGGACCTTATTGAGCTTTGGAAAAACCTCTGGCAGGTAGAAGCGAAGGTGATTAAGCATATTCATATACTTTGGATTTCGATACTTCAAGTTAGTAGATCCTCCATCTGAGCTCATAGAGTGTGACCTGAGATAATACTCCTTCATAGATGCGGACTCAAGCTGCTTAAAAATTGGAGAATAATTGGAATTCAACCATGTGAATTCATCAATATTCTGAACTTGAATTGTAGCATTACCAAGAGGATTTGCTAAAAACCACTTTCGCATACCCGCATAGTTTAACTTGTCAGTAACTAGGTGAAACACAACTTTTTCTGTTTCTTGTAAACATTCAAAATGCAGAAAATGAGCACAGAACTCATCAAGTTAATAATATTAGGTACAAGTAGAAGTTAATCCCATTTACAATTCAGAAAATCCATAAAAATAATGAGTTCCCTTCTTATACCTTAGAATGAAATACAATAGAGTTCACAACAATTGCTGCTGCAAGTATATTGTTAGAAATTATTGCAAGGTGGTAAAGGCTTGGGTCATCCAACTTCAATTTGTTTGGAAATTCCTGTTCATTTGGACTCAATGCATAGTACTCAGCAGTCAAGTGCACTGGTAGACAATGAAGACCTTTAGGAAAGATTATGGCAGCAAGATGAGTAAAAAATGTGCTCTGCTTCTTGTGCACTCGAAGTTGTTCTTCTGTAGAGTGCATCATAGCTCGAAGCTTCTTGCGAGCTGGTGCAAGGTTAAAGTATGCCTTGGCTCTAATCATATGATCACGCATTTGTCGTACATGAGCATATGGGATAATTTTCTGAACACGCATCTGTCGGACATGAGTATCTGGTATTACTTTCGGTCTTTTTTGCCTCTCAATTTGCATTTTCTGAGACTCTATTGCACTTATTTTCTGAGTACTTAGAGTGCCCCGCAATTCAAGTTTTACCTGATCCTGTTACAATAAACCTGTCAGGTCCTAGTTGAATCGGACTACTACAAAATGGTCACAAAGGAATCTAGGATTCTAAAACTAAAAAACAGATCCTACAAGTAGAAAACGTTCATGACAAAAATCACATTGATATAAATTATTAAATGAGAAGAAGCCATGTTCGCAGTAATGTAGGCTTGAATAGAATTATTTCCAACTACTTAGCTTCTCCTACATTATTGTGTTTTATTCTTGATGTTTCTTAAGGGAATTTTATGTTCCCTTTCCTATAGTCTGGAAGAGTTCAATGGCTCTTAGCAACCTCTTTGCCTTTAGGGATTGCATGAGGATATTCTTGTCCTTAAGTTGAAATATCTCTCCCAAGTGGAGAGGACTAAGAAATAACTCATGGGCAGATATTGATTGTTGTGTCTGCCTTCCTTTTCCAATTAAAGTTATAGAAAATGGATGGTCTGAAAAGGTACAAGAAGAGGCATATATGAAAACTTCACCTCTCCTTCAGAAGCAGAATTGGCAACCCACAAATATTTCATTGCAAAGTTGTTTGACATAAGTTTTAGCACATTGAAATTCTGTAGCATTAATCGAACGATTCCAACCTTTACAGAATTTAAAATTTGGCAATTCTTGATTCTTAAAAATTGAAAGAGAATTTTCTAAGACTTAAAGAAAGATTACATTAATGTGTCCCAGTAACCAAAAGTAGCTGAAGGGTCTGTAATAGTACACCATAAAATTCAACCCTTGTGCCTCATCTGAGAAATTAAAACTAAGAACTAATCAAGGAGAAATAAAAGTACAAATCAAACACATATAGTGAGATCCCAAAGTTTACAAAATGATGGAAAGGTAGGACACCACACATGCACAAAAAGTAAAAAGTGACATGCCATCCCAGCGTACCCTCATCGTGGCAGGGTTGCATGATCTTTGAGGTCTTGTCGAATATCCAGGATGTGAGATTGGGGCTGCAATAGTGTCTACCTTACTCCTAACATCCAAGGATGGGTAATAAAGGAAGAAACTGGCAATATGCTGCTCCAAATGAGACTCAGTACCCCTTGCAAAAAGACCCCCTCTTAAGGTTGTCTTCTACGAGATCTACTTGGTTTATAGTGCAGAACAGCAAGGTGGGAAGAGCAAACCCAAAATAAAAGCAAAGACAAAACCATCAATTTAACTGGAGGAGAAACATGCATTGGCAATTAAGATTACAATCTTAAAGCAAAACCTCTTAGACAGATTGACCTATTTACTCGACCATTTGCACCGATCGGACGACCGACAACGTTGGATGTGACCGCTCACGTGAGCCAGGTCGTCCGATCGGTGAAAATGGTCGATTAAGTAGTTTACTCCCCTCTTAGACTAATGAAAAAACAAAAGGAGCGGAAAAAATAGATGATGATTCATAACCGGCATTTTAAAAACAAGGGTTTCGAAATGAATCGAATACGGGCTGCTAATCTAGAATCAGATCTAATGTTTGAGAAGCTACTCATTGCAAGTGCAACAAGTGTCATAGAGAGAACCATCCAAATGCATACTACAAGGGTAGAATCTTAGCAATTCATAAGCCATAAGATCAACAACAAATAATTGATGAAAAAACACAATCCACCCCATAATGCCTGGCCAGTGAGGATTGAAAAATTCCTCGGCTTACCTGAGCTCCAGTTAGGGTTGGTTATGAAAGGTCTTACTCAGTTTTGCATAGGCAAGGTCCTAGTCTTTCAACCCTAATTATAAAACTAAATGTGTAGTTTTTATTGACCAATGAAAACAATTTTCCCGTAGGGGAAAACTATTACTAAGAATAACAAGTCCTTAAACCCCAACATTGGACAAGGATATTTCAGATTAGTTGATGCAACAACGTAATGGATCTTATGCTCAATATGTACTTGTCGTGTTGGTTCACCGAACCGATAGGTAGTTATTTTTGTAACTATTTGTAACTTGTATATATTAGGTTGTTGAGCCAAGAAAGAACTCAGTTCAGTTCTCTGCCTTGTATGAACTCATTATATTAATATAATCTATTTTCCTATCTGTTCTTGTCTCTTGTATCTAATTTATAGTTATGTATGTTTTAGTATGTATTATTGGTAACCTTATGTGATCTGTGAGATTACAACATTGGTTCTGTTACCGGTAGTACATGTCTAAGATATATGCTCACATATGATACCGGAGCAGGAGATCAAGGATTGGTGGGACCGTAAAATTGTGAACTACTTGAAAAATTACACAAGACAAAACAGATTAACAGTCACTGAAGCTAGAGCCAGATTTTTCACAGAGACACACGAAAAATTCATCGAATCAGTGCCAAAACTATTGAAGCAGCTACTGGATGAGAAAGCCAGACGTGACTAAAGAACAACAGTTGCTAGATAAACTATTCTGAGGGGGATGAACAAATCTGTTGGAGTGGTTTGAGAAAATCGTCAACGACTTCTGTGAGGAACAAGCGGTCAAAGACAGGACGTCAGTGGAAACTGTCAAAGCAAAATTCTACACAAAGTTCACCGAACAATTCTTGTGCACCTTGATGACCTTGCTGTTCAAATTCTTGATAGAGAATGGAGCAGGCCACATTGTCGAATCAAGAACACCACTGTGCGAACAACCCCCAAACACCAACTGGGTGGAAAAGCAGAGGAAGTGGGAGAAATTTATTGCAGAAAGGGAGTGGGAATACTTCCTGAGCAAGTGATTCGAACTATCCGGGATTTCTAAAAAGCGTCGGGTAGGCTATGGGGGGGTAGCTGGTTTTGTTTCGGAGGTAGAGTATAGTGAATCCTAGTCGACCTAAGGAGGATAGACGTCACCAGTAATGAAAAGTCGACTGTAGAAGACTTGGAGAAAATAGTACTGTACGAAAGTATGTTGGACATTAAGAAGTAAGAAAGGGATGAGAGACAGTAGAGAAGGGAAGCAAGACGCGAAAGGGCGAACAGGCTACGCAGAGAACAAAACCCTAGGGAGACCGACCATGAAGAGAATCCACCAAAGTCGGGTCATGACCGACAGGAAGAGGGCGTAGAATAAGAGGTGTCCCCTATGGAGGAAGAAGTGTGGATAGAGCAGCCAGAAGCTCTCCAATTAACAGCTCCCGGTGAATGAATAACCCTTTCCTTGACAAATCCACATACTAGAATCCAGACTATTATTGAAGATAATATACGACTACGAGCTGGTGACTACATCATATGGAGCCAACTAGGAAATGACACATACATGGGTTGACACCTTATCATACATCGACCGCTCGAGGGAAACTGGGTGACGTTTCAGGCAGCACCTTCCCTTCAAAGTATCCACTTGCTCTTACCGACACAGGAAGGAGCACCCCCACCGCCACATACAAATTTAGAAGACATCAAAGAATTAGACCTGCTCACACAAAATTCCAGTGGACCATCGACAATAGAAATCCACAACAACCCACTGTACGTCGAAGAAGAATCAACCATCGACGGGAACACAAGTTCCGTCGACCAAAATTCCGCAGGCCCGACCACATCAACAACCCCACCACTCTCACCACCACCCACACCTCCACCTCTGTCGTCTTCAGAGAGCAGTGAAAGTGACTCAAACATGGGTCATGGAACAGCCCACATTCCCCTCTACGAGGGAGATGAAGATCCCAGATGACACTGGTTCGTCTATGAGTCGATCTGGGATGCAAAACGGGTGACAGATGAAGACTAACAAATGGCTCAGTTCGCAGGAGCCTTACGGAAAAGGGCCCTGACCTGGTACATGACCTTTTCAGAAAGGCAACCTAGAGCAACAAAAGCTGAGATTAAAGCACAGTTCTTATCCTTTTTCAAAACCCCAGACGCGAAGCACCTGGTAGCCAAAAATCTCAAGACAACGCAGCAAAAGCCAGGGGAGACAGTCCGCGACTATGAAAAACATTGGAAGGACCTATTAAGCCAATTAGATTATGTTATTGATGAGAAACTACTAATTCAATGGTTACTTGCAGGATTATCACAGAAAGTACGCCGACATATCAGTCTGGAAATGTTCAAGACATATGAATATGCACTGACCAAAGCTCTGTAGGTGGAAATGGACGAAGACATACCTGCTTATCTGACAAACCACAGGTTAGAGGAAAAGCTTGAAAATGTGTAGAAGTCACTGAAAGAACTAACCCTCAAGAATCAAGAAATATGGTGTACAAAATGTTCGACGACCGGACACTCGAAAGATAATTGTCGACACAAATATAGCCGACAAGACATCCGCTTTGTGCAAACTAAAGTATTTTGTGACATTTTACAGGAGCACGGAGATCATTCTATGAAAGAATTTCCATTTAACATGAAGAATGCAAAAGATTCCTAGTGCGCCATCTGTGAGACAAAAAGTCACAATACGGCCGACTGTCAATTAAACCTGAAAAACAGACAGAACTATCACGCGGTCTACTATACGAATGCAGTGGCACAAAGCAATGAGAAAAATAATACTAATGACCAGAACAGACAACGATAAGAAGGCTGATGATATGAGCGATGGTATGGCAATCGATGACAAGGGTTTGGAGGAAGAGGTCGATTCATCGGGAATCGTGACATACGAACTCGTTGACCCTCCCAGTGCTTCATCTTCTATAAAGAAGGGCACCGATGCGTAGACTGTCCATACAAGGATAGAACTGACCTTAAATTCTGTACACATTGTGGAGTAGGCGATCACTCTCTGGAGGATTGTCCTACCATGTTAAAAAAAATCAATAATAAGAAAAATGTTAATGTCTTGTCTTTTGTACAAAAGCATGATGTATTAACTACTAAAAATTTGCATATTGTCACTCGCCAAGGCACAAAAACAGGGCCTAATAACCCCCAAATTAGTAAAATTAAAAACACAAATGGGTATTTGGATCCTCTGAAGGAAAAACAAACCTATCAAAAATCCACCCACATATTTCAAGACATTGCCCAGCAAGAAGACATTATTACTAGTCGACTTAGCATGACACAACAATTAACTCATCTCATCCAAATAGACAAATTCGTCATCCAGTTCATTGATTTATTACACAAAATAAAAAGCACTAACTTTGGAAAACAAACTAAGAACATTTGCAGCCTAAATCAAAAAGACAAAAATGATGTCGACCCACTTGTCGACCTGGAAATTGAAGGTTATCACGTCCGACAAGTGGTGCTCGATTTCGGGTCTGAGGTAAATATCATGACCCAGGATACATGGGAAAAGATGGGCTGACCTCAACTCTATGAGTTAGGCATTTACCTAAAACTCGCTGACCAAGGCCTCGTTGAACCCATTGGGGTTTGGAAAGATGTCGACACGACCATCAAAGGAATCTCGACTAAGGTTGATTTTGAAATTATCAACCCAAAAGAAGGATCTAGCTCCTTCCCAGCACTAGTCGATCGACCTTGGGGATGAAAGATGAAAGCTTCCATATCCTTAGATAAAGAATGCATCAAACTAAAAGGAAATGGCCAAAAAGTCATCATACCCATTAATCCATCACAAGGACAACCTTGGACAGAACCGATTGATGAGGAAGTCGATGTTAGACAGCTCTACCAGATCCATAAGAATACAGACTATACAGAGCCAAACATCTATGGGGACCTTCACTTAGGTAACCAAGACTCAATTGGATATAATTCAGATGCTGAATTATATGATTGGGAAATGGAAAATTATGAAACACAAGCAAGAGGGTGCTGGACTATACAAAAAGTACAGAAAAAACCCACCCGACAGTGCTTCATTGTATCAATTATCCCTAAAGTATTTGAAAAGAAAGTCAGGGAATGGCCTACCTTATAGCCAACCAGTTTACATACTACTCAACTGCCTAGATATAAGGAGAGATAATCCCCAATCATGCATCTTGAACAAGTATCTAAAAATATTGGAGAACATGGCAGACTTCAAAGCTTAGTGGAAACATTTACAGGTCAAGCAGCCAGATGGTGGAACACCCATCAGACAAAATTGCAGACCTGGACAACTGCTTCAACTTTCTTTGTCGAACGATTTGGTGGGAAAAAGTTAACCCAGGAAGCTCAAATCCCTATCTTTGTCCAAGGCCAAGACCCAGAAGAACACATCAAGCTTTGTGAAAAGGAGTGGAGACGGTTTGGATATAAAGATGAGCGAGCCTAGCCACATTTGTTTCCTTCAACCCTAGCTGACTTGCCTAATAAATGGTATAAGATGGAGGAAGCTAGAGGAGAAACCTTCTTTTGGCATGAACTTAAAGAAAATTTTATTAAGGACTTCTAGTTCATACCTCAAAATGAAAAATTGGTTGGGACAGCACACCAAATCAAACAGTTTCTTCAACCGACAGAAAAATAACCCTCCCAAGACCATCGACAGACCAAGGACTGTAACAAGATACAAGCTGAATCAAAATCACATTCGACACGTTTACACTTAGAAAATGGACACACAGAAGGTAAGAGCTTTATATGGAAGACCGACCACATTGAAACAACCAAACCGATCTACTCAATCCTGAAAGTCGAGACCACTGACAAGCCAGACCTTGACAGAATGACTACAGGCGACTTTCTGGCTACATTCTCACAGTTCAAAGAAGGAAGTCGGTCGATCAATGAAGCTAAAGCACTAGAGTGGCTGGATGCCAAAGTGAAAACTAAGGAGGTCGACATTTCAAACGACGACCATCCAAAAATAGCTAAAATTGGTGACTACTGGAATGAACACCAAACCACCGAAATCCTAAACTTACTTAGAGAATTCCAAGATGTCTTTGCAAGGGACTACAAAGACTTAAAAGGGTTAGTACAGGAAATGCAAGAAATGAAAATAGATACTAAACCTGATATCCGACCTGTCAAGAAACAACCTTACAAACTAGCTCATAAGTATAAGGAGATAGTTAAGAAGGAAATAGACAACATGTTAGTAGCAGGGATCATTTACCCTATCGACCAGTCGAAATGGACAAGTCCCATGGTCGTACAACCCAAGAAACATGACCCGACCAGGTTAAGAATTTGTGTCGACTTTAGGGAGCTCAACAAAGTCACACTCACAGATCCATTTCCCACCCCCTATGCTGATGAAATCCTAAATGAAGTTGCAGGCCATGAATGTTATTCATTTACAGATGGATTTTCAGGATACAATCAAGTACCCATAGCAAAAGAGGATCAAAAGAAAAAAACATTTGTATGTGAATTTGGGTCCTTTGCCTACAGAGTTATGCCTTTTGGGTTAAAGAATGCACCTGCAGTATTCTCTCGAATTGTTTTCAAAACATTCCAAGAGTATATCTATAAGACCATGGCAGTGTACTTCGATGATTGGACTATATATTCCACCCTAAAGGATCACTGCACATGGCTCCGACTTATGCTGGAGAGATGTCGACAGATACAACTCTCCCTAAATATTAAGAAATGTATTTTTATGACTCCCATAGGCATTCTCTTAGGGCATATTCTCTGCAAAGACGGTATAAAGGTTGACTTTGCCAAAATAAAAATCACCCTCGACCTAAAACCCCCAATAAACCCTAAACAGGTCCGGGTGTTATTGGGCCATACAGGATACTATAGGAAATTCATCAAACACTATTCAGACATGACTTACCCTCTGGAGGAATTTCTAAAAGAAGATCAGGAGTTTACATGGATAGAAGAATGCCAAATATCCTTTGAGAAATTAAAAAGAAAACTGGTCAAAGCTCCCATACTTAAATTTCCAAACTGGTCGACCAAATTTCATGTACATATTGATGCATCAGGCATCGCAATTGGAGCCATCCTTACTTGGCCAGGGGATGATGGGATGGATTACCCTATAGTCTACAGCAGTATAAAATTAAATAAAGCTGAAAGGAACTACTTGACCACTGAACGAGAAGCCCTAGGTATGGTCTTTGCCCTCCAAAAGTATCGACATTACCTATTGGCCAACCCTTTCATATTTTATACCGACCATCAAGCTTTGAAGTACCTTGTTAATAAACCCCTTAATCATGGAAGAAATTTTCAATGGTTACTTCTTTTTCTAGAATTTGAGTTTGAAGTAGTGGTCCGACCAGGAAAGATAAATGTCGGACCCGACCACCTATCACGTATAGACACAGGGGAGGAACCAACCGGAATCGACGACGACTTGCCGGATGCACATCTATTTCGCATAGAAGCAGTACCTGAAGGACTAGAAGAAATAGCTCAATTCTTAGAGACAGGTCAGGCACTAGAAGGTCTAAATACCAAGAAGAAACAAATATTAGGAATGAAGGCTGCAACCTACAACCTCATCAATGGATTTTTGTACAAAATGGGGTTAGATGACATTCTCAGACGTTGTGTACTCGACCATGAGAGAGAATAAATCATGCATGAAGCACACTATGGACCTGCAGGAGGACATTTTCAAGTGGATACAACTGCAAGAAAAATCCAACAGTCAGGATTATGGTGGACGACAATCCACAAAAAATGCAAAAAATTTGTTAGTCGATGCGATAGATGTCAATGACTTGGTCGAACTCTACCGAGCACAAAAATTCCCTTGATATCTATAAACCCTAGTCTCACCTTTGAAATTTGGGCTATAGAATTCATAGGACCATTCCCTGTCCCATCCAAACGATCAGGTGCAAGATATATTATCACGGTAGTGGAATATGTCACCAAATGGGAGAAGCTAAACCTGTCGATACATGTTCAAGTGAGGTAGCTGTTAAGTTTATCTATGAAAACATTATCACTAGATTTGGATGCCCACTCACATTGATTAGCGACCAAGGATCACACTTTATCAACAAAACCATCAAAAATTTGATTGACCAGTTTCACATCAACCATCAATGAAGCACTGCATATCATCCTCAGTCGAACGGCGCGATTGAATCTTTTAACAAAACACTAACAAAAGGGTTAACCAAAATCTGCAGTTTCGACAAAGATGACTGGGATGAGAAAATCCCTACGGTTCTCTGGGCATATAGGACAACATATAAGCGGTTGACCAATCAAACCCCCTTCTGACTAGTTTATGGGAAAGAAGCAGTCGCCCCCCTACATTTCTGACAGTAGACACCTATTATTGCATAGATACTACATGTCAATGTCGAATAGGCAAGAAAGGACCAATTTTTTCAACTTAGTAAGCTAGAAGAACATAGAATCATGGCTATTCAGCATGAGGAAATTCACAAACAACAACAGAAATCCTGGCATGACCGTAACATCAAAAACAAAGACCTCTCAGTCGATGACCTTGCTTTACTTTATAACAGTCGAGTCAAGGGAAAACCCAAGAAATTACACACAAAATGGATGGGACCTTACGTTGTCGAAGAAATACATCCCAACGGTTTAGTCCAACTGAAGACATTACAGGGCCTAGTATTTCGGAAGCTCGTTAATGGAGCCCAACTCAAACATTACAGAAACTGAAAAAAAAAAATAAAAAAAAATCAAATAACGACCTTAACCATCAATCAAAACTCATAAAAAGATAGAAAAACTCCAAAAACAAAATAACACAACAAACCATGACAGCGACTCACTACATCGACCATCGACATCACCATCGTCGACCATCTTCATCGACCAGTCAGGCTGACCATTTTCACCAACGACACCGACCATCGACTTCAAAAGTCCCATCACGCATTGATGGCCTCAAGTGCCGAAACAAATCCTCCATTAAGTAGCACTCAAGTATTGCAGTTGGACTGTCAAGTCCGCCATTAATACACCCAGTTCGACACTCAACCACACCCATGCCTATAAATAATGGACAGTCAAGGGTTCATTCACCACACACATTACCCTCAGAGCACCTGCAATCTCAGTCGACCAAAGACCAAGAACCCTGTCAAAACCCCACCCAGTCTGACGCAATGGCAGCCAAACTAACCAAAACCACGACCAAGGCAAAGGAGCTGCAAGCAGAGGACACCCCCTTGATCAACCGCTTAAAGAACATAAAAAATGCAAAGGTACAGGAGGGCCCATTCTAGAAACTCTGGACAAAGATCCAAGAGTGGGCCTATGTCGACAACAGAATGACCTAGGCCGCTGAAAAAATTCGGAAGAGCTCCATCTTCAACTACCCTAACGCACCACTAATGGCAAGCTTCGGTGGCACAAAAGAAGCAGCTGTTAAATTCATTATCAGTCGTTACCACAATGGCCGATTCTACTTCAACCAGCCGATTGATATCACCGGGGATGTTATCTCCAAGCTCACGGGTCTGTCCAACCAAGGCAGCCCTGTACCTATTGGGATCAAAGATGGGTTAGTCCAAGAACATACGAGCTCACTATCGGGCAAGAATTCCAAAGGATTGATGATCAGACAGATTACGACAAGGATGCCACAAATCATGGCTAAAATCATAGCAATCACCCTTACATTGGCAGGTTGGGGCAGCGACCTTAAACTGGAGATGCTGGAAGCTGTCGACACAATCGTGACTGACGGTCGGATCTACCGATGGGGAGATTATGTTGCTGACATGATCAAAGCCATCTGCGAGAGATGCCAAGAGACGGGAGGTATGATCAAGTTCCCTTCTCTCATTCTCTGGATTGTTATGTACCATATTTGTCTGGAAGGTAGTCCAGTCTTTCGGGAGCCAACCAAGTTCCAAATGCACCGCTTTAAACCCTTTTCACAAAAAGAAACCCTGCATGAGCTGGCACAGGGGAAAGTCTTCTTGGAAAACTGGTTCCAGCAGTTGAAGGTTCACACGATGAGGTGGAGGGTGCCCCAGAAAATCCGCCAAAATCCCCCTACTGAGTCTCATATATAGTTAGAACTTGATCATACATTAGTATGGTACATGCGAGGTCAGGACCCCAAAGCCTAGGACCTCGACTACTATCCGACGGTCGACCAGATTTTCTGAGAGTTGACCCAACAAGCCTAGACAAAGATACCAATACCATACGCTGCCAAATAGGTCAACTTATCCATCATAGAGCCACTCACTGACCACGAAAAAGAAGAAGACTACGAGCTCAACTTATACATCAGCACATTTGTGTCAGAGGATACCCCGGCCGTGCCCACTAATTGGGTCCACATCACTGTCAAACCTCCGACTGCAAAGGTAGTTGACCCACAGCCGACAGAACAACAACAACCAATAGTACCACCACAGCAATAGACAACTCCTCCGGCTCTAGCAACCATCGACCCCACTCAAGTATTGACAGGTGAAGTCGAAGGAGATGACTCGGAATATGCTTTATCCAGAGGCATTATTAAGAAGCTGGCTAAGGAGATAGCTGTCACCAGGAAAAAATCAAGGCCCAAAAACTACAACAGGGTAGGGGTAAGTGCAAGCTTATTCTGGCTGACTCATTCGACAATGAGGAGGAACTAGCAGCCACGGCCGTTGACATTGTCAAGGATGCCTGTGCAAATAAAGTATCAGTTGAAATTCAATTTCAAGGGTATCTGGACACAGAAGCTCCAGAGGGTCGGCCAAAGAAAGAAAAAATGGCACCGACACCTGAAAATGTGGTCGACCTTGTGTCGACCCCTCCCCCCCCATCCCCGACAACCATAGTCGAGGAGCAAGCACCAGTACAGCAGGAAGATAGTCCCCATGATGAATATCAATGCGCCATCCCAGAGGCACTTAGATCCAGGGTCGACCAGGACGTTGAGCTTAAAGATTTCTTAGTGACACTTCATACACTATTTAAGTCGACCCAGAAAATACAAACACAAGCTCCTCTCCATGCAAGCAAAAATCCCTATGCAACTGTTACGACGACATTCACCCGAGACCAACAAGGTGATGTAATAGGAACATCAAAGTCTGTCACAGAGCCAATCAACACCGACGCCCAGGATGACCTACCCACTACACCTTCGGAAGCAGGTATCTCTTTCGACCAAAGCTCACAACACACCCCACCCAATCCCTCGACCCCTGTCCATATCCCCACTCCGTCCCCAACACCACCATCATCACAACCTCCTTCACCACCACCACCACCATCAAAATCCCCACCACCAGAATTACAGCCAAACCCATCACAGCCACTATTATCTTCACAATCGGAAGTGGTCATACCACCTCCTCAAACAGAAAACCCCCCGACTTCTATACCACCTAACCATCCAAAAAATCCCTCGACCTCCATTCCATCAACCACAGACCCAACCTCAACTGCTGCAGATACCCAAGAGCAATAGACAGACAAACCAAAGAAATCGAAAGAGCCTCATAGAACATCTGGTCTCCAGATTAGCCTAAGGGATGCAAGTTCCTTGGATGACACAGAGGTCGGCCAACTCCTTAAAATTGTGGCCAAAGAGTCAAAGACAAGGACAGATTGAAAAAATAAAGAGCTTGTAGCCAAAAATGTAGAAGAAGTCGAGTTTCTCAGCAGATGCAGAGCTCTAGTACAGACCGTGATACTAGGCCCTATCGAAGTCGACACAGATCGACCACTGGAAAGAGCATATTAGCTCTTTGAGACAATGGTATCGACCATCCAGACCCAGATGCAAGAGACTAAGGAAGAGCAAAAGGAGGAGACTATTCGACTGCTCCTGGCCCAACACACTACATTCTCGGAGGCATACAAGGTTCTACAGGATCATATGGAAGAATCAGTTGTCACTGAGGAAGTATTACGAGACTGGCCTACTCACTATGGGTAGGTCTATCAGCAGACAAGGCAGGCGCGACAGGGAATTCAGGATTTGGAGGGCCGAAAGTCGATAGAGGCAGAATTGAGGTAGACCATTGAAGAACAAATTGTGATGGAGACCAACAAATTGCAGAAGCTAGAATGAGAGGCACATCAGTGGGTTCAACAAGCCCTTCCCAATCTAGAGAAAGTCGACATCATCTGCCCACAGATGAAACGACTCATTAATGCTGCAGAAGAGCAAAACAACTTGTCGGGTCCCAACATGGAGAATATCACAGAAATGCCCATGTCTAAAAAGATGTCGATCCTTTCAAGTCTCACTACCTTAACAATCGATATCCAGAAGGCATTGCAGAGTTGGACCGACTTTCAGCATCATCTTGCTATCACAGCTCCAGCTATTGTCGAATTTTGCATCCAGAGGAGACCGACCATCCGTCTGCACAGTCCACATCATGAGCAAGTATGATTGATTAGACAGAGTTTCAATTTTTGTACCTCCTTGTTTCTTCGGGATGAAGAAATGTTTTGTCCATGGGGGAGATGTAGAAGGAGCAAGTCTATGAAGTCGACTTGAATGAAGACCAACTTAGTCGATCAGCTGACTAATTCGATGGGCCGACTTAGTCGATCAGTCGACTAAGTCAGTCAACCAACTAAACTAGAAGATTAGTCGTCATCCCTCGACCCCTGTCCATACCCCCACTCCGTCCCCAACACCACCATCATCACAACCTCCTTCACCACCACCACCACCATCAAAATCCCCACCACCACAATTACAGCCAAACCCATCACAGCCACCGTTATCTTCACAACCGGAAGTGGTCATACCACCTCCTCAAACAGAAAAACCCCCGAATTCTATACCACCTAACCAACTAGAAAAACCCTCGACCTCCATTCCACCAACCACAGACCCAACCTCAACTGTTGCAGATACCCAAGAGCAACAGACAGACAAACTGAAGAAATTGAAAGAGCCTCATAGAACATCCAGTCTCCGGATTAGCCTAAGGGATGCAAGTTCCTTGGACGACATAGAGGTCGGCCAACTCCTTAAAACTATGGTCAAAGAGTCAAAGAAAAGGACATATCGAAAAAATAAAGAGCTTGTAGCCAAAAATGCAGAAGAAGTCGAGTTTCTCGGCAGATGCAGAGCTCTAGTATAGACCATGATACCAGGCCCTATCGAATTCGACACAGATCGACCACTTGAAAGAGCATATTAGCTCTTTGAGACAATGGTATCGACCGTCCAAACCCAGATGCAAGAGACTAAGGAAGAGCAAAAGGAGGAGACTGTTCGATTGCTCCTCGCCCAGCACACTACATTCTCGGAGGCATACAAGGTTCTACAGGATCATATGGAAGAATCAATTGTCACTAAGGAAGTATTGCGAGACTGGCCTACTCACTATGGGGAGGTCTATTAGCAGACAAGGCAGGCGCAACAGGGAATTCAGGCTTTGGAGGGCCAGAAGTCGATAGAGGCAGAACTGAGGCAAACCATTGAAGAACAAATTGTGATGGAGACCAACAAACTGCAGAAGCTAGAACGAGATGCACATCAGTGGGTTCAACAAGCCCTTCCCAATATAGAGAAAGTTGACATCATCTGCCCACAGATGAAATGACTCATCAATGCTGCAGAAGAGCAGAACCAATTGTTGGGTCCCAACATGGAGAATATCGCAGAAATGCCCATGTCTGAAAAGATGTCGATCCTTTCAAGTCTCACTACCTTAACAATCAATATCTAGAAGGCATTGCATAGTTGGACACCTTTTCAGCATCATCTTGCTATCACAGCTCCAGCTATTGTCGAAGTCTGTGTTTAGAGAAGACCAACCATCCAGTTGCACAGTCCACAGCAAGAGTAAGTATGATTGATTCAATAGAGTTTCCAATTTTGTACCTCCCTGTTTTTTTGGGAAGAAGAAATGTTTTGTTCGTGGGGGAGATGTAGAAGGAGCAAGTTGACGAAGTCAACTTGAACGAAGACCGACTTAGTCGATCAGCCGACTAAGTCGATGGGCCGACTTAGTCGATCAGCCGACTAAGTAGGTCGACTGAATAACTAGAAAGATTAGTCGGCTAACTAACAGTCGTGTCGGTTCACCGAACCAACAGGTAGTTATTTTTGTAACTGCTTGTAACTTGTATATATTAGGCTGTTGAGCCAAGCAAGAACTCAGTTCAGTTCTCTGCCTTGTATGAACTCATTACATTAATATAATCTGTTTTCCTATCTGTTCTTGTCTCTTGTATCTGATTTATAGTTATGTATGTTTTAGTATGTATTATTGGTAACCTTATGTGATCTGTGAGATTACAACAGTATGATTCCTGTAATCGTATCCACCTGCAATTTGGTAGGACAGTAAAAAATCTAGAGAGACATCTGTTTATTTAAAGAGTTAATTACTAGAAGATCGACAATAGGGAGGAAGCTAGTATCTGGTATAACTCCTGTAATCGCTATCCACCTTTATTATTCCATGTCACTGCAAGAAGTGATGAAATTTTGCAAGAAAATGCAAAAGAATAACTCTGGTGCAGACCACCTAAACCCCAATGAGAACATGGCTGCTTAGTAAGAATGGTGTTGTAATTGAGGCTTTGAGCCCTGAGCTTCACTATCAAAAAGTTAGTTAAAAATAAATAAGATAAAAGTCAATATGCAAATCAGTCAATGTGGCATCTCATGGCTGTGCATCTCAGATAAGCTAGTAATTTAGACAAGGCTCTAGTGAGCAAGAACAATTTTCCAAAGAATAGAATAGAGACTGCATCTTTTGGATCCCAATAAACATATAACACACATGCACACCCTCACCCCCAGGGAAGTTGGGTAGTTGAGGACTAAGGGTGTGTTAAGGTTGGCCCTTCTCCCCCTGGACAACCTCTGCTAATATCCTGCCTTTAAGAGCCTTAGGAGAAGGGCCTGTGTAACCAGGGCCACATAGGGCAATCGCATCAATCATGGCTTGAAAATAAGGAGACCTAACAATATTGAAGTCTAGGCCTGAATAAACGCAAAAGTTGAATATGGCTTCATGGGATTTTTGTTCTGGTGTCTTGTCGTCGTCGACTTTAATGCATTTCATTTTGAAAAAACTTATGGCTTAGTGGAAGGCAATTCCGGTCTTCTGTTCGTCTGGGTGTAACTCAGATGTAATTTTCATCTTTTTTTCTCTATATATTCCTCTGTACCTCCATTGATTTTAATGTTATTCCCTTCTCTCTATTATAGAATTTGTTTTTTATCATGAAACAATATAAGCATTTAGATTTGCAGGAGAGAAAATAAGAAAGGAACAATTACCCTTCATCTTAGTTTGCAGTGCATGCAGCAACCAGGTTGGTTTTGATCGTGTTCCTTCAGTTGTGGGTGATCTCCTCTGCAATAAAACATTGTGCTATTGATACAGAAATGTGGTCTTCACCACTGGAGAGCTCGTTGCCCAATGAAAAATAATGATGGTTCAAATAGACCAGAGTACACTGAAGGCCTTTTTCTACTCAATCCTTCGTTTACTCGAGCCCAAAAAAGGAACTCACAAAAGTAATGAGCAACCAAAAAAAACACGCGCCATTTTGAGAGAAATTTTCACTTTCGTCATTGTCAAATTTAATTTTGTAGATGCAAAGGTTCCTACTCATTATTCCTTGTTCCTTGTTCATTTGGTTTTTCTACCTAAAACTTCTACTATGAAACTTATAACTATGACCGAATTTATAATATTATCGATATAAAAGGGTAATTAATTTAAAGTTGAAATTCCCTAGTTCCTAGCAATAGAGATTCCTTGGGTAGCATGTTTTGGAGCACTAAAGGGAAATAGGATGAACTAAGGGATTATTTAAAAATGAAGGAGATCACATTCATAGTGTTGTGTGTGCTTAGGGGAGGGTGGGGTTGGTTAATTGGAATTGTTGTAATGAAAAATACCTTAATAATTTTGGAATTGGGTTGGGGGGGTGAATTTTAAAGCCAACTAGTAGTATTTCATCCTTGTGGATTCATAACCCCGACTCAATGGTGGGATTTGTAACAAAGAGAATATGTGTTACAAAGAGCCTATGGTTAGGTGGAACATTCATCATCGCAACCAATTGGTGGATCATTTTCACAAAGATAAGTATTCTTTGATTATTTATGAGTTTACAATTATTATCGTTCCTACCTGTGTATAAATTTACTTGTTATTTTTGGATTTGCTTCCAGCTAGATGAATTTAGTTTATCATATACAAGATGGGTTTCATTAAATGGCTTTCTTTCCTGATTACAGTTTCATAAAATTTAATTGTCGCTTGAAGTTGTTTTAAATTCCACACTAGAATGTATGTATGGTGAATTGGGTATGTTAGATATTAGGGTTATTTAGTGCTTCAATAGAGTTCTTTATTATTGTTGCTCTCCTTATCTGGTCTTTGGTCAATGGTTTGATTCACCTTGACCCTTTGGGGCACTTATTTGGGGTATTTCCTTACTCTATGGGTCTAGTTTGGGGGATAAGCCCTTGATTAGATCCACAACTACATGAGATGTTTCATTATATGTCCCTAATAGTCAAAATCTATTTGGGTTTGTTATTTATTAAGTCTATTGTATTAAGTTGACCTTGGTTTGATCAAACAATGATTAGGTTAATGTGTACTTGTCATTGATGGGTTTATCATTGGTGTTTTATACGCCAATTGTATTGGGTAATCTATAGTCTTTAATACTTTAAATGGGGTTGACATACTCCATTGTAAAGTTCCTCATACAGTTGTTCTTTGGCTAGCTTGGCCAGATTGTCCAAGAGTAATAAAATATATACCTTTGGTTGTTTTTTTTTCCTAATAAAAGTTTTACAAGATAAACATCTCTTATAAAAATTTTGTGCTTACTTTGTATTTAATGTATTTCTTACCATGCATGTTTTTTACAATTGGTATCAAATCCAGATTCATAGAGATCCACGGAAGTTTCGCGTTGCAAGCTATTATTTTTCAAGGAAAAAATGCCTCAAAACTTGTTGGAAAAGTATGGATTGATTTGTGTGGGTTGTGAAGTGGGGTGGATATTCATTAAAGGCGTCGTCACTTAAGCGACGCTTACTAACACGCCATCGCTTAAGCGACATTTATGAGAATATCTGTCGCTTAAGAGATGCTTGTGGCCACATTTACAAAAAAATGTATCCTTGTGATTTTTGGTAAGTTTAAAAAGAGAAATCCACGCGCCATCGAATTTTTCCGTTGGATTTTGGATCGAAATGTAGTAGTGTATCCTGTCACCAAAACACCACCACTCACATCACTGATCACATCCATGAGTGGCAGCGGCGCCATAGCTTGTGTAAGATCCAACTTGATGATAGGATCTTCTTGGATTGGTTCCTCAAGACTTTGCTCCTTCCCATCACAAAGGATGTCGCATTTGAATGTCCCCATTCTGAAGAAGAGGCCATACTGAAGGCCCAATAATTTGACCTCATCTATGTCCAGTCAGGATACTTGTATACTGTCATTCCAGATGCTCCCCGTCTGAGTACCTCCTACTATGATGCACCGGGGGCATCCCACGCAGCGGATGGCATCATAGGGTCAGTTTCCCAACAAGCATAGTCTTGACTAACACCACCTGTCGTTACACCCCAACCAAGAAACACTGCTAATGTTTCTTATCAAAACCAAGCTCTGGACTATGCTAGAATGATGTCCCAATTTGGAAGAACAACCTCTTATGCACAACCTTCCCCACTGCAGCAGGCTCAGGACATGGCTTGGCCAACACAATATTATGTGGGGCAAATTCCCACATTCGTGGCACCACCACCCCCACAAATATACTATGCACCACCAGTGCAACAAGTTCAAGCCCCTACCACTACTCCACCCACTCTGTTGGGACAAGTGTTCGCACAACAAAACTGTCCCAACCAGCCTGCCCCCAAAAATCAACAAGGGCAAGCTAGAAACAACTGGCCCCACAACCAAGGAAATAACCAACCACAGGGAGGGGGTAGCAACCGAACCCTCCCAATAATTCCACGGATAACGCCAGCCCAAAACCCCCCAAGAAAAAATCCACCAAGATGTAACACACCATTGCGCACAAATCAACCTTGTACACTCTGTGATGTTTATGGGCATTACACATTTGAGTGTCCCCTCATTACTCACGCTAAGTAAGCCATTCAAAATGAGGCCCAATAGGCCACCAATGCCCCCACTCAAGCCCAACCCAATCGGGCACCACAAGGACCTCCTCCCATGGTGCTTCAAAAACACTACCAGTCCAAGGATTGGTGGCAACCACTCCCCCTCCCTAGGCCAACCCTAATGCTCCAAGGGCACTTCCCATGGCTGAAATAGGTGTTCACCACCTGATGACCATGACCATTGAAGAGGTCAACTTACAGACTAGACAAAATCAGTATGGTACCACCACCAAACCTGCTGACTCATTAGTAGCATCCAAATCTAAGACTACCAACCTACCTCTCCAGTTACCCCCATTACTACATCCCCCCATACGCAGAATTTCCAATAACACCACAACTAGAGCCACAGTCAGCTATAGCATTGTGGATTATTTGGCCCAAACACCAACCACCATGTCTACTCTTGAGGTACTTAAAATGTGCCCAACACAACAAAAATCCTTACTAGCTGCTCTAGGGGCAATAGAACCCTCCTATTCCAAGCTAATCACATTTGACACAGAGAACGAAGAGCTGCATATGCCCTCCACTATCGCCTTCCAAATCCCAGTATCGATCCGGAACTTGGTTGTGCACCGATGCATAGTGGATGAGGGGGAATCCACATGCGTCATGTCTACCTTGGTTTGGCAGGATCTTGGATCACTGATTCTGCAACCGTTCTCCATGACTCTATGGGCTTATGATGGACATCCCAATAAAGCCCAATGAATCCTCCCCCATGTCCCTATCACGTTAGCCGGGAATACAGTCCTGATCGACATCGAGGTCATCAATGCTCAAATAGATTACAACCTCCTCCTTAGGAGGAGTTACATGTATGCCATGCAAGCCGTCTCACCAACTGTCTTTCGCCTCATGATGTTCCCCCATGAAGGGAATATTGTGATAGTTGACCAGCTCACCTAGCATGATCTGCAAGGGTTAATAGAACCTGCCAACATTATCCCTACCATCACCACCACTGAGATGCAAGGGGCGACCACACACACTAACATCATCCCTGCAACCAACACTGTGGTTGAAAACACACCATCCTCCCCACCGTTGAATGTGGGCCCTAGGTTGTTTACCGATCCCACCATGATGGATCCATTCCCGTTGGTGTCACCACCATTGACACAAAAGAAAACTGTGGACTTGTGCATGGTCTCATCAAGCACTGCTGCACCCAAACAACAACCACAGCCGCAACCCCAACCACAACCACATCATTGTCTGCAGCCACAATGCCAACAATAGCTGCAACATCACCCGCAGCAGTAGCATTACGCGCAGACACAACCACAACCTCACCCCCACATACAACCAACTGGGAGTTATGTGGGCTCATCTTCGGTACATACAATTCCCTTTCTCTTTTCCACACTTGGTGTCATGAGCAAGCCGGTCATGGCCACCTTAATCCTACCCAACTTTACGTTGGAGATCTCGATGTGGTATCTTGATCCACCGGCTCAACCAAAAATTCCCCAAGTTGTGTTAGCTCTGGTGCAACCTGTTGCAGTTGAGTCTCACCCCCCACCCGGTCTGCATAAGCCAACTGCTGCACTCGCACTTGTAGCACCACAACCCAAAAGGGCCAGGGGAAAGAACACCAAAGCCATTGCAGAACCATGACAAGTCCCACCTTGTGCCGTCTGTGAACAACAGGGCCATCCAACTCAAAATTGCCCTCAAATCCCAGTGATTTGTGCTCATCTGGATGCCATGGATACGAATGAAAAATCACCCATGGTTGAACTCCCAACCATGCCACTAGTCAAGAACAAGGCATTATGGACAAACCATGCTTGTGCCCTTTGCAGATTGTATGGACATTACTCCCACCATTGCCAAGACCTGCCTGAATTTTGAATGGTTCTCGCTGACCACTGTCACCATTCCCTTGAGTCTGAGATCACATTGATCAAAGAAGTTCACCCACCACCTCCTTCTTCAGAGACCATGTCGATTTACATGATGTCCAGTTCTACAGACCCTCTTATATTCACCATCACCGATGGTCCATTAGACTTGTCTCTTCCGTTGTTTCCACAGCCACAGCCGCAACCTTAGTTACTAGGGAAACAATGTGGTTCATTCCCAATTAACATGATCATTTTTATTTTTATTTTCCCTTTCCTTTTCCTACCATCTGAGATCGTCAGTAAGTCTGTCTTGGCATCCTGCAATCTATAGGATTTCACACTGAGAGATCCTGTGTGGTACCTTGAACCACCTACCCTACCTTCAGGTCCATCAAAGACTCCTACCGTCTCTAGGAATATCCCTCTTCCTCCAATAGAGACTGGGGACAAGGCCACAAAAACCACAACCAATACCATTTACATGATCTGCAACACCATTTTCCCATCCATCTCGTTAGCTGTGGAAGATCCACCTGATCTATCCCAGCACCGCTAACACGATGATGGGGAGATCTATAAGACCACCTCCGGTTTTACCCCATTCCCTTTAAACCATAGTGTGGAATTGGTTCTTCCCATAAAATACCAGATTCCTTAACCCGGCCTTGCCAATGACCTTTGTATTGGAAAGGGGGCATACACCCTTATTGACTCTAATGGACAACTCTTGGAGAGCCCTCGCAATGGGTTCTAGCTTAAGAGATTTTATGCTTAACATCACCAATGATTTTCTTCGTTTTCCCTTTCTTGTTTTTCAATGTTTTTTAGCACAAGTCAGGGGTAGCACCATCAACTACTAATCAAAATTCACCTGGAACCTATTCGAGACACCTCTCACATCTCCAGGCTCAAAATTTTTATATCTCTTTATGAGACCATCATCTCATGTTTAATTAATCAATTTCAGGACCATTTCCCACTAGTCACCTCAATTTATGAGCCATGACATGATGATGCAAGTGTCCACGAACCTGTACTTGTATCACACTTCCCGATAGCTACTCATACAAGCAATCGGGCCACCACCCATTAAGGATTGTACTATAATTTTACTTTTTGCATTTATAATTGTCTTTTTTCACCACACCCTATGCGGACATCTAGACCATTGTCCACAAAACCCTTTGTTTTTCTTCCATATATTTGACATAGAAGTGTCCTCGAGCCACTGCCCATTAAGAAATGTAATTTTAGCTTTTATTTTTAACACATAGATTGTCTTTTCTTTTTACCACACCTTACGCAGACCTCTGGACCATTGTCCAGACCACTGTCCACAAAACAATTTCTTTTCTTGCACGTATTTGGCATATAAATGCCTCTGGACTTGCACTCACATCACATGTAGTCAAGCTCATCCACCGCAAGACACACACATGCTCTCCTGACCTATGTTCGAGAGGCACCTCGGTTTGCATGCCTTTGCCGCACCGACTCACAGGCCTCTGCCGCGATATATTCCACGCATGTATTGGTATGTTTGAGAGACTTATACTCCATCCATACTATGTGGATTACCTATGGACCTCTGTCCACCGTCCCAACATGGGGGCACCGATTGTGCCACCGCAGTCGGTTGACCACATTGTAGTTTTGTTTAAGCTCTTTTCTGACTCCTTAAAATAGTGAAAAGATCACCGAGCACAGCTCCTTCCTTTCCCGTTCGCTAAAATATAGGAAAGGGAATCTACATCATCTCATTTATCTCCTTTTGCAGACCATGTAGACCACCTCATGAAAAGGAACTCCTTAGCACACTCAAGCCAAGACCATACCCCTCTACATACTTTTTTGCTTTCTCGGGCAGAGGGGTCGCACTTTACAAAAAATCTCACCACCGGTTGTCGTTAAGCTCATTTCTAGCCGTCTCAATAAGAAAATATTGCCAAGCAAACTTGGTTTCATTCATGCCCGTAAAAGTATTTGAATGACCGTCTAGTCAGTATAGGTTTAACCTTTTTCAGCCTGATTGGACTACCAATGGTAAAGAAGTCTCTCACCCCCTCCAGGATGGGCGATCTCTCCTATGGATAATTTTATCCTTTTTCAGGCACAGGAGACTACCAATGAAAAAGAGCCCCCACTGGAGTCTTCTTCGTGCTTTCAGACTCTCTAAAATTGAAAGCACCATTGAGCATTTACCTTCTCAGGCTCACCAAAAATCCACGAGATCATACCACAATGATGTCCCTAGACACCACCCCACAACAAACAGTTTGGTATCATTTCCACATTGGGTCACCTTTGTTTAGAGTACTCTGTAATGTGTCTTCCTTGGATCCCATCAGTATCAAAAGTGTCCACCTCATCCAAGTATTTCCCATCTGCAGCGATATTCCCAGTATTATAGGTATGATCCCATTCCCTTGAGTCAGTTTCATTTGCTTCCTGGTCCACCTTGCTATCATACTCTGAACAAAGGAAGTTTGAGTCTCCCACTCCCCCCCTGCCGCTATTTAGTTTTTTTTCCCTTCCCTCCCCTCCCCCCCAATTCAGTGAGTCAGTTTGCAGATTGCTTCACACCTTTCGGTTATCCCTCGCGCTCCTGGTCAGGGAAACATCATTGCCTTGACTAGGGGCAGGTCTCCCTCTATCGATGCCAACACACATATTCTAGAGGATAGACCTAGAGGTCCCTATACCTTGGTTTCATTTACATCATTGATGAGTTCCTTGGACCACTTGAGAGGAGTCCTTAGTGCCTCTCGGGATGGTTGTTTCTCACGTGCTCGACTCCAACTCCATCATCACACTGTTGAGATTCATACAGGGTTTGTTCCACACAGTACTTGGTTGAAGACCCCAGATGTCACTCGACTCTAGCACATTGGTGAGTCCACTTGAGGGACCTAAACATGTTATGTCCCTTGTGATTTTTGGGTTGCGTTGGAGACAGTGATCAGAAGCCCGTTGGCCTGTTTTTCTGAACTAGGCCAATAGGGAGGTTTTGTCCACACAATCAGCTTAAAGCAGCGTTCGATGTGTTTGAATTAACAAAACCTCGCAGGTTGTGGTCTTGCTACCAGTTGATTTTTCTCTTAAGGAGAAATTAAAATCAGCAAAATCTAACTTATTCTAATGTTATTTCTACTTAAACAAATCCTATAATTAGTTTTAACTATCTAAACTATCTAATGGTTGCTTTCTTAAGGAAAGACTCCAAGTTTTGAAGAGTTTTTTTGAATATAAATATTTGTTGAAAGTACGCTAAAATTATACTAATTGATTTAATAGCTATTAATAGGAAAGTACTAAAATAAAACTTAATCTAAATTATACTATATGTCCTATCTCAGTTGAGAGCATTTCTAGAAACTAGATTAATTATTAATCAATAAAAGATGAACAGAAAGACTAAAAAGCACAATTTAAATAGAAACATTTAAATTATGAATAATAAGTCACTTTGTTATATAACAACAGAACCGAAGAAACAACTGACAATAAACAGTTATTTAATCTTTCTGAAATTAATTAATAATTAATTATCAACATAGCTATTTGAACTGAAAGATAATGTCTACTATAAAATCACTGTTAACATATAAATGATATTTTTAACAGACAGAAGAGTATGTCATTATATCTTAAGTTTATAGTAAAAATACTAATAAACATAATCATAATGATATATTAGTTCAAAATGCGATATTGAGCTGATAAAGTGCAAATTGTAATTAAACACAGATATATCAAAGCATAATGTGTTAATCATAAGATAGCAGATACGATGCAGAAGTATATAATATATCCAAAACAAAAATACCAGTAATGGTATCAGTCTGTAGATATCTAGTTGTATTCACCTCCAAAGATTCAACTTCAGGAATGAGATAACACTAGCAACGAAATTATACTTCAAGTATGTTTTCTTCCAACACTCCATCCTTTGTTCATCAAAATTCCTAACTTATATAATACTATGATTCAGTTTTCCCTATTAATGTTACATGCAACATCATAGGGTTCATATAACTAAAAAGAGAATCGAATCTCTTATATTTAACACCTGTCACTATAAACAGAAAAACGACTAGCCTGAGTGTTTGCAAATTTCCAAGTACTGGGAAAATTCTTGACCATTGTCGAAACTCCAGCTTTTAACGAATAGCTACATCTCCATGCCAATGTATAAACAACATCCTGGAACTCTGGAAAGGAGTGATGACAAATCCACCTGCATGTAACAAACAAAGTATCTCATTAAAGCTGTCTACAATAAATACAAACAGAATAAACTAAGATTTTAATGCATGCCTGTAAAAATCTGCGATTTTACAGGCATGTTAAAAAAAAATTCATTACCTATTTGACAGCAATATGATCCATGCAAAAGGAAAATGAGAATAACCATCATGTATTACTTCGAAGAGTGATTACTCTTCGTGCTTCAGTCAATTTGGCCTTTAACCTGATAATCTTTATGTTTTGTTTTTCAATTTTTTCAAGCAGGTCCTGGTTCATACTAATTATTGACCTCTTTGCTTTTTTATACTGATTCTTCTTAGCATGTGTTTCTTTCCATTTGCTGATCCAATCCAGCAACTCTTCTCTAAAGGTTTTATTTTCCTCTTCTAACACTGTTGTACTGGATAGGCAATGCTTAAGCTTATCTTTTAACTCTATGATTTTAGCCTAGTATGCATTATCTAGTACATGCTGCAGAGTTTCTTTTTCATTGGCTACCTGAGGAGAATAGGGTTGTCAATATGTTGACTAGATGATGGTTCATGGTCTGCAATACCTGTGTCTATATCTGGTTGAGTAACCTCGACCTTGCCTAATTTTACATCATTACCCTTTACGAAAGTGGAATTGTTTTCATGCATTGTATCAGGGATAGATGACGGGATGTCATCTTCAATATGGATGACTGCAGGTTGAGAAGCCTGTTGATTGAACATAGGACCCAAAATTGTATGGGTACTGTTCATACTCCTAGTAACCCTCCTTGAAAACAACAGATTTTTTGAATCAAACCCTCCCTTGCCACAGCAAATCTGGGCTAGACGATCTAATATACGCATAGACTCCCTGCTGTGTTCATAAGGTTTATTTGATTCAGATACAACATTATCAGTTTTGCTTTTGGTTAGTATTTATTTTGTTTCTGCAGGGGTGCTATGACCTTTACCAGATAAAGGCTGATTCAGGACTGCTTTAGAGCCACAAGGGACTGTATTCCCGTCATCATCTTTACTAATCCCATCGTTTAAGGGTATACTAACTTCCCCAAACCCCTTTACCTCTGATACAGTTTCAGAATTATTATTAACCTCATACTTTATGGCTTTTTGTTTCTTACGAATTCGTGGGGAGGGGTTCGGCCAGTATTGCATCGGCTCCAACTGACAATCGGTTAAAAAACTATCCCATGACTTGCCATTTACAGACAACTGATGTTGCACTATGATTTTGATTAACCCATGGTGGAAAATACTTCTATCAGGGTTACTAAAACTTCTAACTGCCCGTGACATTTTCTTCAAGCTTTTCCATAAGTAAAATGGCAAATTGAGCTTAGAACCTTGTAACGCTAGCAAGAGTCTTAAATGGTAAATATGTAAATGGGAGAAACGTCTACCATAGGACACGTACCTTACCAATATTTTGTAATAAGCTATCCATTCGGGCTTTAAGAACCTAACAGGGACACCTATCTTCAGCTTAGTATCATTCGACAATGGCAACAACAGAGATAAACACCTCTTCTTATTAACCTTGCTACCCTTAAACCAACGTTCTCTAACTTGTGGGAGTTGTGTCGCTGCTGCTATCTTGTCTTCATTAATAATGAATTCAAAACCCCCTATATACACAATGTCATCTTTTAAATTCATGGTGAATAGCTTAGTCACCTCTACATGATGACCATCAAAACTCTTAAAGAATTTCCCCCACCCGATTTTCTCAAAATGTAGAGATACTTCCTCGTTTGCCTCTATGAGCTCAGAACCAGAGATTTCATAATAGTTTAGAGGAGCCATAGTTTCTTCCACGCTCTCCTAGTTTCAGGATGAAATGAACGGAAAGGTGAATAGAGAGGGAATAGGTACCCAAACGTATGACATGATGTGCAAAACTTCACATGATTTAGATCTGACAAACCTGAGATCTCTGGTCATGGTCATTTTAGCTGAGCCTTAGCAATGATGAGAGCTGCAACTTAACGTTATATTATGATATATGCAGGTTTATTTATAATTTAGCCACGACTAGTAGTGATACTCAACCAAATCGGTGTACCAGAGATCTTGTGATTGACGAATCATAAATTCAAACATTGATTATAGACAGTGGTTAGTAATGAACTTGTACATCGTGATAAAATGACATGACTATCAACATTCAATTTTGTTAATATGATGCCTCCATATTTTCACAACTGTCGATTTATCGTGAGGTGCAAGCCACATCTCTGTGCTAACTCAGCAATCCGAACGACAAATGCTATCATTTAGACACATGGCCCTTTGTAAAGTCTGTCACCTTAATAGTCTTCTCCAGTTTTAGTGTGAAAGGTGGTAGCACTCTATGTGATATATTGATGAAATCACATATCCTAATGTTAACATGACAACTAGCGAAATGGCGTAAAATATCTATGTCATGTATTTCATAGGCTTAGTTTTAAATCTTTAAAAAATCCTATATATGAATATCTAACTTTAAATTGATAGGATATTTAAATGATAAAACTATAATATGTGAAAAATCCTATATGAAAATCACTTATTCATTAACTATAATATTTACAAAAATCATAGTAAGGCATTACATGGAATATAAACTTTAAGTTTAAAAGATCACCTTTAGTTCTAAGAACTTAGGATTAGTAATACCTTATCCATATCCAGCTTTTAAACCAACACAAGATGTGTTTTATTGATTTTCCCTTGGCATACTATCCTTTTGAATTTCTCAAATTATATATAGTCACATAAATTTATCTTAATGATTGAATTAATTACATGAAAATTTATGAAACTAACTGACAGTTGTTAATTGCCAAGTTCACTAGCATGATTTCACCAACTTCCAAAATATCACTTTACTTTTCTTTGATTGAGAGTACCTTCAGAATCAAAGATTCTGAAGGTGCTCTTTTATAATTTCGAATTGGTAAATCATAGAAAGAGCCGATCTCTTTTCACCTTATTGAGAAATGAAGAGGTTGTTGCTAGCTGCCAACAAAGCCCCAGTAGTGCTTCAGTATACCTTTATGATTGATGGGGCATACTTGTACCACAGAGACTCTGACTCTCAATCAGCGAGTCCATATAGCTATGTACTGTTCCAGATCTATTAGACCATTAGTCATGAATATGTAGCATTCCATGACAATGCCATGGGTCCAATGTACCAGATTAGCATTATATTCAGCCTCACATGGAGGCAACCATCATTGTAACATTAGTTGTATATGATCGACTCTTGTATTTTAGAGCATAGATCAAATGATTCTTTTGACATTGCCACAAGCATGGGAATGCCTGCCTCTTCCATATACATGTGACACATGTATTGTATCTCACCCATTGATGGGAACCAAATTAATACAAAACCAAAATCCACCATGCCCTAGCCTCAGAAGCACCACCTCTCGACAGCAAATCCTATGATGTCCATCGACCATACATTGAGCTCCTGCCCTCACACATCAGGGGGCAATCTGTTAACCCAAAATTCCCCCACACAGCTCTCAATGGCCTACACCAGCCAAGGACACCATCTCACAACACTCATTTCACTCCATAAGACCTTCCATTTGACCCCCACACCTCCAAAAGGGCCCAAGGATGAAGAAAAGGGCTAAAAACCCCAAAAAAGAGCCCAAAATATACTATTAGGAGCTAAAGCCCTCAAAAAGGGGCTAAAACCCTAAAAGGGGCTAAAGTTAGGGTGAAAGGGGCTAAAGCCCTGACCAAGGGCTTAAAACCCTAAAACCTCTTGGAAAAACTATAAAAGGAGGGTCGGGGGTCACTCTCAAAACACTCCTCACTTACCTATTGTTATGCTGCCCGTGGATGTTTTGAGACCTTTTGCTCTCAAACCACCCACTCTTCCTCTCCTCCATCTCCATCTCATCAAGCCATTGCTTCCCAACCAAGAGAGAGGTGCTCCCATGAGCTAGGGCATGGTGGCCCATTTCCACCTAAGTGAGGTATAATTTCTTTTCATGTTTATTTACTTGTTTTGCTTTCTAACTGATATTTTCATTTGCAGGTTTTTCATTGACATTGTTTGCAAGTTTTCCATTGTAGTATCTTAGGTTGTTTTCAGGTTTCAAGGAGGAGGAACCCTAACCCATTTTCTGTAGAGGGGTTCACAAGGGATTCATCTCTCCATTTATTTTCTGTTATTAGCTCTTAGATCCAGTTTACATTAGCTACCATTTTCTTATTCTTGTTTAAATTAGCTTAGTTTAATTCGCTGCTCTGTTTATGCTATTTTCCTTTTCATTTTTTACTGTTTTCAAAGGGTAGGAACCTACCCTTGTGCCCTATAGGCACAAGGGAGCCATTCTTGCCCCTGTAGTGAGGAGAAATTCTCACTACAATTCTCATCAATTATTTGATAAGATGTTGACTTTAAGTGCAAGGCCCTTCTTTTCTTGGAGTTCCAGTGTTCAGGAAAATAACCTTGTTGAAGACAGTGAACTAAGTCTTGATACCAAGATTCCAGAGTTGTAAATATGGGACATACTTCAATCATATGTAGCTCCGTCTCATTCTACCATTCATTCTCTTCATTATCATGGATTTCAGCCATTAATTTGCACAACCCCTATCCTTTGACAATAGTTTCTAGCTTAAACTCAAAGTCGTACTCTTAGAAGGCCATAACCCAATTCCCTCGTCTTTCTCCTTACTCTTTTTGTACGAAAATATTTCGAACTATCGGGTGCAGTACAATATCCTTGGTTCTATTCTTTAGTATATATTGCTTGAATTGTTTTACCGCTTTGAACATTGCATAGGCTTGTTTATTAAGAGTGGGATAGTTCAACTGAACACCTTGTAGTCTAGTGACCATGAATGATATGGGGTACTCGTCTCCCCCTTCTTCTTTCTGTGTAAGCACTGCTACTGACGAGTTGTCTGAAGCAATAGTGTATAAGATAAAATATTTCTTGAAATATGGCCTTTTGATAGAGGGCACATGGGATGTCGCTTATTTAATCTTTTTGAATGCACCTTTCTCTAAGTTGGTCCATTTAAATTCAGCACTTTTCTTAACCATTTGCTGCAAAGGTTTGACTATCTAAGCAAAATCAGGCACAAACCTACGCACAAATTTTATAGTCCCCATAAAAGATTGCATTCATTTTTTATTGTGGGGAAAATGGATTTGTTCTATTGCTTTAATCCTTTCTAGGTCTATTGAGATCCCTTTCTTAGAAATTATATGACCCAAAATATTTCTGTCCAATACATCAAACACACATTTCTTTGGATTCAAGGAAATACCATATTTTTGACAGCGTTCAATTTTTTTAAAAATGAAACACGTGTTCTTCTCTTTTCTTGGAATAAACTGTAACGTCGTCCAAATATACTACCACGCTTCGGCCAATTAGCCAGTGGAAAGCTATATCCATGGCCCTTTGGAAAGTTGATCCAACACTGATAAGTCCAAAGGGAATCCTCCTATATGCAAAAGTCCCCCACTTAGTTTTGAATGTAGTCTTTAATCTATCTTCTTTGGCTACCAATACTTGGTTGTAGCCTGAGAAACCATCTGACAGAGAGAATAATTCCGATCCAGAGACCATCTACAAGATTCGTTCCATGGGCAGGACTAGGTATTTATCTTTATCAAAGGCACAATTCAAGTTTCTAAAATCCACACAAAGTCTAATATCACCATACTTTGTCCTTACTAGTGCTAAGTTCGAAATCCATTCCGAATGTTTGACTTTAAAGATAATTTTTGCATCAAGTAGCTTCTTCACTTTTCTTTGAATCAAAGGTTTCGGCTTTGGTTGCATTTTTCTTAAAGGGTGCTGATATGGCCTGACCCCTGCTTTGAACGGAACAACATGTTGTATAATCTTCGTATCCTATGGTTTTAGATCTTTGTATGTACAAGAAAAGATGTCTTTGTATTGATTAAACAAGTTAATGAATTTGCACCTTTCTCCAGGTGAGCAACACTTCCCCAAGTTTACATATTTAGGCTCAGCTTATGACCCCAAATTTATCAGCTCAAATTTCATAGATGAGCTATGCGTTTTAACATTTGATGGCCTTCTAAACTTATTATTCAAATCGAACATTCCTTCCAATGTTCTAACTCGTTTAGGTATAATTTTTTTGCTGCGAAGGTCCACTTGATGTTCTTCTTCATCAATTACTACTCCCTTGAAATTCTCTCCATTTTCCAGAAATTCTAGGATTTGCGGGTCATCATCAAACACTCTTAGATTCGTCATATTATCCAATACAACAGGACTAAAAATTAATTCAATAGAACATCGATTATTAGTTGGAACAAGCCTGGCTGCTGATGTAGATAATAAATCAGCCACTGCTTTTTTTAGCCTAGGAATAGAAACTATATTAAATGAATCAAAGTTCACCAACAAATCTCAGACTTCACTTTGGTAACCCTTTAGATGTGGATATAAACAATGGGTGGTATTTTGGACCTGTTTGACAATAATTTCAAAATCTCCATAGACTTTTAATTAAATTCTTAACCTTGAATTCAATTTCCTTTTTTAATCCTTGTATTAATGCTTCGTATTCAGCTATATTATTTGTGCATTCAAATTCTAATATACATGAAAGAAAATTTTTATTATTTTCTGGATCCATCAGGATACGACCAGATCCTAATCCTTCCTACATTTTTGAACCGTCAAAGTACAAAACCCAAAACTTATCTACTACATCTACTGAACTATTTCTACTTTCTACATCTGAAACTAAACTAACTATGTTACAATCAACATTGTCATCCCACAAAAACTGAAGGAGATCAAGATGTATATCTGATCCATTAGCAGCTTCTTCAGCTTGGTAATTTCCCATTTCTAGATCAATCAGATAATTTCCAAAGACAGGGTGCGAAAAATCCACCCGCTCATTCTTGCCTTTTAGATGAGCTACGTTGTGTCTCATATGTGGTTCTCTCATTACTTTAATATGATTTTGGCATCCTTGATAGGGTAACCATAAATGAGACCAATCAATTGAAAAATATCAATCTCATTTTGCAGACCAGTCTCGGCTCAAGATTAATCCATAAGCTTCTAGTATGTCAGCCACCATGATGTCTATGAATTGACACACTCTCTCATCTGTAGATAAACGTATCAACACATATTCCATCTCTCCTACCAATTTCACAGTCATTCTGTCCAAATGTATTATCTTTCCATTAGATGGTTAGGTTTGTCCATTTATCCTTTTACACACTAACAAAGGAATAACATTAGTAGATGCTCTTGAATCAACCAAACAATAGTGCACATTATGATTGAAAATTTCAAATGTGAGTAGAAAAGGTACGGTTCTTGATTTGGACTTCCCACAAATACTAGCGTCGTTGATTTCTTCTTCTGACTGAATGTTTTATTGGGGCTTGCTGGCTGGTGGGTTTAATGCTTCCAAAAGTTTCTTCTTTTACTGGGGTAAAATACACATCTTAAACAAAGAAATATTAGCTTTGGTCTTCTTGATGTCTTCTATTATATCGTACCCCATCTTATAGTATGTTGAGTTTTTCTTCACACCTTCTCCTTTTATTTCATCCTCCTTTGCAAGATTACCAATCATTGGAGTATTCTGCCTTGTTATGACTAAATAAGGTATGATCTGGGTCTGAGTGTTGTTCTTGACTTTCTTTAGGTTTTCTTGAATTCTTTTAATCTTGGGAAACAACATGTTATATTCAATTATTGGACCCTTGCTCCTGGTCATGACATTAACATCTAACAGTTGTATCTCTTCATTAGGTTCTTCTTCTTCCAAACCAAGCATAGGTGTACAATCCCACAAGACCATAGTAGTTTATTTTGGTGCCTCCTTTGATTCGTGCATTTTTTCTTCCTCATCCATAGGTTCAGTTAACTTAGAATCAAGTAATTGATTCATAACTAAAGTCATAGAATTAATCCATTGTGGGAATTTTTTTTCAAAATGAGGTTGCTGATGGAAAGTGCAGAAGTTATCCATCCCAACTTCAGTGAGATTCATGTCAGAAGGACTATTTGTAGGATGCTGTGAGGGATCACTTTTGTTTTTTCTCTTATAATAGAGATTGAATTACTTCTTGGTTTCCCTTTCCTTTTCCATGTCAACAATCTTATTAGATGGCTTCTAAACCATCTAGACTACTCTCTCCAATTCATGTGATCTTTCATATTTAGGTTTGGTTAATAACAGAGGTTTCTTGTTATTGAAGGTCTTTACTTCTGGCTCCACTGGATATTCGTTTACACTTTCTAGCTCAGCGTCTATCTTCTCTGCCTCTTCATATGTTGCAACCAAGGTGGCTTTAACTCCTCTTTTAGGAAACATGGCCATTTTGGGGCCAAGGGATGATGTGTAATATTATATTAAAGTTTCTTCGATGGGATTTATGGCTGTGCTGAAATTTTTTTAGTGAGTAGAAAACCTATGAGTAAAGTCCTGCACCTTTTGTTTCTTTTCCTTCTTCAGAGCTAACAACTCTTTCATTAAAGCCGTCATTGTCCTTTGGCTACAAAACTTGCTTTTAAACATTCTTTCAAAAGTGTCCCAATCAGTGATTGAATTGGATTGTAAATCAAAATACCAGAATGTTGCTTTTCCTTTGAGAGTATGAGGAAACAATATACAAACTACATCCTCATGTTCAACTGCCAGTTCTTCCAAACCTAGGAAAAAAATATGTAGATGATTGTCCATAGATGTGCCTTCCCCTGGGTTAAATCTAGGTAACACCTTTTCATAATTCTATGGCAAAGCATGCACTGGAGTAGCTAATTTTAATGGTGTTCTAGCCCTCCAAGATAGTGCAGGTGGATTGGCCTAATTTGCATTAGGGTTTGGAGGTACATTTTCAGCCATGATCGGTTTAGGAGACTGAGGTGGATATTGGAAAGGAGTTTGAACACGTGAATCAAGTCCCAACTAGTCAAGGAGTTGATCAATCTCTTACAACGTTAAATCTACCAACTCCTCAAAATATCCGACCAGCAAAGAATCCTCTAGGTAAGGGCGTTCTTTCTTGTGAACTTGTCTTCTAGGTAGGGTAGTGATATTTGGAAATCCTCCTAGCTTATTTGCATATGATCTTGTGATTCTTCTCAAATGATATAATACTTCATTAGAGACAGGATAGCGATACTTTGTGTCGTCTGACTCAGGATAGAGATACACATGGGTTGGTATTTTTGGAAAATTAGTTTGAAAACTATCACCAGTAGAATGTTCTCGAGGAAACCAATTTCCTCACCTAGCCATGCATTGGCGGCCCTCCTTCTAGCACCAAAACTATTGAGGCTTGGAAAATCCTAGGTATCGATAGCAAGAATTCTCCCCAATAACCGCTCCCAATTAGTTCGCTTATTGTTTAGTATGGGGAATCCTTCCGGTTAACGGTCCGGTTACCGTAGAGTTAGGTATTGGTTTAAATTTGTTTTTACCATTTTCCTAATCTACCATTTATGTATTTTATTTTATGTTTTACAATGATATGCAAGTGCCTAAAATTAAATGTAGTTGATTAGGAAGCAAAGGGTTCACAATGTGATGCTTAGGTTCTTACCTCCTGTCTTATCTCCTTTGTTTTCGAATCACAGAAAAACAAATAACAACTAAACCTATATAAAACTAACCAACCTATCTCTAGGAAGAAACATGGCAATTACTATGAGTAATGTACTATATTCCATGGATATATAATCTTACAGATAGCTGATATAATTAATTATAAATAGAAAAGAGCAAAAATATCAGCATAGAGATAGCTCATTGTTTATTTAAACATTCATCACTTATTTGCTGCACAAGATCCAAAACAAGAAAATGAAATCATTCACTACTAAGAAATAGTTCAGAGTTAGAACGATCTCGCTAATTGCATAGCCATCCAACACAAAAATAGTTCTATCTAGCAATCCACACAACATGCATTTGAAACTCAACAACTCCTTCTTCAGTAGAAATTATATCTTCTTTATTATAATTAGAAATAGTTCCTCTTACAATAAGTGTTTCACATAAGCAATCTAGAAAAGTCCTCTCTCCCTCAATTTTACCTATACTTATACATTTCCAACTAACCTTTGGTCTCCCTTCCCTTTGGGATTCCTTTACAATTCAGTTACAAAAAGGATTTGTCATCTAGTGTAATTGCTAATTAAAACAAAAATACAAATATTACAAATAGGTTTCCCAGGTGTTAATAAGACAAAACAATTTATGTGGACTCGCCTAACTTATCAATAAACTGCTTCCATGCCATAGCAACCGTAACTATTTTCTCAAAGTCTGATGGCTCCAAAAATCTGATAGTAACTTCGTGCTTGGTAGCTTGAGCCCTTATGTTGGACATTATAGCTGGAAGTAATTGGATTTGATCTTCCAACCGACAGCTATTAGCTACAGCTTGAGCAATTACACTTTTTAGCACCTTTTCATCCAAGATTTTAATCAACTGTATGCCCAACTCATCTTCCTACAATATATCATGTAATTGTTTCAAATGTTATTCATGTGTAGGAAGTTCATCTAACCTTTTCTTTGAAGATGTATGGCACCTATTGTGGGTTTCTAGTACCTTCTCATAAAACTCCATGCACTGGTCCTTGGTTTCTTGACTACCTCTAACAACTTCTCAGTAGCTTTATTACAAAAACCTATCAATTCATATTCAAGTTGAAATCTCTCCAAATCTTTGACTAGTGCATATATTGGGGGATCCTTGGTTGTTTCCAACCATGCTAATCTTCCTTGAATGATTTCCATGACATTTAGAGTCTTGTTTTTTAATTGAGATTTCTTCTAGTCCGGCTTCTATCTTCTTGACCTTCAAAACCTCCTCTGTGATCTGGAGTTGCATCTGATATATTTTGCTCCCGAGCATAAGAGCATGCATTGTAAAAGGTGTTATGTCTACTATTTGTTCATTTACTAACTTCAACAACACTTCAACCGAGTTCTTTTGAGCCTCTAGTGCCACCACTTGGGCTTCATATTGTCCTACCTTTTGTTCAGCTGTAGACTTCTATGTTTCCAACTCTAAATTTTTATTTTCCATCTTCCCTTTTTCCTTAATTAGGTTCATGTTGGCCTACTTCAAAGTGTCTCATTCTTCTCTTAGATTCTGGTAATCTTGCTGCAACTTTTCATAGTCTGAGAGGGTATCTTCATACTTCCTCTTGGATTCTCCGCAACCTCTTTCCTCTTTCTTCAACACTTATTTCATCTCAGTCATTTTTCCCTTGAACTACTCAAGGGTCTCTATGAGTTTGTCAATATTGTGAGCATTTGCATATGTAGATGCAATGCCCATGGAATCCATTTGCTTCAGATTATACTCGACATTTTTCACTAGTGTTCTCTCTATGACTGTGTAATGAGGGGTCAGTATCCCATTTTTAGAGTCTTTTCTATTTTCCAAATGATTGACTTCATCTTGGGATCGAAATGTACATCCTCTAGACAGACCACATCATATTCTTTGGAAGGGGTAAATGGTACTAATCCCATTTCCACTATGGGAATATGGCCTCCTGTAAGTATGGTTCCTGAAGTAGATGGGGGAGCTTCAAGGTTATCTTAGGTAGGAATCTGCTCTTTGTCTTCACCACCTATATCTTCTTCATTTGTCTTACTTTGTTCCTCGGTGCAGTCTTCTAGGTCTTGTCCTTCTAGTCCCAAATTTAAAGCTTCATGAGCTATAGCCTTTTCTAGCTCAACAATCTTACCTTGGATGGCTTCTTCTTTCTTTATCTTTTCTTCCCTGGTAGCTTCTTCTTCTTCTTCTTACTATTTTTCCTCAGCTAAGATCTTCTTTGCTCTTGATTCCCATCTGTGAGCACTCTCTTCCTTGGCATTCTTTGCAGCTTCTTTCTCTAGCTTGTTCGGCTTTGGATTGCTGCTGTTATTCCCCTTAAATCCAGATGTCTTCCATTTCAAATGCTTGCTCAAAGCACCCATGCTATAAACATTCCTGTATACTTTTTATTCCTTATCTACATAGTCTGTATATTAAAAATTCACCTTATGAGCTGCCTTATGAGCTGCCACCTTACCTTGGGATTCATTTTGGTGAAATATCTTTTCTTCAAAATGGAAATTCTCCAGTTCCTTGACAAAATATGGAGCTCCTTTAAATTTGGCAAACTTGTAGCTTCCTACATAGAATAGTACTAATGGGAGCACAACCTTCTTCAAATAAAACAAATAATTCCCAAAACCATCCTAAAAAATTTGTCTAACTGCTTCCTTGAGCACTATGTAATCAGTTGTGTATTTGGGCAGCAATAAGGGGGCTTTGGTTCCTGCATACATCCTTAGATATGTACCTTCTTGGGAGCAGAAGTAGTCCCCATATTCCTTGATGGATTCTAAATCTCCCTCAGACCAACATGGACACTCTTCCAGGAAAATCAGCTAATATAGGGGTCTTAGAAATTCTTCACATATCAACTGGTAATGACTATGATAGTTATGAATCCCCAGTATCTAGTATGTTGTGTATATAGGTATTTCCCCCACTTTCCACACACAATTGATCTTCTCGAACCTGTGACGGTAGAGTATGCAGTCTATTAGAAAAGAAGAAATGTAAAATTATGATTTGCTTTGCTGCAAATGTTCCTGAGCTGCTCTGATGCATTTAGCCAAGTTCTTGGTCACTATATTTTCCCAATTAAAAATTCTTCCTTCCATGGCTACATAGTACATAATTGGGATCCAACCAAAATTATAAAGATCCCCATCAACTCTATCATAGATTCTGCTCAACATTAGTGTTATTATTCTGAAAGGATTTCGAATATGAGCAGTCTCATACTCTACAGATTGTTTGTGTCGGAGTGTCTTTCCCTCAGTCACCATCATCTTTGTTGTGCCTGTATAATCAAGCTTTAGGATTTTAACCCATTCTTTTTCCACACTGGTTTCCTTTTTTGGTAAGCTATAGGTTGCTGATATTAATGCAGGCACAAAATATGCGAATTATTTATTCTCTACATCATTCATAATCATCCCTGTATCAATTCTTGGCAAGATCCACCCAATAACTTCTGCACATGGGAGATTTTGAGGTTTGGTATCCACTTTGGTGATCCTAGATTGCAATATGTTTTCATACAAGGCCAGGTCTCCCAACCCTACCTCCGGGACCTTCTTTTCTTTCAGCATGTGGAACTTCTAACCCCACTTGAAATTGGGCTCAACTTGAGTTATGGATTTCATATCATTATAGATGATTTCTACCCTTTTCACAGGCACAAATTCTACCATTTCTAAATCTAAATCATCTTCAACAATCTTGGGATTCTTCTTCCCTTTCTTTGTCATGATGTCTGAGGTGAGTTGTACCTATGATAAAATAGAACTGTCTTAGCGTTTGCATCATAACTAACGACTGAGAGCACGAAATCCAAATGGATAAGCATATACCAACAAATAAAAACCTGCATTCTGTCTTACTCAATCATTCCCCTCCATTAGGATAGGAATCACATGCTGCGAATAAAAAATACAATCGACACAACAATCATTGGACATGGGAAAGCTTCGGCTTATTAAATTTTTAGAAGAAAAACACCAACTCGAAAATAGCCCCCTTTTTGCAGGCGCAACAAAATATTCAAGCTTACGATGGTGATGCCTTAGGGTGAAATACCAGGCCCTCTATCCCACCATCGAAACATATAAACCGAAAACCTATCGGATCTACGTAAAGCAAGAAAAACACGGCTTTGACCAACACCCAAGAGCGAGATATACACTGGCTCTATATTGGTGTTAGCACTCAAAATATACCAAAGGTTGTAAAGGTAATATTAAGGTAATAGCAAAAACCACTTTGAAAAGAAACTAGCTTCATGAACTGCAACACCTGTCTTCATGAATGAAGTATGTACTTGGTATTTCTGAATTTCTCCATGATCTTCCATTGTTCCTAATTTGGGGTGTTGTATTCTATAATCTCTCTAATTGACACCTCCAAATCCACATAAGCTTCATAAGACACGGTAGGCAATCCTTTCTTAATAATTAAAAATTTCTCCAATATCTCAAAGTCCTCTATCAATTTTTCTACAATGATCTTTCCTGTTAACCCTTTAACTAAATCTTCAAATTTGGAATGGTCCATGTGATTTTGTACCAATAAACTGTGATATTTCTCCTGGGAAAATAACCTTTCTTCGTCATCCCAAAAATATGGGAGACCATCATCAAACAATAATTTATAAATCTAGGTCATGATTGTATTTACAAACTCAAACATGTTAATTTGTTTTGAGAGGTCCGGAGAGAAAACGGTGGACAAGAACTGCAACTCCAACACATTAGAACACAACATCATGTTCAGTAAATATGACTGATATCTAAAGAACCTGAATTTAGGGAATTCGACCAACTGGGCATGGATAACCTCGACCAGATACTTATCAATATTAAAACAATGGATTAAATGGGACTCAGGGTCAATTGAACCTATACTCAGTAAGAAACCTAAGATGACTTCACTGATATGAATATCATTATCCAAACCCAAAATTTGACTGACAGGTGACATGACCAACTGTACTTCCTTCTTGAAAATATTAACATTGTATGGTAGAAATAGACATTCTAACGACTGGCCATCTTTCAGAATACTTGATAAAAAATGGCATCTGACTTCAGTTCTGCAATTTTTATACATTTCAATTAAGATCTGTTCATTTAAAGACTCACATCTATTAGGGAAATTATCAGGAAGACTTAATATCCCGTGAACAGTTTTTGCATCAACTTTACAAAGTATTTTTTATGTGGTATGGCTCATAATTACTCTTTCGGAGGAGGAATAACTATTCGCACACCATTCGACAGATTTAGGAAAAGGTAGGGTTTTTTCAATAGCAAAATAATATGAAAAAGAATTGCAGACATTCAAAATATCATTCCCTTGTGAATTATACTGCCACAAATTATCCTTTGAAACTGATACACTACCAACCGATAGAATAGGGTCACATACATTCCTCTCCCTATCAACAACAACCTCTTCTCTCTCATCCAAGACTCTGCATAATACTCCTGAACCCTGTTCCTTCTCCATAATAAACAATGGTGACAATTATTCAAACAAAGTTTCAGTGTTTCAAGGCTTACCTGTAACTGTGGATACATAGAAGTTGACTTTGGAAAATATGGAATACTGTCCACTTCTCTTTCAACCGTAGTGTGCAATTGAAATGAATTTTACCTAGATCAACTTCACTTTTTATACAACAGATTGGACTATTTCGTGGCCCTTACCAAGTGTTTTTTCCTTTATCTCTTTCCTCAGTGGAACTCACCAAAAGTTACCACATGGAAAGTGGTTTCAATTCCACTACCAATCATCCTTTTTAATCATTAGAGGAAATTTGGGGTCTAAAATGGGCCTTATAAGAAAACGTGCCAAAATAAGTTTTTGTGAGTTGAAATTCAAGAACCAATAGAATTTCAATAAAATAAGTCAACCATAATGGTTGAATTGACATATTTGTCATTAAAAAAAACTATTTTTTTTGTTTGTATTTTCGACATATCTCATTGTGTTTTTACTCAAATTTCGATCGGGAAAGCTCGTTGGATGTGGAATTAACGAGTACCCACACTACATACTTTTGATGGACCCTACTACCCCAAAAACAAGAAATACCTGAAAAAATACATCATCATCACATTTTTTCAGGTATTTCTTGTTTTTGGGGTAGTGGGGTCCGTCAAAAGTATGCAATGTGGGTACTCGTTGGATGCGGAATCAAATTCTGCATCCAATGAACTCTCTCGATTGAAATTTGAGTAAAAACACAGGGAGATATGTCGAAAATACGAACACAAAAAGTAGTTTTTTTCTTTCTTCCTCCAAAATTAATCAATATTATTTTATTATTTTAACTATTATTTTATTATTTTCCTTAGGAGGCCCATTTTAGACCCCAAAATTCCTCTAATGCATCTCACAGCTTCGCACTCCGGAATAAATAATGACCACTGATAAGATTACACTTTTTCTATAAACCATTGGATCAAAATCTGTTTTACGGAATCTGCTAGCCTTTCTCATTTTTTTCAAGTGTGTGTCTTTACTCTGCAGACTGTGTTGGTCACTATGGGAAGACCCGGGTTTACTGTAATGTACCAACAACACCCCTAGCTCACTGGCCCTTTCGACAAAAGACCGCGGAGTGGCCTGAAGTCTCACTCGAAGTGATTCTGATGGGTTGGCCAAAGATGCAAGTTTCTTCGACCAGGTTCTATAGCATCCTATGTGCGCCTCGTAGCTCTTCTTATCCCGCGAGGTCTCTTTCTCTCCGTGATGTGCAGTTTCCTCTTACTCGTGATGACTCTAGCCCTTATCGCATCGTCGCATCCTCAGCAACACGTAACTCTCTCCTGTGCTCGATCCTTAACCTGCGGTACCACGCACCACAGCTCCTCTGATGGTGCGATATCGCCTCCCTGTGATATCCTACCGCTGCGACTCAGCTTACTTAGCGTTACTTGTGTTTTAATTACGGGACTCAACATACAAGGCTGCTTTATACTGCGACTCTTAACTGTCTTGATTGAAACATAGACAAACTCTTATATAGAATACTTAAAGAATTCAACTTGCATTTATCCTTCTATAAGGCTTATGAACTGAATAACACATACATGCATTAATGATAAGAAAATTTCATGTAATGAGTGATAGATACAACAAGTAAATACAATCACATAACACTCTGATTTTATGTGGTTCACTTCCAAGGTAGAAGCTATGTCCACAGAACTGTGTTTTATTATATATTGAGAGAGTACATAGTTTTACTGCACCGCATATGCAGCTAGAGATATTCTGGGTAACTCCGCACTCACTGCCTAGAGCCCTTCTCTATCTCTATATCGCCTTCTTACAATACTCTCTCTCTCTCTCTCTCTCTCTCTCTATGTCAATCCCTGCGGATTGTTACATACATGCTCAATGAGCTAGCTACTGGTTATAGTAAGATAACTACTGCTAATAATAGAACTAGAGCTCAACTTCTATATTACAACGGTCTGAGTTTCTACTTGTCTAACTACCCAACCCTTTTACAATACAAAATACAACCCTTTATAGGTGGCCTGAAGGTCTCACCATTACAACACTGTGGGCCTGTCCCAACAGTAACCCAAAACCCTAACTAGTGACAGTCGGCATATCTGTACTTGGGGTAGCCGCTTTCCATCACACCATTTCTCTCTGTAGTATTCCATGCTTCCTGGAACTAACCATGGGTACTGTGCACCGCTTCCATTTTCTGTCCTTCGTCTTCAATACCTTGGCCTCGTTGCTCCTTTTCCTTTATGAGGGTAGCTGAGCCCTCCTGTCTTCCACTGCTGCCTTCAATGCAGTGGGTGAGCTCTCTCTTCTCGGCCGCTCAGGTACTGTCGTCTTCTTTGACTTCTCTGCCCCTGTAGTCATAGTTTCTAGCTTTACTCTGCAGCTAGAAACATGCTACGGCATCGCATCTTTACCTTATCTCTCCATCTTCGCCAAACTATCTATCCGCCAAAATGGAAGCTTTTCCTGTAGCTGTGGGGCTCTACTCCAACAGACTATCTCACAACCATAGATTTTATTTACTTTATTACTTAGCCGTTGATATTTTTTCCTCGTTAACCACTTCTGCCTCTCTGTCAAAAATTTTCCCCTGTGTAACTTTCCCACAGCGGATCAATTGTCAACTGTAGATTTTCATACTTGTAAATCTATACTTTTGAATTTTGCAATGAATTAACCAAAATGCGCACTTTTAATAAGGGACTCAAGACTATCAAGCTTTGCCAATTTTATGTATCCTTTTATCATTTCTGTACCACATTTCTTCCTCAATTGTTCAACATAGAGGTGTTAACAACTGGCTCCAACTAGGGATGATATCCTCCCTATGAGGTATCAAAGAACTCGTAGACTAGGTGCCTGTCTCTAACTTTTGTATCCAAATCTCCAAACTTTTTAATTTTTCTCTGATATATCTTTTCTAAATAAAGAAAAATGGCTAACCTCCTAAATCTTAGGGCCTTCAATCCGGGCTTCAAAAATATTTGGTTCACCATTTATACTACTTTCAAGAAAATAAATATTTACAAACTATGGTACAAATTTTACCCTCCACCTTAGGACATATAATGCTTCAAAACTCTTCCATTGACAGGGTTACTCTCTAATGAAACCCCATTTGGATATTCCAGGATAAATGCATTTTCCCCTACATGACCTGTAATAACTTAAGGACCTACCCACATGTGGTCAAATTTTCCATGCTTATATTCCTTATGAGCATCCCATTTTAACACCGGGTCATCAATTTGGAACTATTCTTCTTTCACCCTTATATCAAAAGTATTTTTCATTTTTTCTTGGTGTACCTGCACTTTATCATAAGATTTATTCCTTCACTTGTCTAATTTGATAATTTGGTTTATTCTTCTCTGCATGTGATTTGGTTCCTCTTATTGTTCCTAAAAATATTTCATAACTAGAACACCCAATGATGCTGGGAAAATGACTTCAGTTCCATATACCAATTGAAAAGGAAAAATTCCAATCACCCTTTTAGTGCTAATTTTGTCAGCCCACAAAGCATACTTAAGCTTGGTGTGCTAAGCTCTCTTGTTATCTTCTAACATCTTCTTAATAATCCTTACCAGACTCTTATTAGAAGACTCGGCCAATCCATTTCCCTGTGGATAGTAAGTAGTTGAATGATTTAAGATGATATGGTATTTATGACAAAAATTAATCATATTTTTGGATTTTCAAGATGCTGCATTATCAGGCACTATTCTTCTAGGACACCCAAACCTAGCCAATATATTTTATTCAATAAAATCCATAATTATTGTCTCAGTAGCTCTCCTAGTAGGTATTGCTTCAATCCACTTTGTGAAATTATCTGTGGCTGTCAGAATCCATTTATATTGTCCTAAAGAATTTGAGTTTATTTCTTCAATGAAATCCAAACCACACTATTGAAAAGGAGCTTCTACTGTTATTGGATTAAGAGGGAGGAGAATTACCTTTCTTTTACCATAAAAAATCTAGCATTGATGACATGTTCTAGTTTCTTTGTACACGTCTGAAAACAATGATGGCCAATAAAAAATTTCTCTTAAAATTTTGTTTGTTGTCACCTTCCAAGAATGATGTCCTCCACAATCTCCTTTATGAAATTATTTCACTGTGTGTTGGGATTTATTTTCTAAAAGGAAATTAAGTAACCGTACCTCCATGATCTTTCCAATAAATATACTGATTTAAAATACAAAACTTAGTAGCTTTCAACTTCATATATCTTGCTCTTGTTTTACTTAATCCTACACGAGCTTGTAAATTTTGAAGAACATGAACAATATCAGAATACCATGGCGATGTAGTGGAATCAATCATTACCTCCACCCCTGTGTCCAACTGATGAGATTGACTAGATAAGAAATTAAGCTGTAAAGATTCACAATTTGAATCTGTCAACATTTTTTCCATTACCTGCCCTTTAATTAACTTGGTAGGTCTAATCTCTATATCATACTCCAATAATGTTGCTATCCATTTTGCTCTTCTTCCTTCTGGGTTAAGCTGTGTGAGAATCCTTTTTACTGCACTGGTTGGAACATAAGCAATTATATGTGAATGAAGAATATACACCCTAAAATATTTCAATTCTTTAACCAAAGCATATGCTTGCTTCTCCATAATATCATATTTTAATTCCCCATCTCTCAACATCTTACTGAAAAAGGCTATAGGTTGCTCCATGTTCTCATTATTCTTCTGTAACAAAACTGCAGCAATTGTATGTTCTGAAGCATATGAAAATATTAAGAAAAATTTAGTGAATTCTGGACTCACCAACACAGGAGCTTCTAAAATGGCTTGTTTTATTTCTTTAAAATATTTCTTAGCCTCTACTGTCCATTTTATTTCATGACCCTTCTTTAACATATTTGTGATATTCATTAATATTTCAACAAAACTGGGAATGAACCTTCTCAAAAAATTTACCTGTCCCAAGAATGATTGTATTTCTTTTTTTCTTCTTGGTTCTCCTACCTTCAAAATTGCATTGACTCTATCAGGATCAATATTTATTCCATCCTTTGAAATTATGTGGCCCACCAACTTTCCTTCTTCTAATGTGAAATTTGATTTTCTTGGATTCAATGATATACCAAATTTTCTGCATTTTATAAAGACTTTTTCCAAATGATGAATATGCTCTCTATCAGATCTTGAATATATTGTGATGTCATCCATATAAATTACCACAAATTTGCCTATTTCTCCTACAAAAGCAATATCCATGTCACGCTAAAAGGTAGCCCCTGCATTCATCAAACCAAAAGGCATCTTTGCATACATAAAAGTGCCCCATGGTGTGGTGAAATCAATCTTTTCTTGATCTTCAGGAAACACCTTAATTTGATTGTACCTTGGAAAACCATCCATCATTGAAATTCTTTCTGCTCCGACCACTTTCTACAAAATATGATCCATCTTCGGCAAAGGATAATTATCTTTCATTGAGACCTTATTCAAGTTCCTGAAATCTATGCAAAGCCTTATTTTTCCATTTTTCTTTCTGACATGAACCAAATTAGCAACCTACCTTGAGAATGTTAAAGTCACAATAATTTTGGCATCAAACAATTTTTTGATTTCCTTCTCAATAACTGGTAACAACTTTGGATTTATTCTTATGAGGTTCTGTCTGAAAGGTTTTTCTATAGGTTTGATTGGAATAGTATGTTGTATTATTGAAGTATCATATTCCTTAAGGTCTTCATAACTCCAAGCAAATACATCTGTATACTTTTTCATCAAGTTCACATATTATTCTTTTTCTTTTGTAGGCAAATTTTTAGACAGCTTCACAATCTTTGGATTCTCTTTAGTACCAATATTTCTATCTTCAATAGCATTATCAGCAGGTTTCACTTTTGGATATTTAGCAACATCATTCTGATCAAAACGTTTCTCTAAAGGGATCAAACCTCTTGGTATAAAATTACTTTTTAATTTAATGATATCCTTTCGTCCTAAAGTTCCCTTCAATTTTTCAATATTAATCTTTTCTTCTTTGCTTTCTTCAGCATCTTGGAAATTTTCACAATTATCATTTTCACCATTAATATGAGTGTTCACAAACTCTCCAAACAATTCCAAAAATCTTTTTATCTGCATATCATCCTTAAATACCTGCCAATATTTAGAATTATCAGGTATAGATGGTCTATTTACAATATCCACTTGATATTCCTTTTGACCAGCACTTGGGGTTTTAAATTTACCAGCAACAACCGCCAAAGAATCAGCTAATATATTCTCATATCTAAGAACCACCTTAATTGTATGTTCTATAAAATAGTTACGAAACATATCCCATACTTCATTTCTATAAGCTCTCATCCGGGGATGTCTGTTGTTCAGGAATAAACACCCTTGTAACCTAGGGTCTGGGGTTACCAACTTACTTCTAAAACTTGCAGACAATCAGCTTTTAAATTATAGAAAGGAAATAGGAAGAAATGTTGGACTCACCTGATTACCAATGGTTGATCCAAGCTTTGTCTTCTCTCACTTTGCTTCTCTCCAACGCTTTCAGGGATGCACCTCCTTCACCTGCAAAGAGAAAATTCTCCAAATACAATCTTATACATGTATATATGACAGGTTAGATAAAAAACATATATAGTGCTTAATCAGATATATTCATCAAATGTTAATACATAAAAGAGACTCAACACAAAGTTGGAAGAAGAATTCTCTTTATTAACAATCAGTGAATGAGATAAGTGTACAACCCAACGTTTAAGACAAGGACTCCTCTGCAACCAAAGGAATCTGAGAGTTTCTGCTCCAAATACTTCTGAAGATATACCACCAGCATAACTTTGCTCTCCAAGATTGATTCTATTAATGCCCTCCCCAAGGCCTCTATTTATACTTTGGGAAATCGAGCAGTTTAGAAGGTTGAGGAGGTTGAAACAGTTGATATGGTTAATGATTAGGGCTCAACTAATCTCCATTAATCATGATTTATAATTTTTAATGTCGAATGTATGTGTATGCGACTATTGATATTGGCAATCCACGTATGACATGCGAGTTGCTATAAGGGAAACCAGTGTATATATCTGTACGTGGGTTGCAATGGGAATAGTCGTGTACAGTTTGTGGGTTTTCAATGAGAATAGTCGTGTATGTACACGAGTTTCAATGGAGATAGTCATGTATGGAATTCAACATATAGAAAAATAAAATGGCAAGCTGGTTGAAGGGTAAATGCATCTTATGTAATTCCCATGTATAGTGTTTAGGAAAAATTCAATCCTGAAATGTCCTTTTGTGTACCAACATAATGAATTGTTGGCACTCAGATGGAGAAGTGCCATTTGGGTTGATAACAGATGCCCCCTAATGTGTGAGGTCAGAGGGAAGTGATAGATGAAATACATTATAATCATTATCTTTGGAGAACTCAAAAGTCCAATGGAGCAGAGGTAGTACCTGAAACAAATACATAATAATGTCATATACAAAGTCATATCTAAGGATGCTATGTTCAATATATTGGAACACTAGCTCCTTTACAATATTTGAGTACATCATATAGTACGGGTACAAGACCATGTATATTACAAAGGTGGATTGAAGCCACCATATACAATAATGATGAGTATTCAAAGATTTGGAAGTTGTGTTAATAAGTACAACATAATCTTGCGCAACTTAGTCCATGAATGTGAAACTAAGGTCTTCATAAAAAATCCCAAAGAACCAGTACAATCTAAGACATGTGAATAGATGTTATTGAAGTCAAACATGGAGAAGATTCAACAGATTGTCAATCAATAGGTGATAATCGACAATTGAAGCAAAGGAATTCACCAATAATGAAAGTGAATCCTGAGGTATGATCGTAAAAAATCTAGGTCTTCATCATTAGGAAGTCCTGATGCAAAACCATACTATGATAAGGAAGGAAATAGATCATCCAACGGATCACAAGAGTGACTAGGAACTGGGTAAAGGAAGGGAGACACAAGTGATAATAGATACGACAATGATGGGATCAAGATATAGATCAGATACTGGTTTAAGTCCTTGAATAGTGAGCACAACATAGAGATGACCTAAGGCAGATTTTAACTTTACAGATAGAACAACTAGACTTATCTGTCATGTAGGAGACATGATCAGATTCCCCAGGTAGAACTGACAAGAGGAGGAGTACGAAACTCCAACTAATAGATGAACTAAAAGTGAACACTGAGACATGAGTATCGAAAAAAATAGAGAGTGCTATGTTCAAGGATTACATGCTGCCACTAACTGAAAACAAAAAGAAAAGTTCTTCCTTACCTTCCCTGTTGAATTTTAACGAGTCCAGGAAAGTCAACTCGAGTCTCTCTTCATTTTTTGACAAGCTTGAAGAGAAGATGGAATAATGCTTGATAGTGTCACTGATTCCTAGATTTTATGAGCCCGAACTAGTACATGCTCAGTTGGTTTTTTCATGTTTAGAGAGTCTTAAAACTCCAAAGAAGACTCCATGGGGGTCCTTTTTCGTCCAATTTAGTGTCCTAAGGCCGGAAAAGTATAAAACATACCACAAAAGAACTCTCTTAACTTCCGTAGAAGAAAATGTGAACCTTTTTCGTACTTAGTCAGGGAGGTCCGAAAAAGGTTAAATTACCACCTACCCAACGCTCCTTCAAGAGCTGCATATAGCTTGAGTTTTATGGGTGTGAAGGAAAGCAATATCACTCAGAAAGATCCATTTGAGTACGATAAATGGGGCTTACAACAATAAACTCGATGATTTGTTCTTAGTGTTTAACGAGCATGACAAAGACATAAAGTACACTCAAAATCTTTTTCATGTTTAGGTCCAGAGCATGAAAAAGAGAAAACTAAGCTCATACCAGGAGTTCCTTTTCGTAAGTTTAGTCCCTCAAGTCCGAAAAAGTGATAAACCTGTACCTGAGAATACTCTTCTCAATTCCGAAGAAAAGAGAGTGATCCTTTCTCATATTATTCCACATGGTCCCAGAAAGAGAAAACCTACCACCAATGTGGATGCCCATTCACGTATTCTTAATGAGCTAGAATGGACAAGTTAACTCGGTAGTCAAGTTTGTTTTAAGGAGTCAGACCTGGGTCTAAAGAAACTCCATAAGGGTGGGGAGTCCTATAAATGGATAGCTTGTAAGAAGAGACCAAAATGAGGCTCAATTTGGCATGAAAAATAGCTAAAAATATTCCCTTGTACCTAAGACAGGTGCAGCATGAGTATCGAAAGACAAAATAGGTTCTAAATGGGGATACTCATGAGAGGAAAGTCCTATACATGGAATAACAATGGTAAATACAAGGCACTAATGGTTAAAAATACCATAGTCCGTGGTCAGAATGTTAATTGCTAGGTTTAAGATGGAGTAGGTATAAATGTAGAATGTATGTGAAACGACAAAAAAAATCCTATATGAGCAAAAAAAACACCTTAAAACGATGATAAAGATGTTACAAGGAAAAAAGATATGGTATTAGTTTTATAAATTATGAACTATAGGGAAAAAACCCAATTGAAAAGTAATTTTTCTATAAATAGTTCAAAACATAAATAAAAACTCACCATTTGGATTTTTAGCCATAAAAGACAAGTTTTCACCTCTACCTTCAATTGCTCGGTGTGGACAATCTGGTGGACCATTTCCAAATCCACAAGTGTTAGGTAATACTACACTCCATTCTCTTCAATTTGATCCAAGCAATTATCAAAATTAAGCCCTAATTTCATGTTTTTAAGCACCCTCAACAAAGCAATGTTGTGTACGTAGGTTTTCTATATTGAAATTCATGTACATGTGTTTTGTATGCAGGTTTCCCAAAGGACAACCGCGTACAGTATGTGACATGCATTAATAGACAGTCGCGTACGCTGTGTGAGGTGGAAAAGAAGCATATAGGGTCAAAATTTCAAAATTTTATATGAAACTGAAGGTTTGTAATTGCTTGTTTACTAGGTTGAAAGATGCTTGAGTGGAGGGAGTGCAAACATGAAGATATGGACCAAGAAGCACTCCAATATGCTCCCACTGTGAATGTTTTATGTTCAAGTGGGTTGTTAAAAATTTTCTGTACCTCACCTATGCGGTCCAATGTCTGCCTCTTAGAGTTCCTTGTAAATTATTAGGATCATGACTTGGGCATGTTTGACCTTCAAGGTGAGTCCTTGGAGATTACTTCAGAGGATGTTTATTTCATTGCTGGTCTATCAAGATGGGGAGCTTCGGTGAACTTGGAAGGTACCTGTAGAGGCGGTGACACTCTAAGTGTCTAGAACTATATTGGCATATACTGCACACTAGACACACAAAAGAGGGGTAGCTGCAACCCTATTGTGTACATATGTGACCTCCCTCTATAGGTATTGACAAGTACTATAGTGAGGGTTGTAGGGTCATCTTCACTTCACCATGCAAAACAGAACCAGATGAGACTAGCAGTGGATTGTATGCAGGGGGCCCTATATGATTGGTGCTTGGGAGTGATCCCGATTATGAGAAAACATCTCTTTGATTGCAAGAGAGGCAGGAGAAAGAATTTTGGATATTCTAGCATACTAGTAGCCTTATTCTTTAAGAGAGTGCCGAGATTGAGCCCTGTAGTACCGTTTCCAGTTCATTCTCCTTGTCAGCCTAGGCTGAGTAGATGAGGAGATATATTCCTCCATGAGGGAGGTGGTGGCTCAGTGCAGAGTGTCTATGATGATGACTTCTACTTTTGGTGGGAGCGATAATTGCCAGCACTGGAGCAGTTTCCATATGCTGGAATGGACTTCCGTGGTGATCCGGACCTCATCCTCCCTCCAGGAGGAGCATGGGGAGAGTTAGGTAATTTTTTATTTTCAAATTTGAAATTTTTTATGAATTTTAAAATNAAGAGTTCTAATCATTTTTAAAATGTCTAAATGCAGATATTGGACTAGTCCACCCTAAAGGGCATCCATGCATGTATGTGCGTCCTGTCTTAGGAGAAGACCAGGGGCTGATTAGTGTTCTTGAGGGGAAGCTGGTTAGGCTTACCTAGAGAGTACTCACCTTATGGATTGAGCACATCCCAGTCATCATGCAGGAGTTTGTGGATGGGGTACCACCTATTTGGATATGCCTTTTGAGGTGGGTAGCCAAAGCAGTATTGGTATACATAGATGTTGTTGAGGCTACTGAAGCCGAGGAGGCTGAAGAAGCCAGAGTGAAGGGAGACCGAGGGGACCAGGATTGTACAACTTAGACCTAGGGGCATTTGATGGACTTTGATCCATATTTTGCATATTTTTTGTATATTTTTATATAGTGATGACTGGATTTGAGGATTAGAGACTCGACTTATCTATATGGACAGATATTCACACACACACACACACACATATATATTTTGTCGGTTTATTTACAAATGTTTTTTATGTGTTTGTTGTATATTTTTATGAAAAATGTGTTAAATTCCTATACAAGATGTAATTAGCGTATGCATCAGTTAATGAATTTTGATTCCTTGGTGTAGTAGGGATTTCTCCCTTGCTACAAGGCAGGAATGGCTCCCTTCTGTCTATAGGACGGAAGGGTAGGTTCCTGTGTGGAAATGCAAGAAAAATAAACAGAACAAAGAGGAAGAAAAGATGGACAAGAAATGACCGGAAGCCCCTCTGCAAACAATGTTAGGGATTTACTTTAATAACCTGCAAATAACTATTAGAAACAATAAACATGTAAAAACATGTTAGAAATAAACCTGCAAAAAGAAAATGAAAACCTGTAAACAAGCTATGGATTAGATAAAACCAAAAAAATAAAACAAAGCACACATGTATACCTTCTCTATGGTGCAATGGGCCACCATGCCCTGGCTAGAAGAAGCACCTCTCTCTCTCTCTTGGCTATGGAGGAGCTATGGCTCAATGGATGAATGAATGGAGGAGAGGAGGGATGTGGGTGGCTTGAAAGACAAAGGGTCTCAAGGCATCTACGTGCAGCATAACAATATGCAAGGGAAGATTTGTTTGAGAGTGACCTGGACCCCTCTTTTTATAGCTTTTTTGGGGCTTTTTGGGGTTTCAAGCCCTTGGTTAGGGCTTTAGCCCCTTTTTTGGGCTTTTAGCCCCTTTTGCCCTAACTTTAGCTCCTTTTAGGTTTTTAGGCTCCTTTGAGGGGTTTTAGCCCCCTTTTGGAGGCTTTATCCCCTAGGAGAGTTATTTAGGCTCCTTTTTGGGGTTTTTAAGCCCTTTTACTCATTTGAAGCCTTTTTGAGGGTGTGGGGGTCTAATGGGGTGATACGAAGGTCGTGCATGGGTGTCCTTAGGTGGTGTAGGCCATGTAGAGCTGAGTGAGGGATTTTTTGGGTTAATAGGTCATCTGCGTAGTATGGATGGAGCAAGTGGCTCTCAAACATACCGATACATGCATAGGATAGATAGCGGTAGAGGCTTGCAAGTCGGTGTGATAGAGGCATGCAAACCGAGGTGGCTCTTGGACAGAGGTCAGGAGAGCTGTTTGTGAGTTGTGATGGATGGAATTGACTACATGTGATGTGAGTGCAAGTCCAGGGGTCACTTATATGCCAAATATGTGCAAGAGGAATAAATCATTTTGTGGACAATGGTCCAGAGGTCTGCGTAAGGTGCGGTGGATGGAGAAGACAATTATGTGTTAAAATACAAAACAAAACTAAAAATGATGTCCCTTAATGGGTAGTGGCCCGAAACACCACATGAGTAGTGGTAGGGAAGAGTGATACAAGTACAGGTCCACAGACACTTGCATCGCCATGTTGTGGCTTGTAAATCGAGGTAACTTTCGGGAAGCGGTCCCAAAAATTTGTTTGTTAAACATGAGACAATGGTCTCATCAGGAGATGGAAATTTGAGACCATAGATGTGCGATGTGTCTCGAATTGATTTCGGGTGACTTTGGATTAGTAGCTAATGGTGTTGCCCCTGTCTTGTGGTAAAAAAAATGTTGAAAAACAAGAAAAGAAAAAAACTACGATATAAGGGACTCATAGTGGTTATATCAGGCATAGAATCTCTTGAGGTGGAGCCCATTGTGCAGCTTCTTCAAGAGTCGACCGTCTAAGTCAGCGAATAGGTATGCCTCCTTGTCGAGATGAAGGTCATTGGCAAGGAGGGATGATGAAATATGGTCTTTTATGGGAAGAACCGATTACACACTATGGTTTAAAGGGAATGGGGTAAAACTAAAGGCGGTCTTACATATATCTCCGTCATCGTGTAAGTGGTGGTGGGATAGATCAGGTGGATCTTCCAAAGCCAACGAGGCGAAAGGGAAACTGGTGCTAGATATCATGAAAATGGTATTGGTTGTGGCTTTAGTTTCCTTGCCCCCAGTCTTTGTTGGAGGAAGAGGGGCAGGCCTGGAGATGGAAGGAGTCTTTGATGGACTTGGACGTAGGTGCAACATCATCTCAATTGGCTGGACATGAGTCAACACATCTTGGGGCCTCAGAGGTATGGTAGGTGGTTCAAGGTACCAAACATGATCTCCTAGTGTGAAATACTATAGATTGTGGGTTTCCAAGATAGACTTACTCATGATATCGGATGGTAGTAAAAGGAAATGGAAAAGGAAAATGAAAATGATCATGTTGAGTGGGAATGAACCCCACTATTTCCCTGGTAACTGAGGTTGCAGCTGTGGCTGGGGATGTAATGGAAGAGATAGGTTTGATGTACCATCGGTGATGGTGGAGACAAGAGGGTTTATAGAATTGTAAATCATGTAAATGGACATGGTTTTTGAAGAAGGAGGTGGGGGGTGAACCTCTTCAATCAGGGTGATCTCAGATTCAAGGGAATGTTGATGAAGGTCAGCTAAAGCCATTCAAAACTCAAGCAAGTCTTGGCAATGGTGAGAATAATGTCCATACAAAACACAGAGGGTGCAAGCATGTTTGTTCTTAGTGACTTGTTTCTCACTATTGGCGCAGTTGGAAGTTCAACCATGGGGAGGTTTTCGGATGTATCCATGGCATCCAAATGCACGTGGATCATTGGGATCTTAGGGTAGTTTTGAGTTGGATGGTCTTGTTGCTCGCAGACGGTGCAAGGCAGGATTTGTTAAGGTTCTGGAGTAGCTTTCACATTCTTGCCCCTGGCCCTTTTCAGGTGGGGTGGTGCAGGTGCAGGTGCGGTGGTTTGTTTTTGCGAACCGGGTGGAGGATGGGACTAGACCGCAATGGGCTATATAGGTGTTAAGACTACCTAGGGCATTGATGGTTGAGCTGGTGGATCAAGATACCACATAGGAATTCCCAATGTAAAGTTGGGTAGGTTTAGGGTGGCCATTATCGGCTTGCTCATGACGCCAAGCGAGGGAAAGAGGAAGGGAATTGTATGTATTGGAGAGGAGCTCAGATAACTCCCTGATGGTTGTATGTAAGGGTGAGGTTGTGGTTGTGGCTATGCATAATGTTGCAGCTACGGATGATGTTGTAGCTGTTGTTGATGTTGTAGCTGTGGATGGTGTTGTGGTTGCGGTTGGTGGTGCAGCTGTGATTGTTGTTTGGGTGCAGCGGTGCTGGATGAGAGCATGCACAAGTCCACAGTCTCATTTTGTGTCGGTGGCGGTGACACTAAGGGGAAATGAGTTGTCATGGTGGTATCGGCAAATAACCCAGGGCCCACATTCAACAATGGGGAGGCTGGTGTGTTGTCAACCATGGTGTTGATTGCAGGGACAACATTGGCGTGTGTGGTCATCCCTTGTAGCTCAATGGTGTTGACGGTAGGGATAACATTGGAAGGTGTCGTTAACCCTTGTGGATCATGATAAGTGAGTTGATCAACTTTCATGATATTCCCTTTGTGGGGGAACATCATGAGATAGAAGACAGTTAATGTGACCGCTCTCATGGTGTACATATAACTTCTTATGAGGAGAAGGTTATAGTCCAGTTAAGCATTGACAACCTCTATGTCAATCAAAATTGTCTTCCCAGCTAATGTGATGGGGACACGGGGAAGGATTCCTTGGGATTTAGTGGGATGGCCATCATAAGCCCACATAGTTGTGGAGGATGGTTACAGAATTGGTGATCCAAGTTTCTGCCAGACTAGGGTAGACATAACACATGTAGATGCCCCCTCATCCACTCTGCACCGGTGCACAACCAAATTTTGGATAGACACTGGGATTTGGAAGGTGATCGTGGATGGAATACATGGTTCTCCATTCTCCATGTCAAATGTGATCAACTTGGATTCATAGGGGTCTATGGCCCCAAGGGTGACTAGTAACGCTTTCTGCTACGTTGGGCACATTTTGAGTACCTCAAGAGCAGACATGGCTGTTGGTGTTTGGGCCAAATCATCCACGATGCTATAGTTGACCATAGCTCTAGCCGTGGCATTATTAGAAACTTGGCATATGGGGGGGCAGGGGAAAGGGGGTAACTGAAGAGGTTCATTGACCAATTTGGACATAGATGCTACTAATGTGTTAGAGGGTTCGATGGCGGTTCCATACTAATTCTGTCTAGTTTGTAGGTTGACCTCTTCAATTGTCATGGCTAGCAGCTGCTGGACACCTGTTTCGGCTGTGGGAGGTGCCCCCAGAGCATTGGGATTGGGTTGGGGAGGGGGTGCAGTTGCCACTAATCCTTGGAATGGTAATGGGTTCTCAAGCACCATAGGATTAGCGTTGGTGGCCCATTGAACCACATTCTAAATGGCTTTCTTAGCACAAACCATGAGGGGACACTCGAATATGTAGTGCCCGTAGACCTCACAGAGTGTGCATGGTTGGTTTATGCACAACGGGGCCTTGCCTCTTAGTGCATTTGGTCATGGAGGATTTTGGGCAGGTCAGTTTGTCGCGGCATTGTTGGGAGGGTTTGGCTATTAACCACCTCCGTACGGTTGATTATTGGCTTGGTTTCAGGGCTAATTATTTCTAGCTTTCCCTTGTTGATAGTTGGGGGTAGGCTGGTTGGGACGGTTTTGTTGTGCAAATAATTGTCCCAATGAAGCGGGTGGAGAAGGGGTGGGGGATTGAACCACTTGCACAGGTGGTGCATAATAAATTTGGGTGGGTGGCAGTGCTAAAAATGTGGGAATTTACCTCGGATACTACTGTGTCTACCATGCCAAGGCTTGATCTTGCTATGGTGGTGCAGGTTGGGAGTAAGAAGTTGTTGCTCCAGACTGAGACATCATTCTTGCATAGTCCAGAGTTTGGTTTTTGTAGGCAACACTAGCACTATTGCTTGGTTGTGGTGGAACTGCAGGTGGTGTCAGACAGTGTTGTGGCTGTTGGGAGACTGAGCCTATGATGCCATCTGCAGCATGGGATGCCCCTGATGCATCCCGGTAGGAGGTACCCGCATGAGGGGCATCTAGAATGACGGTGTAAAGGTATCTAGACTATGCATATATCAGGTCAAACTATTGGGCTTTCAGTATGGCCTCCTCTTAGAATTGGGGACGTTCAGATGCGATGTCCTTTTCTATGGGTGGGAGCAAGGTTTTGAGAAACCAATCCAAGAATGTCCTATCGTCAAGTTGGATCTTACATAAACTACAACATCGCCGCCACTCATGGATGTGGTCGGTTATATGGGTCACAGTGTTCTAGTAGTAGGATAACAAGATCTCCACACCTTCGTCATATCTGATGGGGAGTTGGAAATACTGCAGAAACATGAAATCTAGGAAGTTGAAATATGGGTACTGGGCTTGCAATAGCTCAATGTATAATTTGGTTGCCGCACCTGTGAGGGTGTGTTGGAACAGTCTTAGCCGGATCGAGTCATCTACGACACTATTTTAGGAGCACCATAAATGGAATGTCATGATGTGATTTTGGGGACACTCTCTTGCCTTCCCTTCAAACTTGGGAATGTCTGAGGGAATTTTGGTTGGCATGGGAGGCCAAAAAGTCTGATGGCAGATGGGGTCATTTGTCAATTGAGCCAAATCAAGCAAGTTAAGATGAGCCATGAAAGGCATATTTGACCCCAGGTTGATGTGAGATGGGGAAGGTATGGTGGTGGGGTTTGCAGGTGCATAATGTACCTACATAGCTGGGGGTGCTGGTGGTCCCATTGTAGATGGGACAATTCCCCCAAGTGTGGTGTGAGCAACAGTGTGGATGGAAGGGCCACTGCCCCCATGTGTGACATGAGGGGCAGTGTATGTGGAAGGGGCAATTACCCCCTGTGTGATAGGAGGAACAGTGTATGTGGAAGGTCCATTTCCCACAAGTGTTGCAAGTGGGATAGCTTGAGTGGTTACTATGGGTGGTGGCAGCTAACTGATGACAATTTGCATGACCATGCTGGGGCCACCTATAGGGTTTTTGGTGATAATTTGTGGTGTGGAAATGGGTCCACTAGCGATTGCTATGCCAAAAAATGGATTCGGGTTTGCACCAACCATGGGGCTTTATGGTGCTATGTGTAGCTTTGGTTCAAATTGATATGGGTCTGAATCTGAATCAGAGGTTGTGTGGCTTTCTGATGGTGTGAGAGGTTGTCGAGAATGGTCTCGAAGGTGTCGGTTCAATGACCCAAATTGTGGTGGTTCGCCTCTTAGGCATGAGGAAGAGCGCGAGGGATCAATTGTGTTAGATTTGTGTATCAAACTAGTGGGAATGATATTTTGGAACCTAGTTTCAAATGGCTTCCTATTGGCTATAGGTGGTCACTCGGCCACCAAGACTGCTAGAAGACAACGCTTGGCTTTTTCCTCATGGGCGTTCTACTCAATCAGTGGAAGTCGTTGCTCATTTTGCTTAGCAATTCCTCTCAGCGGCCAGCTACTTTGGGGTTCCCATGGTACTCCTCACAATGAGTTTCTAGGTAGAGCCCAAGTACTTCCCATGGTTAAGGTAGTCAGGGACTTATGTCCTCAAAGACTATAGATTTTTTAACTTAGTGTAAATTAATAAATTTTAGTGGCTCTCTCAGTGTCATGAACTGAGTGGGGTTGATTTATGTGGTATGGTGTGTATGTATTTCTGTGTTTTTGTTATTTAGCGGCTGCAAATGGTTTATGAATTCATCATATTGTGGTTGAAAGCAATAAATGAAAAGAAATTTTGTAGACATACCATTTTTTACCCTAAATTGTGATATCCTAACTAGGTGAATACCTTACACCTATATTCTTCTTCAACCAAGAGAAGGTGATGGGCTCTCAACACAATGGGACTAGGCCCATCCGTATATCCACAGGTCACCTCCCAGATGTAAGGTTGGTCAACAGGGAGGACGCTTAGCATCGTGAGAATCCCTCCTTCTCTACCCCATCTACCTTCCAAGTCATCTGTTTTTAATGGTTTGGAACAATATTGGGTGAAGGGCGTATTACTATATGATTTGTGCCCTTCCTCTTATCCCAGAATGCCCCGAAGGGTGATGAATGGGTAGAGGAGGAAGGGTAAACATGGCTGTTAATTTTATGTCAGTTTTAGTTAGGCTATGTTGATTAACCAATTAAATTTTTTTGAATTTACACTTTGTTTGTACATGAAATTGCAGTAAACTGAAACAAAAACAAAAATGGGACTATTGTACTAGACAGAGGCAGTTGAGCCACATTGACCGTCCTTAGTAAATTGAAAATTAACTTTTGAGTGATAGAATACATGTTTTGTGGTAAATGTGGTGAGGGGGTCACCAAAATTTTCTAGAAACAGGTGAGGGGGTCACACAGATTTCACAGATAGAAGCGGTTTGCCTTTCTGAAGAAAGTCGCACCTGTCAGGGGAAAAAGGGCAACCTAGTCACACTTGTGAGGCCTAAATGAGTGACCTGGTCCCCTTTTTAGGCCTGATAAGTGTGACCTACACTAGATTGGGGGTTTTTTGATCCCGAGTCAGATCCGACCCCCAGTCACCTGTACTGTGGCCAAATGGACTTATATTTGCCTTGTGGAGGCTCAACAAAAACAATAAAGTGTAAATAAACAAGATTTAAACTAGATCTGACAAGAAATTTTAAACCTAGGGCATAAACTAAAATAAAACTTGAAATTAAAAAAAACTAAACCAGGGATACTATGGGATCGACCTGGTATGGTCGCCAGTTCTGTAGTAGGGATTTTTCCCTTACTACAAGGCAGGACTGGCTCCCTTCCATCTATAGGATGGAAGGGTAGGTTCCTGTGTGGAAATGCAAGAAAAATAAACAAAACAGAAAGGAAGAAGAGATGGATAAGAAATGGTCGAAAGCCCCTCTGCAAACAATGTTAGGGATTTGCTTCAATAACCTGCAAATAACTACTAGAAACAATAAACTTGCAAAAACATGTTAGAAATAAACCTGCAAAAATAAAATGAAAACCTACAAACAAGCTATGGATTAGATAAAAGAAAAGAAATAAAACAAAACACACATGTATACCTTCTCTTTGGTGCAATGGGCCACCATGCCCTGGTTGGAAGAATTACCTTTCTCTCTCTCTTGGCTATGGAGGAGCTATGGCTCAATGGAGGGATGAATGGAGGAGAGGAGGGATGTGGGTGGCTTGAGAGACAAAGGGTCCCAAGGCATCTACGACCAGCATAACAACATGCAAGGGAAGATTTGTTTGAGAGTGACTCCCACCCCTCCTTTTATAGTTTTTTTGGGGATTTTTAGGGTTTTAAGCCCTTGGTTAGGGCTTTAGCCCCTTTTTTGTGCTTTTAGCCCCTTCTACCCTAACTTTAGCTCTTTTTAGGGTTTTAGGCTCATTTGAGGGGTTTTAGCCCCTAGGAGAGTTATTTAGGCTCCTTTTTGGGGTTTTAAGCCATTTTACTCATTTTTAAGCCTTTTTGAGGGTGTGGGGGTCTAATGGGGTGATACGAAGGTCGTGCATGGGTGTCCTTGGGTGGTGTAGTCCATGTAGAGTTAAGTGAGGGATTTTTTTGGGTTAACACTTGGAATATGATTGAATGTAATGAACTCAAAATTTCTTTCCAATAACCTAACTTGCATAAACTAACATAATAGAATAGGGTTCCGCACCTGGTAAGCTCGATTGAGCTGGGAAACCACCAGTTGAGAGTCCAGTCGAAATTCTAGCTGAGTGATACCATGTGACACAACATACCATAGAAGCTCAATGACATCCCTATACTCAACGACATTATTAGAACCAGGACCTAAGCAAGCGCCTCCTGAGGCAACTAACTGTCCTGAGGGTGAATAAGTGACCCATGCAGCTGAAGCTAGATTACAAGTGTGGTGACTGGTGCCATTAGTGAAACCTACGAACCTCTCAGAAGACATCTGAAACAACCAGCAGATGGTATAAAAAACACAAACCAACGAACTAGTGTACATAAAAATACATACAATAAAATACAAGAAAAAGTACTAAGCCTAAGCATAGTAATTTTTTAGGTAGAGCCCATTTCTAGGCTCAGGCAGCTTATTCCCATTAAAATCAATTAATTCATATGCAACCTTCTTTAACACCTTTGAAATGAAATATGGTCTCAACCACATAAACTTGAACTTCCCTGCCCCCAGGGTTTCTTTGTCTTGGTCCTAGAGCAATACAAGCTCCCCTTCAGAGAAAATGTGAGGCTTGACCAACTTATCATATTGGATTTTGACCCTATTTTTATGATCTTGGTTTGCCGTCAGTGCATCTCTAAGCTGTTCATCAAGATGTTCTAAATGTACTAAACATTCTTCAAGCTCCATTGTATCGGGTACCACATGAATAGTTATTTTTAAGGATGGCATTTCACATTCAATCGGGGTAACGACTTCCACTCCATGAACGAGTTGGAAGGAGGAGAAACCTGTAGCAGTTTTTACATTAGTTCGATACACCTAAAGAGTAGGGTACAGCATGATATGCTAGTTTGAAGAGGCTGCATTAATAGTACGTTTGAGGATAGTCTTCAAAGTTTTATTAATAGCTTTGACCTGACCATTTTCTTGAGGATAGAATGAACATTACTGTTCTTGTCTAAATCCTAACATAGTAGTCAGTTCAGTCATCATGCTATTTTGAAAATGACCTCCATGGTCAGTGACAATCACCTTGGGTATATCAAATCGTGCTATAATTTGATTGAACATGAAAAAATCTTCATTTTCCCCATCGGCTCTAAATATGGGCATTATCTCTGCCCATTTTGTAAAATAATCCATAGTGAGAATGATATATTTGTGCCCCCTAGTCAAGGATGGGTTACACGTCACATAATAAATCCCCCACTTCATGAAGGGGCCCACTAAGATGATGGCAAATAATGGAGCAGGATGTGACCACATTTTTCTGGTGTAAATTTGACAAGGATGACAGTGCTTCACGACTTCCACATAATCCTTAAAGATCATGGGCTAGAAATAACCAGCACTTAATATCTTCTGGGTCATTGCTAACCTAGATAAATGACCCCCAGGCATTCCACTATGGGCATCATTTAGGACAATCTACGCTTCCTCATGGGTAAGACATCGACACAAAATGGAATCTACCCCCCTACAATATAAAGTATCTCCTATGATGAGGTAGTTCTGGCATGTAGGCATAGTTTACGTCGTTCTTCCTGCGAGAAAGTTGCTGGATACTTCAAAGTATGGAGATAGATAATTATATCTTCGTACTAGGGGTTAGAGGTGGATATCAAGAAGATATGCTCATCTGGGAATGAGTCTTCTTCAATGACTACATCTTCTTCTGTTGGAAACTCTGTGATAAGTTCAGTAAAAACTAAGGATTTTTTGGATTTGGCAGACTAAAAATCCAAGTCAAACTCTTGGAGAATTACTATCCATTTGTTGAATTTACCTCCAACTATCCGTCGGGACAAAACATATTGAAAAGGATTAACATCTGCCACCACAATTGTAGTCCTCAGTAAAATGTAGTGTTGTAACCTATGAATAGCATAGATAGCTGCTAAGGCCAACTTCTCGATGTGGGAGTACTTGAGTTCAGGTCCAGCTAAAGCATGACTAAGATAGTAAATGACGTGGCCAGATACAATATAAAATCCCTAGAGTAATCTGGAGGACGTAATAATGGTGCCGAAAACAAAGCTTTTTTCAATGCCTCAAATGTGAGTTGTGCAGTTTCATCCCATACAAATGGGGTGTCCTATTTTAATAGGCACATGAAACCCTTGGTAGTATTGGCATAATTTACAATGAAACTTCGAAGAAAATTGGACTTTCCCTAAAGGCTTTGAAGTTTCCTGATAGAACGAGGAGGAGGCAGATTTACAGTGGCCTCAACTTTTAACAGATCCACCTGAATGCCTCTATTAGAAACAATGAATCCGATTAGTCTCCCTGACTTGACATAGAACACACACTTGTGGGGATTCAAGTGGATTTTATAAAATCTGCATCATTCAAATATCAAATGTAGGTGATCTAGATGGTTAATCCTCTTACGAGAATGTGTAGGCAAATCATCAAGGTAGGGTTCGACAATGGCTTTAATATCATGAAAGGAAAAATTCATTTCCCGTTGAAATGTTTCCCCAACATTTTTCAATCCAAAGGGCATTTTTTTGTACATGAAGGTACCCCAAGGAAAAATGAAAGCACTTTTATGTTGGTCTTTCGATTTTATTTGAATTTGATTATATCAAGAGAAACCATCCATAAATGAAAAAACTTCACTTCCCATGCAAGCATCAATAATTTGGTCTATAAATGGCATGGGATAGTTGTCCTTAGGACAGGGTTTGTTTAAATCTCTGAATTCAGTATAGACACGTATGGTCCCTTGCTTCTTATCAACAAGAACAGGGTTGGATACCCATTCTGTTAAAGCTATCGGATAAATAAAACTGGATTTCAACAGTTTTTCCACTTCGACCTTCACCGCCTTCACTTTACACGGGTTAACAGGTCTCAAATTTTTCCAAATAGGTTTAGCGTTGGGGTATGTTTGGATCTCATGCTTGACTATACATGGATCAATGCCTAGCATCTCCTCATATGACCAGGAAAAAACAAGGAGGTATAAATCGCAATCTCCTCAGGAGAGAAGTTTGCGCTAATATGTATATTTTCCACAATGTCAAGATTTATAGAGATGTTGATAGGGATGGTAGCATAAATATTTGCCATATTCCCCTCAACAAACATTTCTTCCCTTGATAAGGGATTAACAGGCATATCAATATCATCTACTAGTCTCATATGAAACTCTTGATTCTCTATCCTGCTTAACTCTTGAAGAAAATAGGATCAATGATGAAGATCTTCACAGACCTTATCTTGTCCACACATGTCTTCCAAAATGGCTTCATCAGAAGGTAAAACTATATCTAAACAATCTGTAGAATGCAAAGAGTTTTCTACCCAAAAAGGAAAATAGACTTCTTCTAGTTCCTCTAAGACTAAGAGTGGAACCAGAATGGGATCAAAAGTGGTTTGGGTGATAGCTTGATAAGACACTTCCACTACTGATAAGGGCACTTCAGTTTCATGGTGGGAAGGGAGAACCCAAGGATTAGTCCTATCAATAACCATGGCTATGGACTTCCCCACACTAGTAGAACCTATATAGTTAATCAGAGCTGGAAGATCAAATGTGCCCATCAATGATGCATACATTCCAACCCTTAAGCTCTCTGTAGCAGGTTTAACCTGATCAACCAATGGAACAATGGACTCATTAGACTCCATGTGGCCTTTTCGAGTGAAACTGAGTTGGTCAACAGTAACCAATTTCCCTTCATGTGGAAACACTACCACTCAAAAGATGACCGATGCAATATCCAACATGGCATAAGTCCAACTTCTTCCCAAGAGCAGGTAATAATCCAAAGGTCCATCAATCACCTCTACCTCAACAGACACTACTTTCCCTACCAGTTTAATTTCAAAAGCCGGTAGGATACCATGCAGATGGAATGACCTTCAGTTTAAAGCAGTAAGCAGGGTGTTTGACGGGACCAGCTCTGGGGATCCAAGATCTTTCCAACATGAGAAGGACATAACACATGTAGAATCATCCTCTTTGACAACTGCCCTTCCAATGGTCTTTCCACCATGGATGACATCTATCGATAAGGATACATAGTAAGGTAGGATAATTTTGACATCAGACAAGTGAAATTTTGCCATGAGACTCGATGAGTCCATGCTGCCTAAGGCTGCTAAGAGTCCATCCTGTTGAGTGGGACAACTCTGTAACACCTCTAAAGCTGACATTGCACAAGGTTTCTGGGCTAAGTATTCAACCACGGAGTAGTTGGATGCAGCCCTAGCATTAGGATTATGCAAGGTCTTCTTAAAGACACCTTTTAGTATCTTGGGCACAGTTTTGGTAAGTTTCTCAATCATGAGAGGGTTAGAAGTTTCACCTATAGAATTACCCTTCTTAGAGGTCTCTTTTTCATAGTTCTTATTCCTGGTCTCTAGCAAAGTTGAAGATCGAACCATGTTGATATAATTGGGGTCAAGGGCATTTGGAGTGCCCCCTGCTACATTTGAAGCTGAAGCAAAATTCATAGAGACTTCACTTAGTGAACCTCTCACATAGCATATATGATCGTGGGATATTAAAGAATACCCTTAATTTCAAGAGATATTGACCCAAAATATTTTTGTTGAAACCCCCTCCCAATACTTAAAACCTCCTCCCCACCCCTTTTTATACCTCAATCCTTATAAACCGCCATACCCACTCCCACCTTAAACCCCTCATCCCCCTAATACCTGCAATATATTGGTTCAATTTTTGATAATTTAAAACCCACAATATGAACTAACGTGATAGGATATTGGTCAACAAGTGAAGACCTCGTGGCAAAATTCTGCCCTTGGGGAAATGGATCCTTCAGGATAGTCGGTTGTTAAGCTTTTAATAGCTTTTGAACTTGTTCCATAAGGGGACAAAGATGGGTGAGGTGATCCTCATGGAACAACATACATGGGAATTTCACCTTTTTCTTTTCTTTCTTGATGCCATCAGCATTGTTTGTGGGTTTCTCCTTGTTTTGATTTCCCTCCCCTTTCTTTCCTCTCTTATTTTTCTCACCGCGCTGCTGATTTCCCTCCTGAGAGGTCTGTGCAAACAAATTTGCATTTTGGGGTGAGGGGGCAGCCTTTTCTACCTCCTCCATAGAATGTTTGATGGAAATTTGATGGATCTATTTGGCCAAAGATTCTACAGTGGGAGAATTAACGGAACCAACCATAGCATCATCATGGGGTCCAGGCTTAGGTTTCTTTGCATCGTGTGTTGGCCTTGGTGCCTTAGGGATAATCTCATACAAGATCCCAGACTGAGAGCAAATCAAATCCAATTGCTAGGCCTTAAGGATAGTTTCTTCCTCATTCATCACTCTTGAAGTAGATATGTCCTTAGATATATAATGCAATAGGGATTTAAGGAACCACTCTAATAATAACTCAGGAGCGATAGTGGCTTTAATGAGGCTCTTCTACCTCCTCCACTCTTGGATGTGATCTGAGATGTGGGTGGCTTTATTCTGCCTAAAGGTAGATAACAAGTCCATTCCAAAATCATATCGGACAAGAATCTGGAAGTTGCTAAGGAATGCATTAGCTAAGTCCCGAAAACTACTAAACGCTGCAGAAGGAAGCTCAATGTACCATTTTGCTGCAGTGCTCATCAATGTTCTTTGGAAAATCCTCAACCAAAATGAATATTCATTCAGTGAGTTGGAAGCACACCATAAATGAAAAGTGGTGGCATGAGCCCCAGGATCTTCACCAACTTTGCCTTCGAATTTTGAGATGTCCAAGAGCAACTTGGTGGGTATAGGCAGCCAGGAGGGATCATGCCTCACTGGGTCGTTCATCAATTTAGACAAATATGGTAAGTTTAATGTTTCCATGAAAGGAATCTTAGGTCGAACCAGAGCACTAGAAGTTCCAATTTGGGGATTGGAGGGACTTGCCCCCAAATTCCCATATGTAAAGGTGGGGTTGCCCCCTACCCCCAGTTGCGAAGTGGATGGGTTACTTTGAAACAGATTCCATTTTTAAGCCACAGGATTGTTGGTGTGAGGTGTAGTATAAGAGGTTCTAGATACCCTAGTCAAAACTGGGGTTTGAAATATAGGAGCAGGTATCCCTCTGCTAAAAAGTGAAAAGGGAGAGCTCATGAATGGAGTATAGATAGAGGTTTGGAAACCTTGACCATAAGGGTTAGTGTTCCCAAGCTGCACCCCTACATAAGAGGGTGGTGGGCCTACGTATGGTGTGGATGGGGATATGTGCCCCCCATTCCAAGGAAATCATTGGACAAAATCCAAGGATCTTATAGGACCACTCTAGGAAGTGTGTGTGAAGGAGGCTAGAACTATAGGTACACTAGGAATCCTAGTGAACATACCACCAGAAACACCTGCTAGGCTTGTGGGAACCAGTGGTTGAACCACTCGGCCCGCTGGAGTTAACATCGTAGTAGGTATGCTTGATCTAGGGGTACTTACCGGGGGAGGTAGCACCTCTTTAGTTGGGATGGCTGAGGTGAAAATGAAAGAACTTTCTCCTGCACTAGACATTATCCTGCCCACAGGGACACCAATCATGGGTGGATCAAAAGGACGAACCTGAACAATAATAGGATCATTTAAGTTAGTTAGAGGTGTATTAAAATTCCTTGCAAATGCGTCAGCCTGCAAGTATTCTATCTCAACCGTGTTTAAATCAAAATTATTTTCCCTAAGTTCTGGTTCACCCAAAACTTCACTGACTCCTATCGGTTCAAATGAATCATCTGTGTCCAATATCTGCATTTGAGCGGGAGGTGGAGGTTCGAATGTGATAATAGGAGGAAGGTTTTTAAACCTTCATGACCTTCTGATAGCTTGGTCCTCCACAATTGTAAATTTGACAATTCAAACCATAATGTTGGCTAAAACACAGACAAACCACAGAGCAATCACTACAAAAAATACTAAAGTCTCAACAATCAGCAAGGGTAAAAGATATGCTTTTTCGAAGAAAGCTAAAAGACAGTTTCTTGGTGTCCTTGAAGAGGTTCTTAGGCACAAGCGGAGGAATTACCCACCGCCCTCCTACAATTTCAACAAGGGTTACCTTCCAAGCCCATCCAAGGTGAACCAGAAATAGCCTTCCAGTTTACCTGTGTATAAACCCTAGATGTTAAGAGACTAGAGGCTACCTTAACTATACCAATAGTATAGGAGGACAGTCGCAAGCCTGATTCATACGCATGGGAAGGGTAGCTAAGCTTGAAACTCTATCTAGGATAGAATCCCCAGATGTGTAAAAACCCTAGTTTATGTTTTGATAAGGAATTAGAGGGTTATCTCCTCAGTCCAATGCCTCCACACGGCCTCATGCTTGACTCCTGTTTGAGAGGAGATTCCTAGATACTATCAATAAAGAGAAGGATTTACCTATCTATTGGCCCACTATGTCTGAATTTAAATACTTATGGGGAGTTTACACTTCCTATCCCACAATTCTAGCCTAAGCTAGTAGGTGTATGGCCCTAAAAAACAAAAATTACTAATTAATTCTAATTATTGCGTTCATTTTAAGGGCTAGTTTTTACTTAGAAGGAAAGTGGAGTGAAAGACTATGATCTTTTTGACTCGATAAGAAATGTAAAATACAATAGGTGTATACTTCCAAAGAAAATGATCACTACTTAAAAAACAAGCTTCTCTTTTCGTTTTTTTTGTAAATGTAAACTGATGAAAATGCAATGAATGAAGAGAAAATTAAGACTATATATTTGTAATTTTTGAGATTATATTTAAAAATTGAAAACAAAACTGTTGTATGAAAATCAAATGCAAAAGTTTCTAATGTTTTGTTTTCACTTTTCAAATTGCTCAAAGACTACTATGCACCTAAATGCACAATACTTGAGTATGCTTGAATAAACTAACTGCATAAAATAAGCAAAATGAATTACAACATATTCATAAAACCAAATATCAACCACCTAAGGAAGACTTGGAACCCTATCTTGGGAAAGAACAATGAATAGAAATCACTAAACTAAATCAAAGGCAAGTGACAAACCAATACTATTAAAAAATAGAATGGAATATACAGTGTCTGGAACCCTGATCAATGATTCAGAAAACTAGCACTTAAACCTATTACCCAATAGGAAAATCCACTTCAAGTTTCTAACAGAAAGACAATCTAAACAATAAGAACTCAAGGGATTACAAGAAAACACAAGGTATGGCTAACAAGGTCATCAAACTCACATTGCAGTGCTCACAGTGAAGGCCACCGTAGCAAGACAAAATCTATAGAAGGACAGGGACAAGCAAACCCTAACACAAATTTTTTGTTACTTAGGCTTGTACGCAACTATGTACAAGAGCAACCCGTGTACTGTACGTGACTGTGCTAAAGAGCAACCTACATACCCAGACCTCTGTACACGACTGTGTAAAAAAGAAACCCATGTACAGGTATAAAATTTTCAAATAAAAAGAAAATTTTTAAAGGTCTTCAAACACCACTATAAGTTTGAACCAAGAAAAAAGGTCACACACTGAATCAAAGCAAATACTGGGCACTGATCTACAGAGTTAACCCACAACATTCTGGGCTCCCCAGTGGAGTCGTCGGTTCTGTTGTTTAGGAATAAACACCCTTGTAACCTAGGGTATGGGGTTACCAACTTACTTCTAAAACTTACAGACAATCAGCTTTTCAAGTAAAAAAAGGAAGTAGGAAGAAATGTTGGACTCACCCGATTACCGACGGTTGATCCAAGCTTTTTCTTCTCCCGCTCTGCTTCTCTCCAAAGCTTTCAGGGATGCACCTCCTTCACCTACAAAGAGCAAATTATCCAAATACAATCTTATACATGTATATATGACAGGTTAGATAAACAACATATATAGTGTTTAATAAAATATATTCATCAAACCCTAATACATAAAAGAGACTCAACACAAATTTGGAAGAATAATTCTCTTTATTAATAATCAGTGAATGAGATAAGTGTACAACCCAACGTCTGAGACAAGGAATCCTCTGGAACCAAAGGACTCCGAGTTCTGCTAATCCAAATACTTATGAAGATATACCACCAGCATAACTTTGCTCTCCAAGATTGATTCTATTAATGCCCTCCTCAAGGCCTCTATTTATACTTTGGGAAATAGAGCAGTTTCGAAGGTTAAGGAGGTTGAGACAGTTGAGAAGGTTAATGATTAGGGATCAAATAATCTCCATTAATCATGATGTATATTTTTTAATGTCGAATGGATGTGTACGTGACTATTGATACTGGAAACCCGTGTATGACATGCGAGTTGCTATAAGGGAAACCTATGTATAGATCTGTACGTGGGTTGAAATGGGAATAGTTGCGTATAGTATGCGAGTTGTCAACAAGGATAGTCACATATGTATGTGAGTTTCAATGGAGATAGTCACGTACAGCAATCAACACACTGAAAAATAAAATGGCAAGCTGGTTGAAGGGTAAACGCATCTCATGTCATGCCCATATATAGTGATTAGGAAAACTTCAATCCTGAAATGTCCTTTTGTGTACCAACATAATGAATTTTTGGCACTCGCATGGATAAGTGCCATTTGGGTTGACAACAATGTCTAGTTTGATAACTGTCATTCACCTGGTTTATTACAAGCTCTGAATCTCACAAAACTCTTATCCTTTGTGATCCCAGATCTTTCAATGCATGCAACCCAAGTAACAAAGCTTCATATTTAGCCACATTATTCATGCATTCAAATGTTAACTTATATGATAAATCTTTAAAATACCTGATAGGAGAAATTATATATACACTAGCACCAGCACCAACCCTTGCCATAGACCCATCAAAATACATAGTCCACAAACCATCTCTTTTCTGTTTCTTTTCCAAAGAATTTTGTTCCTTTACTCCCTATTCATTATTTGTGTTAAATTTTCATATGCTAAGCTAGATTATTAGTATTTCATTTTGATTACATAACAAAAGCATATAAACAAGATCACTGAAAGATAGACAAGCACAACCATACAAAAGGAGAACACAAAGATTTATCCTGGGAAAACCCTAAAGGGAAAAACCCAGCAAAAGATTCCTCAATATAGATGCCCCAAAAGATAAAAGATAAAACCAACAAGGAGATCAAATCCTGATTCTCCTCCTTCTCCAGCTACTTCTCTTCTCCACTAATGCGCTACACAAGTGAGAGTGTGTGTGTGTCACAAATGAGGAGCACCACACCTCTATTTATATTCATCCGTTCACTTGAATTAACTCATCTGACATGTAGGCTCGAGTTAATCATGTAGGATCAAGTTACACATGTAGGCTCAAGTAACCACACTGGGGTGATAATGACCCATGTTTACAAATAGAGGGGAGAACCTCATGACACTTATTAGTTCTTCCGATTAGAAGCATCAGGGTGCAAGATAATACAAGTGGTTCTCTTGGTAGGACCATCGGGGACCACAAAAGATACATATAGAATATTCTTTGAAGTTACAATATTTCAACACTCCCCCTTAACGAGAAGAGTATTCTACAACAACATCAACAACAACAATAGTAGGAGAGGACATCATCAACATCATCAGGGTAACACATCTATAAATGATTGGAATATTTTCAACATCATATAGTCTTCGTCTTCAATATTTGACGATAGCAACTCTTTAATCAACATCAGCATCTTTTGACATTTTGATCAGCAACATCTTCAACACTTTGATCTTTCGATCAACAAAATCTTCAGCAACATCTTCAGCACTTAGACCTTTCGATCAGCAGCAACATCTTCAGCACTTTGACCTTTCGATTAGCAACATCTTTGGCACTTTGACCTTTCGATCAGCAACATTTTCAGCAACATATTCAACACTTTGATCGTTTGATCAGCAGAAACATCTTCAGCACTTTGACCTTTCGATCATCACCAATATCTTCAGCATTTTGATCAGCAATATCTTTAGCACTTTGATATTTCGATCAGCAAAGATATCTTCAACATTTTGAACTTTCGATCAGCAACATCATCACATTCTGATTAGTAACATCGTGATTAGCACCATCATCATACTTCAACTCTCGAATAGAATCATCATCATCATATTCTGATCTTTTGATCATTATGTCGTCATCATCACATACTGATCATCATCATCGTCACACTCTGATCTTTTGATCAGTACATCATCATCATACTATGATATTTTGATCAGTACATCATCATCATCATATTCTGATCTTTTGATCATTATGTCATCATCATCACATACTGATCATCATCATCGTCACACTCTGATCTTTCGATCAGTACATCATCATTATACTATGATATTTTGATCAGTACATCATCATCATCATAAAAACATCAACATCATCAAAACATCAAAATATCATCATCATCACACTCTAATCTTTCGATCAGTATATCATCATCATCATAAAATCATTATCATCAAAAAATCAACATCATCAAAACATCAACATCAACATCATCAAAACATCAACATGATCCTTCCTTTCAAAATTGTGGGATCAACATGTCTGTGGTACTCAGACGATCCTTCCTGTCAGAATTATGGGATTTAGGTCTTTACGGAGTTACTAATGATCCTTCCTTTTGGAATTATGGGATCAACACATTTATGGAGCTCAGACGATCCTTCCTTTTGGAATTACGGGATCAAGTCTTTATGGAGCTACTAACGATCCTTCCTTTCAGAATTATAGGATTTAGGTCTTTACGGAGTTGCTAACGATCCTTCCTTTTGGAATTATGGGATCAACACATTTGTGGAACTTAGACAATCCTTCCTATTGGAATTATGGGATCAACACATCTGTGGACCTCAGACAATCCTTCCTGTTGGAATTACGGGATCAAGTCTTTACAGAGCTACCAACGATCCTTCCTTTTAGAATTACGGGATTTAGGTCTTTACGAAGTTACTAATGATCCTTCCTTTCAGAATTACAGGATCAACAAATCTATGGAACTATGAAAATCCTTCCTATTGGAATTACGGGATCAATTCAATGATCCTTCCTTTTGGAATTATGGGATTTAGGTCTTTACAGAGTTACTAACGATCCTTCCTTTGGAATTACGGGATCAACACAGTTGTGGAACTTAGACAATCCTTCCTGTTGGAATTATGGGATCAAGTCTTTACGGAGCTACCAACGATCCTTCCTTTCAGAATTATAGGGTTTAGGTCTTTACGGAGTTACTAACGATCCTTCTTTTCAGAATTACGGGATCAACACATCTGTGGAACTCAGAAAATCCTTCCTATTGGAATTACGGGATCAATTCAATGATCCTTCCTTTTAGAATTACAGGATTTATGTCTTTACGGAGTTACTAACGATCCTTCCTTTTAGAATTACGGGATCAACACAGTTGTGGAACTTAGACAATCCTTCCTATTGGAATTACGGGATCACCACACGTTCTTGAGTACTGAAGTCACTGGATCTATTCTGAACTAAGGTTTAAGGATGATACAATCCTACTACCTTCTTGATGACCGAAGTTCACTGGATCCGTTCTGAACCAAAGTTCAAGGATGATACAATCCTGCCACCTTCTTGATGACCGAAGTTCACCAGATCCGTTCTGAATCGAAGTCCAAGGATGATAAAATCCTTCCACCTTCTCAATGACCAAATTTCACTGGATCTGTTTTGAACTGAAGTCCAAGGATGATACAATATTGCCACCTTCTCGATGACTGAAGTTCATCGGATCTGTTCTGAACCGAAGTTCAAGGATGAGACAATCCTACTACATTCTCAATGACTGAGGTCACCGGATCACTTCTGGACATATGTCCCAGGATGATACAATCCCTCTTCATTCTTGAATACCAAGGTCTCTGGATCACTTCTGGACATATGTCCTAGGATGATACAATCCCATTGCAACATCACTACTCCCCCTTTCAAGGAAGGTCTTTTAAAACCACACCAAGCTTGTCTTGAAAGTGTTCGAACTTTACTCGGGACAGAGGCTTCGTCAGCACATCACCATCTAAACCATCATCATCTACATCTTTAGTATGTGAATACTGAACTATCACCATATGTATCTCTAGTATGTTAATACTGAAAGCATCATCTATATCTTCAGTATGGGAATACTGAAACATCATCATCTGCATCTTTATCTTCTATATAGAAATATTAGATTTCTATGTGTTACGACGGAACACAGGGTTCTCTGTTATCACAACTCTCATTATCACATAGAATCAATATAGTATCCATCTTCAGGTCAAGGAGACTTGATATCAGCTTCCAAATCTATATGGCTTCAAAACTTAGTAGATCAATCTACTATGTATTCTGATTTTGTTGTTCTAAGAGAAACATTGGACTATTTCCTGCTAAACCATGAACTCATAGCAGACCCCAAACAAAATTATCTACCTGATGTGCTTTTCTTGTCTAAGATACTTCCAACCCAATCTACATCTATATAGCCATACAATCTGTAGTCATGGCTACCATCATAGTATAGACCAAGGTCTATAGTCCCTTTTAGATATCCCATCACATGTTTTGCAGCTACTAGGTGAACCCATGTTGGTTGAACAAGATATTGACTTAAGGTGTTCACAGCAAAACAAATGTCTGGTCTAATATTTGTTAAGTACATCAATGACCCAATGATCTGTCTGTAATGAGTCACATCTACTAACTTTGATGAGTCATCATCCAATAGCTTCAAGTTGGAGTCCATGGGTGTGGCCATGGCTTTGCATTCCAACATATTTAATCTCTTCAATATCTCTACCGCATACTTTCCCTGGTTGAGAAATATTTCTTCTGAACTTTGTCATATTTCCAGACCTAGGAAATAGTGCATTAACCCAAGGTCTTTGATCTCAAATTCTTCTGCTATTTTCTTCTTGCTTTCCATGATCCGTTTCTCCTTTCCTGTCAAGAATAAGTCATCCATATATAATAACAGAATGACAGGTTCATCTTCTACAACCTTGAGATAAAGGTGAGGATCAGCTTTACTCTTGGTAAAACCCATAATTGACAGGAAACTGCCATACCAAGCTCTGGGAGCTTGCTTCATGCCATAGAGGCCCTTCTTCAACTTACATATATGTGTCCTTCTGTCTTCAACTTCAAATCCTTTCGATGTAAAACTCTTCCCCAATCATACCATTAAGGAAGGATTGTCTTTACTTCATCATGGAAGCAACTGCCATCATAGTTCTGAAGGAAGTGTACCTTGCTTCCTGGAGTAAGTTTCTCTTCAAAATTAATTCCCTCTTTCTTATAGAAACCTCTAGCCGCAAGTCTTTCCTTACTTCTATCAGCAACATATTTTATCTTGCAAATCCATTTGTAAGATACCACATGCTTACTTTCTGGTTTGAGTACTATATCCCAAACATCATCATAACATCTTCCATGAGTTCATCTTGTCAAATCATCAACATATCCTAGTATTCTTCATTCAACTTTGAAGGTTGGAACCCACTTTACTCTTGGTAAAGTCTTGATCCATCAGGAAGCTATCCATCATGTCGTACCGTGTCGAACTCAGATATCTTCTATAGTCACTCCCCCTGAAGTGGAGTATTATCTTCCTTCTTCATTCTGTATAGGTGATTCTATGCTTGATATATACTGGTCAATAGAGTATGTCATGTCATAGTCTATTCTTTCTGAGGTAAATCACGATTCTTGCTTTGTACACTTGTTCTTGCAGATCCATATGGAAGATACTACGTACTTCCCTTTATGTCTTGAAATCATATCATATACATCATTCCCCATAATCAACTATTATTCTTTGATCATAGCTTCTTTCATAGCATTTTTTTCTTCATGTTTAGTTATCTCTCATACCCATGGTGGTCTTCATCCTTCGAGGTGGATCTACTACTCTTTGAATCTCTTTCTTTCATCATCGTGTCTCTAACCCTGGGAGCTTCAGATTCATGTTTATTGAATTGTCATCACTTGTTCTTCAAAACAAGTCTCATCCTTGTTTTATTTTAGGAGGTTGTATAGGACCTTTCCTACAATTCAAATGCACCAGTTGCATGGTTAGAACTACATCTACATAATGACAAATTCTTATGCATCATGCACCTATTTAGCCCATACAACATTCATCCATATCTCACAGAAACTTTCTATATGCCTTCCATATCTACCATGACATTATTGAGATTGAGCACTAATCCAATATTTCAGCAAATAGGTTTCATTCTATATAAGAAACAATGGAGATTTGTATAGAACCATGAGCTACTTACCCATCACATGCATGCAAACAACACATCAACTGAATATAATCAAATGCATAACAAAACAATATCATTAAATGACAATTGAATACTTATTTTTTGTTTTTTGTGTGGGTATACTCCTTCTTGATCATTCTGCTTCATCATCTTCTTCATCCATGAAATCATCATTTCTTATCCAAATGATAAGATGGATAAGAGGTTCATCAAGAATTGAGTTCTTCGTATTCCTCATTGCTTGAGGGATCTTCTTTGAATGGTGAGAGCTTGATCTTCAATTTGCTCCCATATTTCTTCTTCTCTTCTTATGAGACGAGCTTCTTCTTCTTCCTAGATTCAACTGAAAGTAATCACTTCATTTTGGCACACATTCCTCACATGAATGAATCCCATGATGATGGGAGGCCATTCTCTGCTTCTTCTTCTACCGCTTCAAGATGTTATGCATTCTGGATCTTCACATTCTTCAACTGTTTTCTCAAATCCATCTTCTGAATTATGTTCTTATCTTCAAATAGCTTGATCAAGGAATCAAACATCTTCGATGTCTTTATGGAAGACACTTGTGGTACAAGTTGATCCGTGATTGAATCAACAATGATATTCTTGGCCTTGTTCATGTTCTTCTTGTGTAAGGCTTTGAGGCTCATCTCCCTCTAGAACTGGAACCTCTCTACTCATGTAGGTGTCCAATTAATTTTCTTCAGAGAGATCAAATACTTCCATGCTTGGAAGTTTTCAACTTCACCAAGCTTATCATCAATCTGATGTGATAGATCACTTTGAAATGAGAACCTCAAATGCAAATAGCAAAAGATTAGATCTTACCGATTTGAGGTGTCTGTCCTGCTTCCGGAGCTGGCTGATCTAGGGTTTGTTAGAGAAACCCTAATTTTCAAAACTTCAAATCTTTCAGATTTTATTGGATAGAAATATAGATATCTTCAAATTGAGCTGTCCAATGTACTCCTTTTCTGAAAACAGTGGAGGGAAGCTCCCGTAACAGGAAGCCCTAGTTTTACAATTTCTTCTGCAGAAATGCCTATTATTGTTTCTATGTTATATATGAAATTAATGCTCCTCTATGTCTGAAATTTCTCACTGAGTTAACCTTGAATGTACCGGATCCAAAACCATAGGTTTCATCAGAATTGGTTTCACCAATTGGGATTTATGATCATTTTCCCAAAGTGACCTGTTACAGGACTGTTCAAAACAATGAAGTTGTATGGCATGCCACATGTCACTGGTTCATCTTCAGGTTCAGAAATTTGGACCACAAAAATTAAATTCTATGATCTTTCTGGAAAATCTTTAGGAATTCCATTTGGACCTTTGTAGCCCATGCTACAATAATTCTCCCCAAGTGTCCTATTTAGGGATGAATTCTTGAAGAGGCTACAACCCTAACTTGGAGGGATCATATATCCCAGAATATAGAGAATATAAGGCTAAATTTTGGACATAGTGTAAATCAAGATTTTATCTTCGGCCTCTAAAATTTTCAACTCCTGATCCTTCTCCAATATCAGGATATAGCGAATGTACCAAAAATTAGTAGTTTTAGTATTTAGGGTTTTTTCAGATCGGGGTCAAACTAGGGTTTGACTTTCCCAGAGTTTCAACCAACCAAATTTCTTTATCCAGGTCTCCAAACTTTGATTTTGATGGGGAGAACAATCCTATGATGGGATCACTAAAAAAATCTTCTTCTGTAGAAAGCCCTAATTTTTCGCACCAAAACTGAAAATTATCGGAATCAAATTCCGCTTCGACAGAAAGATGCGCCCTTCAATGGAGAGTCAGTATAGACTTATTTTGTTGATCGATCATGGATAGAGACCTAAAAAATAAGAAGCCCTAGATTCTTTAGCTGCACAATGTCTTCTTTTAGGGTGGCTCTGATACCATGTTAAATTTTCATATGCTAAGCTAGATTATTAGTATTTCATTTCGATTTCATAACAAAGGCATATAAACAAGATCACTGAAAGATAGACAAGCACAACCATAAAAAAGGAGAACACAAAGATTTATCCTAGGAAAACCCTAAAGGGTAAAACCCAGCAAAAGCTTCCTCAATATAGATGCCCCAAAAGATAAAAGATAAAACCAACAAGGAGATCAAAGCCTGATCCTCCTCCTTCTCCAGCTACTTATCTTCTCCACTAATGTGCTACACAAGTGAGAGTGTGTGTGTGTCACAAATGAGGAGCACCACACCTCTATTTATATTCATCCATTCACTTGAATTAACTGATCCGACATGTAGGCTCGAGTTAATCATGTAGGCTCAAGTAACCACACTGGGGTGCTAATGACCCACCTTTACAAATAGAGGGGACAACCTCATGAATCTTATTATTTCTTCTGATTAGAAGCATCGGGGTACAAGATAATACAAGTGGTTCTCCCGGTAGGACCATCGGGGACCACAAAAGATACATATAGAATATTCTTCGAAGTTACAATATTTCAACAATTTGCAGATTTTATTTGCAATGTAGATTCCAAATCACACAAGACATTATCATTAAAGAAAATAGAAGAACCCAAATTAGTATCGACAACATATATATGATGAATATTAGGTCTATCTTGACTGCTTACTACATAAGGAGTTCTTTTCTTACTATACAACCTCCTACTTCCATCTTAGATAGGAATAGTAGCGTATGACATGTCTAGTTGTAAACTACCTTTTTAACTTTGAAGTCCAAGACCTTGATAACAATATTCCAAATTTTGGTGGAATGTCCACCACTACAACACCCATTACTATTATTTTAGTTGGCAGTTTATTTAAAGTCACTACCGTATCTTTAATTAAAGCAAGACACTTCACCCTCTTAGAATCAAAGGAATACAAATCTTTATATGGTCTCGTCACTTCCAGTCCCAAACTTTCAACTACTCCTTTAGGAATTAAATTATGTGATGCTCCTGAATCTAACATGGCATTATGTACAACCATATCATGCACATTCAAACTAAAATAAAAAGGAGGAACTTCTTCATCATCTATAATTTCAACCTTTGGCCCAAAAGAAATAGTAGGATTAGCATCTGTCAACTCTAAAATGTTTGATTGAAATTATCCTTGACCTTTAACCATCCTTGTTATCGTATCCATGTACTCATTATTCCCCAACAACTCATTAAAAGGATCAGATATTTTCAGTTTGGAAAGTTCATTCTACAAATTAAAGATAGAATTAACTTTCTCTACATCTACTGGTGCCACCTGTTTTGTTCCTTTAGTTTTTTTTTCTATTTTATTTTCAACTTCTTTATTTACAATAGGATCTTTTTGTATTTCCATTCCTTTTTCTGTATTTAGTGAAATGGTAGAAGGTTGGTTTGAATTTAGCCTCTCTTTATTTACAACAACTTCTCTATTTCTCAATCTAATCTTCCTTTGTACATCATCCATAGCATGTAAATAACCCCTCTGATACTGCTCTGATTCTCTTTCAAAATACTCATTTCCACCTTCCTGTGCAAACATGTGATGTTCTTCTTCATTAAGGTATATCTCTAAATCTAATTCCCCAAAAGATGAATTTCATTCTTAGCAGGGTCTTCTTCATCTGCAACATAATTCTCAGGGAAAGGTGGTCGAATCTGTTGCTCTTCTTGATTCCTTGGGTTTCTCATATCTCTTTGCCTGTTTTGTGGAGGCATAGGAGGATTTGTCCTTCTAAAATTTGGATTTCTTATTTGGGGATCAACTTGTTCTCTATTGAATGATCTATTGTCTGTAGTCAATCTATCCATTAAATTCTCCATTGTTTTCAACATCATTTCAAATTAAATATCAGCAGCAGAAGAAGAAGTAGAAGGCATATTTTCTTCTCTTGTTTTCCTCCTACCAATGTCTCTTTGTTTCATCTTTCCGCTCACCATCATATTTTCTTCCACTTCTAAAGCATTTGTGAACATGGCAGCAAGACTCGCTGACTTTCTCTCCCTTAATGAAAATGAAAATTCATTATCAAAGGCCCCAGCATAATGAAGTTTAGCAGTAGCTATGGAAGGTTTTATATCTTCTAGAATGGAATTATAAACTCTCATAAATCTGATTGAAAATTCATGAATAGATTCAAAACCTCCTTTCTTGAGACTATTGTATTGGGAAAAAAGTTGCAAAGGGCTTTGTTTATCATCCCACCATTCGAGAAATGCAATTTGGAAAGCTTGAAAGTTCAGGATAGATGCAGCTAGGAAATATTTAAACCATTTCTTCACTTCCCCTAATAAGCTTTGAGTAAACAATCACATTTTAACATCCGCATAATCAACTTCCTCCAAGTCAACAAAATATTCAAATTTAGCTACATGATGCTTTGCTATTATACCTCCTTCTCGATCAAATAAGGAAATTCTTTGGGAATAATTTTGGGGAAGATCATGCAATACAGTAGGTAAATGTAATGGAGCAAACCTAGCTTCCATTAGCCTAGGTGGATTTGGAGGGATTGATGAATTTTGAATGTTTTGAACAATAGGTGTTTCTTCAACCTTTGCAGACTATTGAAGATATATCCAAAGGGAATCAAGTAATTAAGATTCTAATCTATGAGGGTTGAATTCAATGTTTTTAAGATCAGATTCAGATGTAGATTTCGACAAACCCTTTTCAATATTAATTTCCCATTCTTGATCAAGGATGCTATGAAAATATTGAGAAGATGATGCACCAAACAGAGAAATATCTATTTTTTCTTTGCCTTTTTTCTTAAATAATTTTTCTTGATCCTCCATACTTCCTAAAACTTAAGTATTAGAATTACCTCGTGTATGTATTTTTGAAGCCAAGATGTCTTTTGAAATCTTAAAATAATCTTAAACTGGAATTGCCAGGGAAAATATACAACCTTCTTCACTAACAAAAATTCCTGCTTGCCCACATAAATGTTTCTTGATCTTTATAAACTTTGTCATTCCTTCCAGGGCTGATTTGCACCTTCGTTTCCTGGCAACGGTGCCAATTTGTTGGAACTCAAAATATACCCAAGGTTGTAAAGGTAATATTAAGGTAACATCAAAAACCACTTTGAAAAGAAACTAGCTTTTCTTTTCAGAGAGGGATCTCTCAGATATAAACTTTAACAAGGCGAGATATTGAAATCAATAATTTAAAGTTATGCAGATGGTTGAAACAACACATATAACCATTGGGAAATGGATTCAAAACAAATAAAGATAATGCAAAGCTTCATACACAGAATCCCAACAAAGGTAAGATAATCATCCAGTCACAGTCATTCATTGATTTTCAGGCACTAGGAGAGAAACATGAACAGTCCATCAATATAGAGCATCAAAACATGAATTCCATATCAAATTTAGAAGAAATATTTGTGAAATATCTAAAACAATGGCCAGAGCATAATATGTATGAATTCTGAAACTATTAAACATTATACTCAGATATGAAAGAAAACAGAATGGAAGGTAAACACTTAGAAGACAATCACATGGAATGAAGGCAGATACTGTAACATAAATGACACATGAATCTTTGAATATCAACCAGCATTCGGCTCCATTATTTCATTAAAAAATCATAAGTTCTCAAAAACATCCGTCCAAACATATGGGTTCCAACCCCCAATACATCAAATAAATTCAAATATACACAAAAATAATTTCTTCCCAAGAAGATCAATAACCAATTAATTTGTTAATCAAAGTTTTTGTAACCATATCCATACTAACTAGGAATAATAACTACATGCTTTGATTCAAACAACATATTTCTTTATTGTAGAAAACTTAGTGACTGCAAGGTATCTCGAACAAAAATCTTCACAAACTGTAACACTTGTCTTCATGAATGAAGTATGTACTTGGTCTTTTTGAATTTCTCCACAATCTTCCATTGTTCCGCATTTGGGGTGTCATATTCTGTCATCTCTCTAATTGACACCTCCAAATCCACATAAGCTTCATAAGACACGACAGTCAATCCTTTCTTAATAATTAAAAATTTCTCCAATATCTCAAAGTCCTCTATCAATTTTTCTACAATGATCTTTCTTGTTAACCCTTTAACTAAATCTTCAAATTTGGAATGGTCCATACGATTTTGCACCAATAAACTATGATATTGCTCCTGGGAAAATAACCTTCCTTCTTCATCCCAAAAAGACGGGAGATCATCATCAAACAACAATTTATAAATCTCGGCCATTATTGTATTTACAAACTAAAACATGTTAATTTGTTTAAGGAGGTTTGGAGAGAAAATGGTGGACAAGAACTGCAACTCTGACACATTAGAACACACCAACATGTTTAGTAAATATGACTAATATCTAAAGAACCTGAATTTAGGGAATTCAACCAACTGGGCATGGATAATCTCGGCCAGATACTCATCAAGATTAAAACAATAGATTAAATGGGACTTAGGGTCAATTGAACCTATATTCAGTAATAAACCTAAGATGACTTCACTGATATGATTATCATTATCCAAACCCAAAATTTGAATGACCAGCGTCATGACCAATTATACTTCCTTTTTGAAAATATTAAAATTGTATGGTAGAAATAGACCTTCTAACGACTGACCATATTTTAGAATATTGGATAAAAACTGGCATATGAATTCAGTTCTACAATTTTTATACATTTTAATTAATATCTGTTCATTTAAAGACTCACAGCTATCAGGGAAATTATTAGGCAGACTTAATATCCTGTGAACATTTTTTGCATCAACTTTACAAAGTATTTTTGACATGGAATGGCTCATAATTACTCTTTCAGAGGAGGAATAACTATTCGTGCACCATTCAACAAATTCAGGAAAAGGTAGGGTTTGTTCAATAGAAAAATAATATGAGAAAGAACTGCAAACATTCAGAATATCATTCCATTGCAAATTATACTACCACAAATGCTCCTTTGAAACTGATACACTACCAACTGATAGAATAGGGTCACATACGTTCCTCTCCCTATCAACAAAAAACTCTCCTCTCTCATCCAAGACTTTGCACAATACTCCTAAACCCTGTTCGTTCTCCATAATAAACAATGGTAACAATTCTTCAAACAAAGTTTTAGTGTTTCAAGGTTTACCTATAATTGTGGATACGTAGAAGTTGACTTTGAAAAATATGGTGCACTATCCAATTCTCTTTCACCTGCAGTGTGCAATTGAAATGACTTTTACCTAGGTCAACTTCACTTTTTATACAACGGACTATTCTGGGGCCCTTACCAAGTGGTTTTTCCTTTACCGCTTTCCTCA
>LPNX010867291.1:150534-163795 GCA_001517045.1 Pseudotsuga menziesii
CTGGGTCACATGACATAAATCTTCAAGCCACTCGGTGTGTCCTTGGGGGCAAGTCTTGAGTCAAGGCTGTCACCTTGTTCTTGACTCTTTCATTTAGGCTCAACTCCTAACGAAGCCAAGGCGGGTAGACCCTATTAAGTTACTAAGGCTAATTACTTAGTATTGTGATGTTAAATTGAATGAATTACTTAGGAGTTTGAAATTTAACCATAAACAACCATACATGACAATATACAAAATGAGCACACAAAAGCACAATGTTGAGACACAATATATATATATAGCAAGAAAATAACCAGTGCCTTAAAATGGAGTCAAAAGGAAATCAATCTACTTGCATGTGCTTGGAGTGAATGTTTTGAAATTGCCTCTTGGTACATTTTAAGTTAATGTGAAATATGAGTTGATTAAAATTAGGCGAAGGGGTGGACTCCAGATATACCTGAGAGTACTTGGAGTATGTACAAAACTAAACCTTCATGCTACCCGCAAGGAATATGTGGGCTGAATGGAGTCTCTGGGGCTATTTTTCATAATGCACCCATTAGGGTGTGACATAGATCAGCACCCTGAGGTCACTTTTTAGAATTTCCTGCTTCCTTTGGGTATTTTGCCACCGTAATGGTTTGATCTAGGTGTTGGATTTTCACCTAATGGTTTGTCAATTTGGGAGAGTGAATCCTAATTACACTAGTCACTCAAGTGCTTTTGATACAACTTGACTGATCGGATGAATCGCAGCCAAGTGCAGAGCATACACACCTGAGTCTTGTCAATTTTAGTAAATTTTGAGATGGATGTTCTTATTAAAAAGAAAACCTTCTAGGAACCTCTTTCGGTCCAAGTGGACCTCAATCGGGGAATAAAGGAGGGGTTGATTTTATTATGGTTACTAAAACAAATGATGATAGAAAATTAAAAATAAAAATATAAGCAAACCACAATTTTCTAATTAGATTATCACGAACCTTTCTTCACCTTTCGTCTCAAAAGGAGGCTTGTGGGGTAAGTATTAAAGTTACTTTGAAACCAATAGAAATGGAATATGGAATTGATTTTAAATCAAAGTATACTACCTTGCATATTAGTACTATGCTATATTGAAAAAAGATGAACAAAAAGTAAAAAATGACATGGACGCAAATCCCCCTAAGGGGGATGGGGAATGGGCTCGAAAGAGCCTATTCAGAATTATTTTTATTACCAGTGGTTACAATATCATCAAATTGATATGATGCATCTTTATTCTTATACAGAATGAAACCAAGAGCTTACAAAGTGCAAAAATTAAAGATTTCAGTCAAAAAGGGAGACCCCTTGAGGGATTCAGAAGGCCCAAAAGTCACTTTCGAACAGCAGCTCCTCCTCTTTTCTATTATACCTGCTAAAAACCACCTATATTATTAGACTGAAATATGCCCAAAATCACTCTGAAAGTACCTTTGGGTTGTTAAATTTTCATATGCTAAGCTAGATCATTAGTATTTCATTTCGATTTCATAACAAAAGCATATAAACAGGATCACTGAAAGATAGACAAGCACAACCATACAAAAGGAGAACACAAAGATTTATCCTAGGAAAACCCTAAAGGGAAAAACCCAGTAAAATCTTCCTCAATATAGATTCCCCAAAAGATAAAAGATAAAACCAATAAGGAGATCAAAAACCTAATCCTCCTCCTTCTCCAGCTACTTCTCTCCTCCACAAGTGCGCTACTCAAGTGAGTGTGTGTTTACAATGAGGAGCACTACACCTATATTTATATTCATCTGTTCACTTAATTTAACTCATCTATCATGTAGGCTTGATTTAATCATGTAGGCTCGAGTTACACATGTAGGCTCAAGTAATCACATTGGGGTGCTAATGACCCACCTTTATAATTAGAGGGGACTGCCTAATGACTCTTATTAGTTCTTCCAATTAGGAGCATTGGGGTACAAAGTAATACAAGTGGTTCTCCTGGTAGGACCATCAGGGACCACAAAGAAATACATATAGAATATTCTTCAAAGTTACAATATTTCAACATGGGTCAGCTTACTTTTAACCAAAAAAGCTAAGTTAAAACTAGTTAAAAAAGGTAAAAAGGGAACCAAGGAAAGCAAGCTTTCCTTGAATTTTAGGTAGCTAATATGATGTGCAATGATTGCAAGATTTATCTTTTATAACAGAAAACATAAATCTAATGCATGCAAGCTACAAATTCTCTTTAAAATTCCATGCAAAAAGGACGATTTCCCTAAAGCTAGATCTAGAATGCTTATGAAACCTTTTAAGAACAAGACCTAGATTATGGGATTTGAGGAGATAGATCTATGTTAAATTTACTTTAATATAATAGATCTAAACAATATCAAAGCTATGAACAAAGTAACCGGGTAAAAAAAATTGATTTTGAAGGAGGAAAATGAGAAGAGAAGTGCTTGTTGCTGAAGCAGATCTGCAATGGAAACTTGTTAGTGGAATACATAGGGGCAATGTCTTCACAAATATTTTTAATGTACAGTGGAATCAAACTAGATCCACAACTTGTCCAATCCTTTCTACCTGAAAGCTAAACACATAATCCTGCACGAAACCTCATGAGATCTAGATATATATATATATATATGAAAAAGAGACAAGAATTACATGTAAATAAACTTATTAAACATGTATAATATAGATATTCTAACATATATGATATGAGATATAAGAAAAAAAAGTAACCTTACTCTCCCAACTATACTCCTATTGATTCAGCTGAATTGTTCAAGCCAGACAGGGTTCAGATGCAGAAATTGAGAGAAAAGCTGGCAACATCAATAGCCGTAGGATAATGCTTAATCCACACATATGAGAGAATTACACCATTTGGACTCCAAACCTTCTTTATTTCAACAATTAAAAGATTACAATAGTATTACAATAGAAAGCCCTTCAATCCAACTCTAACTAGCTTGGAAGAGGAGGCTTATGCTTGGATATATACAAAAACTAGGAGATCCATCCCAGGGGGGCACAAATCCCAAGGAGATAGATCAAATCAGCTGATGGAGAGTCAATCAATGCATATATGAAGTTGAACTGAGCCTACTTGTCAACCGGGGGGCTGATTGAGCTGACACATCAACCCATAAACTAACACATCAGTCAACAGAGCATCCAGGAGAGTCCACACATGTGGAGGAGAGAGAGGGTGTAATTCCCTATAAAGATTATTGAATATCAACTCTGGATCTGATTTGATCACCTCCTTTAGTGAAGGATTTGTCAGATCCAGCCAATCTAGTTCAGATCTGACTGATTTCAATCAAATCGACTGAGAATCAACTGATCTATGATTTTGGATTTGCTCGATTATTCATTAATTTATTAATTAAAATAATCAATCATTGATTTTTGGGGCTTTCAGACCTGAGTGATGGAAAATCACTCAAAACTAGGAAATAGTGGGTCCATGGGTTTACATGGTGCTCTTACCTTGAAAATGAGCACCTACATGACTGAAACTGATTATTTGGCCCACTTTATTACAAAATCAAAATTTCCAATTAAACTATTAAAAAATAGCCTAAGTTTTGGAAAAATTAAAATTTAATAAAAAACACTGAAAAAACAAAAAAAAATTGAAAATTTGAAAAAACCTAGGGGGACTTAGACATGTTCATGTGACTTGACCATGATTTCTAGCATGTTTATACATTGACAAATAGACTCTAATAACCTCAATAGGCCTAAATGCCAAGCCAACCACCCCAACTTTGGAGGTATGGAGTGAAAAACTCAGAAATTATTAGTCGTTTATTCAACAACCAATAATAACCAAGGGAAAAAACACCCTGGGCTGATCAGATTGGAAAATAAAGTTTAAGAGATCGAGTTTTTTATAGACACTATCATGCTAGAACATTTATTACAATTCCCCCATGGGGTATGAACATGTGATATAGTACAACAAGCACTTCCTAGAAGTACTTCCAAAGGTCTTCTTAAGTCCAAACAAGTTATCCTTGTCCGGTTCACCAGGCTCACTTGATAAAAAAACCACTAAGTACAACTTAGGTGGTATCATTCTAGCTCCAACTATGGGACATGTGCTCGACCTAGTCTTTAAGGCAAGGAGAGGATACATGAACACCAGAATCTCTGGTTTATATACCCTGTAAAAACATCTCAACTTGACAAGAAAATACTCAGTAGCACAAGTTTTATAAAAAACCAAATGAAGTATTAAGTTGATTTATTTAAACAAAATAAATGTAACTAACTAAAAGACGCATAGTTTTATTATAGCTAAGTATAAAATAGAAATGTAGAAAGTAAATGCTCTCTTTCATGGAGCTTATTTTCCTACTCTAATCATGATATAAAATGGGTTACGTGTAATAAAAAATCCAATGTAACCACCTAAGCATTTTATTAACACAATTTTTTTTCCTTGTCTTTGGTTACCAGCCAAAGTAAGGATAGCTTATTCAGAAATTGCAAACATGCATGATGATTCAGAATGGGAGGGATGGATGGGAGATCATAGGCATGAATAATGTCATAAAAATTATTCCCCAACTTGTATGTGCTCATGCAGGTTGCTTCTATCCATGACTGGATAGGACTGATATACCAATCAGAATGATGAGGAAGACTAACTACATCATCATACTGATCCTTGGGGCTTATCAAATGATAGCTTGTTATACAGGCCCCAAGTAGTTCCAAATTATAAGGAACCTCTATATGTGAAAAAGATGGTTGAGACTGATAATCCACTGACTGCATCACATCTGACTTTTCACAATACTATTTCTCAATGTCTTTATTAGTGATACCCTTGTGCGGCTCTACATGGTATGAATCTGAATGATCATGTGAAAATTCTGAATGCTCCTCTTCCATACTAAGGTTTTCCTAGACATCCAGATCCATGCTCCCCTCTATGGACGTATCATAGATTGGACTTCCACAATTTTTTGAATAGATACTCCCCTTGTTGGACATATCCTGGATGGGATTATCCATAAGATTTTCACAATTTGGATTGCCTATGAAATTCCAATAGTCATCACTCCCATCCATGTCATATGTGGGGGACTCTTCATCCATGGCATCATGCTCCTACCTATCCATGTCTTCCTTGTATTCATAACAATCTTCTTCAGATAAAATGTTACAAGGAAATAAAATTTCCAAACCTTCATCAACATGAGGAGAACAAGGTCTAGTATCACCACACACTGTACTGATCTTATCATAGGTTTCTTTATAGGCTTCTGTTATGATATCATGAAGAGGATATTCAATATTATCTTCAATCAAGGAAATTTTTTGGACATATTCAATGGGACCACTTGGGATGTGTTGCTTATTGGGTTTCTCTAGAGGGATTTATGGAAAAATATCAGCATTGCAACACACTTGAGAATACCTCAAATCTTTAATGTTTTCAGCTATGGTTACATGAGGAGAGTCTTCAACAATGTGTTCCATCATGGGCTCCTCCTGAAGCTCTTCAATAGGATCATCCTGGATTTTCCCTTCCTCAGAATCTTTCTATCTATTGGGAGATACTTCATATTCTTTAATAAGATGCTTAATTACTTCCTTTCTTGAATAACTATGAGGAAACTCTTTGATGGGAGTATCATGGATTTCCTCTTCACTTAAATGTTCATGAAGTGATTCTAAGTCTTCAATACTTTGTATCATGGAAAAAGGTCCATCATATGTTTCCATGCGATACTCAATCCCAAATAGGTAGAAGGTACAGATATTTTCAAGGAACTTTTTCAAACCATTCATACTACCTTTACCATCATGCCACTGCTCTAAAAACATCTAAAGGAATCTTGGAAAAGAAGTTATACATTTATTAGGAAGGCTCTGATAGAACCAACAATAGGCCTCACCCTAAAAAGTACTAGCAAACATTTCCATCACATTGTCTTCATGAAGAATATTGGAGTCAGCAATCAACTGAAGGAAAGATTTGACATGCCATATGGCCGAATCACCATAATTTCCATGAAATGTTGGAATCCTATTATATGTAACCCCAAAAACATTACAAAAGTTAGGAAAACCCGGGATGTTTGAGAAATCGATAGGCTGAAACATTATGGTTAACTGGACACCATATTTCTTCTTTAATTCATCCAAAATAGTATCCATTTGATATAACGATTAAACCTTATACTGAAAAGGTGGATCTGTCAAGTGATGATATTTAAAGGTTTTAACATGTTGCATGGGCTCATATACACACAAAAAAACTTCACAAGTTTATGAGATAACAAGGTTTTATCCCTTCAATGGAGTCGCCATGTGAAAAAGAAAAATAAGCACTTCTAAATCTTTTCACAAAAATTATTTTTTCTTTTCTTTGTAAAAATAAAAACTAGAAAAAAGTCAGTGGAGTTTCCAAATGAAAATTAATGATCTACTCTAAGCATTCATCAAACAAAGCAAAAACAAAAAGGAAGAAAACAAAAGTCGTACTCGGGAATAAAAATATTTATCCCCAGCAACGACACCAAAAAAGTGTTGCCGCCTTTCACACACCTCGGTCACATGGTAGAAATCTTCAAGCCACTTGGTGTGTCCTTGGGGGAAAGTCTTGAGTCAAGGCTCTCACCTTGTTCTTGACTCCTCCATTTAGGCTCAACTCCCAATGAATCCAAGGGGGGTAGACCCTATTAAGTTACTAAGGATAATTACTCAGTATGGTGATGTTAAACTGAATGAATTACTTAGGAGTTTGAAATTTAACCATAAACAACCATAGATGACAAGATACAAAATGAGCGCATGAAAGCAAAATGATGAGACACAATATATATATATATATATATAGAAAGAAAATAACCAGTGCCTTAAAATTGAGTCAAAATAAAATCAATGTACTTGCATGTTCTTGGAGTGAATGTTTTGCAATTGCCTCTTGGTACGTTTTAAGTTAATGTGAAATATGAGTTGATTAAAATTAGGCAAAGGGATGGACTCTAGATATAACCTAGAGTACTTGGAGTATGTCCAAAACTAAACCTTCACGGCTACCCACAAGGAATATGTGGGCTGAATGGAGTCTCTGGGGCTATTGTTCATAATGCACCCATTAGGGTGTGACAGAGATTGGTGCCCCGAGGTCACTTTTCAGAAGTTTCCACTTCCTTTGGGTATTTTGCCAGCATAATGGTTTGATCTAAGTGTTGGATTTTCACCTAATGGTTTGTCAATTTGGGAGAGTGAATCCTAATTATACTACTCAATCAAGTGCTTTTGATACAACTTGACTGATCGGACGAACTGCAGCCAAGTGCAGAGCATACACACCGGAGTCTTGTCAATTTTAGTAAATTTTGAGATGGATGTTCTTGTTAAAAAGAAAACCCTCCAAGAACCTCTTTCGGTCCAAGCGGACCTAAATTAGGGAATCAAAGAGGGTTTGATTTTATTATGGTTACTGAAACAAATGATGATAGCAAATGAAACACAAAAATATAAGCAAACCATAATTTTCTATTTAGACTACCATGAACCTTTCTTCACCTTTCGGCTCAAAAGGAGGCTTGTGGGCTAAGTATTAAAGTTACTTTGAAACCAATAGAAATGGAATATGGAATTGATTTTAAATCAAAGTATACTACCCTACAGATTAGTACTATGCTAGATTGAAAAAAGATGAACGAAAGGCAAAAAATGACACTGACGCAAATCCCCTCAGGGGAGATGGGGAATGGGCTCGAAAGAGCCTATTTAGAATTATTTTTATCACTAGCGGTTAAAATATCAAAAAATTGATATGATGCCTCTTGATTCTTATATAGAATGAAACCAAGAGCTTACAAAGTGCAAAAATTAAAGATTTCAGTCAAAAAGGGAGACCACTAGGGGGATTCAGAAGGCCCAAAAGTCACTTTCGAATAGTAGCTCTTCCTCTTTTCTGTTATACCTACTAAAAAACACCAAGATTATTAGACTGAAATATGCCCAAAAGCACTCTGAAATTACCTTTGGGTCAGCTTACGTTTAACGAAAAAAATCTAAGTTAAAACTAGTTAAAAAGGTAAAAAGGGAACCAAGGAAAGTAAGCTTTTCTCGGGATCTTGGCTTTCCTTTTAGGTAGCCAATATGATGTGCAATGATTGCTAGATTTATCTTTTATAACAAAAAAAAATTCACTCCAAGAACATATTAGTACATTGATTTTCTTTTGACTCCATTTTAATGCATTGGTTATTTTCTTTCTATATATATATATATATTGTGTCTCAGCATTTTGCTTTGGTGCGCTCATTTTGTATCTTGTCATCTATGGTTGTTTATGGTTAAATTTCAAACTCCTAAGTAATTCATTCAGTTTACCATCACCATACTAAGTAATTAGACTTAGTAACTTAATAGGGTCTACCCCCCTTGGCTTAGTTAGGAGTTGAGCCTAAACGGAGGAGTAAAAAACAAGGTGACAACCTTGACTCGAGACTTGCCCCCAAGGACACACCAAGTGGCTTGAAAATTTCTGCCACGTGACCTAGGTGTGTGAAAGGAAGCAACATACTTCAAGGGGGGTTTAGTGAGAGATAACATAGTTAGGTGTAGAGAGATAGAGAGAGATTGAGAGAGGGTGGGTGTTAGTGGGTTGGGGGAGAGAGAATGTGGTGGGGGTTATGGGTAAGTGAAGGAGTAGGGGGGAGAGAGAATGAAAGAGGGTAGGGATATGAGTATGAGGATTGGGTCATATAGAGAGAGATAGGGAGAGAGGGTCAGTGTTAGAGGGTTATGGGAGAGAGAAAGTGGGGGTTATGAGTAGGTGGAGTAGTGGAGAGAGAGAGGGGGGGTTAGTAAGGGTTAGGAGGAGGAATGGGGAGAGAGAATAAATATGGGTTCTAGTTGTAGATGTGGGAGCATGGGGGTTAGTGTTTGTGTTAGAGATAGAGAGAGCAGGGGGTATTATGGAGTATCATAGAGAGGAAAGGGTTGGGTTTATGGGTAGGTTGATTTATAGGGGTTGAGGGAGAGAGAGAGAGAAGAGGGGTGATTAGGGGTAGGAGGAGAATAAGGGTTGTGGGAGATAAAGAGATATAGATTAGGAGAGCTAGGGGTTTGGGGAGGAGTAGTGGAATTAGAAATAAAGGGGGTATATTTGAGGAGTTTGGGGGTGTAGACTAAGGAGAGGGAGATTCAGAGATAGGGGTGCTAACTAGAGAGAGAGAGAGAGAGAGAGAGGTGGTGGTCAGTGGTAGGATTAGGAGAGATGGAGAGATAGAGGGGTTTTTAAGAAGAGAAATGGGTGTTAAGTGTAGAGAGGGAGAGGAAGAGAGGATGGTTGTTAGTATATTTAGGGAGAGAGTAATTGGTGGAGGATAGGAGTATGTGGAGGACTAAGGGGGAGAGATAATAAAATAGGCTAGGGATATGGGGATGAGTAATGGGTATAGAGAGAGAGATAGAAGTGGTAGGGGAGGGGGATTAGGTGAGGGAAAGAGGGGGCTAGGTGTTGGAGGATAAGGAGAGGGGTTTTGAAGAGAGAGACAGGTTACTGGTAGAGAGAGAGATGAAGGGGTGATTATGGTTAGAGATAGAGAAATAGATAGATATTAAGGAATATAAGGGTTCAGGGAGGAGAAGGTCAGTTAGAAAGAATAGGGGGGAGAGAGAGAGAGAGAGAGAAGTGGTGAGTAGGGGTAGTGGGGAGGAAGGGGGTTGGGGAGAGAAATAATAGAGATCAAGGTGGTTAGGTGTTTGAGGAGGAAGGAAATTAGAGAGTGGGGGGACACACACACACATAGAGAGAGAGAGAGAGATGGGACGATGATTAGTGGTTGTGGGGGGATTATAATAGAGAAAGCAAGAGGGGTGTAAGTGTTAGAGGGATTAGGAGAGAGAGAGGGTGGGTTGTGAGTAGTAGGATTATGAAAGAGAGAAAGATCGAAGGTTTAAAGATAGATAGTGGAGTTACAGGCAAAGAGAGAAAGAGATAGGGTGGATGTTAGTGGATTTGGGGGGGAGAGACAGTGGTGGAGAATAGGGGTATGTGAAGGACTAGGGAAGAGAGAAAATGAAATAGGGTAGGTACATGTGGATGAGTGGCTAAGGGGTTAGGCATAAACATACACACACACACACACACACATTCATGGGGTTATAATGTTTGGGATATAGGTAGTTAAAGATAAGAAGAGAGTATAGAGTGATGGAGTGAGAGAAAAAGAGAGGTGTTAAATGAGCTTGGGTATATAGGGAGATATATTTTTGGGGGATGGTTAGTGGTATGAGGAGGGGGATTAGAAAAAACATTGAGAGGGTGACTTATGGATAGTGGGAGGGAGAAATAATGCAGGGGTGGTTCGTGATATGAGAGAGAGAGAGAGAGAGAGAGAGGGTGGTGTTTAGGAGAGATACATGATGGGGATATGGGTACATAGAGAGAGAAAGGGTGTTAGGGTGTTGGGGGAGAGAGAAAGGGGTGGAGGTTAGTGTTAGGTAGAGGAGTAAGTAAGAGAGAGAGTGAGAGAGGGGCTTAGTGAGGATTAGAGGGAGGAGGCAGGAGAGAGAGTCAAATAGGATAGGGATATGGGACGAGGAGTAGGTTATGGGTTTAGGGAGGAGGAGGGTAGGTAAAAGGAAGGTGGAGTACAATATATATATATATATATGAAAGAGAGAGAGGGTGGGTGTGATAAGGTTGGGGAGAGACAAAGTGTGGGTTAGGGGTAGGTGGAGAGAGAGAGGTGGGAAAAAGAGGTTGGGGTTTAAAGGGAGATATATGTTCTAGGGATTAATAGTTGTGTGGGAAGGGGAATTAGTAGAAAAATAGAGAGTGGGGGGATTCTAAATATCATGACAGAGATGGAGAGCATGGTGGGTGGTTAGTGTTAGGAGAGAGAGATAGAGAGGGGGGTTGGGGTTAGGTTGAGAGAGAGAGAGAGGGTAGGGTTATGGGTAAAGAGAGAAAGAGTGGTATAGGGTGGGTGTTAAGGTTTTGTGAGAGATAGGGTGGGGGACGAGGGCAAGTGAATGACTAGGAGGAGAGAGAGTGATAAAATTGTTTAGTAAGGGTTAGGGGGAGGATGGGGGGAAATGAGAGGGAGGAGGGGTGTTAGTTGTAGTGGTCAGATTATGGGAGTGATTGTGTGTATTAAAGAGGGAGAGAGGGAGAGAGGGGGGTTATGGTGTAGGGAAAGAGAGAGTGGGGGATATGGCTGGGTGTATTTGTAGGGGGTTGAGAGGGAGATGAAGAGGGAGAGGGGTTGATTAGGGGTAGGGAGAGATAAACATGTAGAGATTAGGAGATTTAGGGGTTTCAAGAGGTGTAGTTTTGTTAAAGAGAAAGGGGGTATATTTGAGGAGTGTGATGGTGTGGCATAGGGATAGGGAGATTAAGAGAGAGGGGTGGGGGAGAGTTGGAATATGTTAAGAGAGGGTGGGTGGTTGGTGATAGGTGTAGGGGATAGATATAAAGAGGGAGGTTTAAGAGAGAGAGGGTGTTAGGAGTAGAGAGAGAGAGAGAGAGAGAGAGAGAGAGAGAGAGAGAAGGCGAGGGTGGGTGGGTGTCGAGGGTTTGTGGGAGAGAGAAAGGGGTGGCAAATCAGGGGTAAGTGGAAGAGTAGTGGATAAAGAAAATGAGGGAGGGTATTAGTAAGGGTTTGGGTGGGATGGGAGAGAGATAAATAGGGAGGATGGGGGCTAGTTGTAGGTGTGTGTTTGTGCGTGTGTGTGTGTGTGTGAGAGAGAGAGAGAGAGAGATATGGTGGGGGTGGTGGTGGTTAGTTGTAGGGGGGAGCACTATTAGGACAAACATAGAGAGAGGGGGGTTGGGAGAGAGAGAGAGAGAGAGAGAAGGGGGTCAGGGGTAGATAAAGAGAGGGAGAGAGAGGGTGTGTGTTAAGGATTTTGGGGAGACAAAAAGGGGTGGGAGTTAGGGGTAATTGGAGGGGTAGTGGAGAAAGAGAACAAGAGAGGTGTTAGTAAGGGTTAGAGGGAGGATGGGGGAGATGGGGAAAAGAGAAAGAGAGAGGATTTGGGTTAGTTGTAGGTGTGGGAGTAGGGTCAAGTTAGTGATAGATAGAGGGTGTGGGGGGTGTTAGGGAGTATGGATAGGGGTAAGTGGAGGAATATGGATTTTGTGTGTGTGTGTGTGTGTGTGTGTGTGTGTGTGAGAGAGAGAGAGAGAGAGAGAGAGAGAGAGAGAGAGAGAGAGAGAGAGAGAGAGGATGAGAGAGATGAGGGTGGGGTAATTGGGGGTAGGAGGAGGAGTGGGGTTGGGATGAGAAATATATATATAGATCAAGAGGGTTAAGTATTTTGTGAGGAGTATGGAAATTAGAGAGATGGAATGTATAGTTGAGGAGTGGGGGGTTTGGAGTAAAGACAGAGAGGGTGAGAATGAAAGAGAGAGGAGGTGTAGTAGTAGGGGTAGGGGTAGGAGTAGTAGGAGAGGAGTTAGATAGTGAGAGAGGGGCTTAGGAGTATGGGAATGAGGAGTGGGGATTTGGGGGTATATATATATATATATATATATATATATATATATAGAGAGAGAGAGAGAGAGAGAGAGAGGTGCTAAAGAATAGGGGGAGAGAGGAGGATGGGGGTTAAGCATAGGTGTTGGTATAAGAGGTTAGTGCTAGAGCAAGGGATAGGGATTCTAGGAGAGAAAGAGTTATATATAAGGAGGGTTATAGGTTTTTGGAGGAGTATGGAAGTTAAAGAGAAGGGTGGTATACTTGAGTAGTGGACGAGTGTGTTATTGGGAGAGAGAGAGAGAGAGTATGAAAAGGAATGTGGTATAGAATGAGAAAGATATAGAGTAATTTAGATGCTTGGGAAATAATGAATAGAGAGAGAAGAGGGAGTAGATAGAGAGAGAGATGTGGGATGGTATGTTGGAGTATATAGGACAATAGAAAGCAGGGTATTGGTTAGTGGTAGTGGAGAGTTGCATTAGTAGTAAAAATAAAGAGAGGGGGTATAATGGATATTAGGATATAGATATAGAGAGCACGAGCGAGAGGTTAGTTGTATCAGAGAGAGAGAGGGGGGGTGGGGTTAGGGGTAGAGAGATAGGGAGGGAGGGTATGTTTTAGAGGGTTTTGGGAGAGAAAATTGGTTGGGATTTATGGATAGTTGGAGGGATAGGGGTGAGAAAGAGATATGTAGAGAGAGGGGTTAATAAGGATTAGGGGAAGGAGTGGACAGAGAAGGAGTGGGAGGAGGGAGGGTAGTGGTAAGGGTGGGATTATGGATGTGAGTGTGTGTGTGTGTGTGTGTGAGAGAGAGA
>LPNX010867291.1:163951-183422 GCA_001517045.1 Pseudotsuga menziesii
AGGGAGAGTATATATAGTGAGGGGGTTACTAAGGATTAGGGGGAGGAGTGGGGAGATGAGGAGAGGTAGGAGGGAGGGTAGTGGTATGGGTGGGTGTATGGATGTGACTATGTGTGTGACAGAGAGAGAGTGGTAGGTGTGTTAGGGAGTAATGGGAGAGAGAGAAAGGTTGGTAGGAGGAGGAGTATGGTGTTGAGAAAGACTAGATAGAGAGATGAGGGGTTTTTATTAAGGTTAGAGGGAGGAGGGATGGATGGGGAAAATATATATAGATATCATGATTGTTAAGGGTTTGGGGAGGAATAGGGAAGTTAGAGATAAGTTAGACATACTTAATAAGAGAGAGAGAGAGAGAGAGAGAGAGGGTGGTTAGTTATGAGGGGATTATAAGACATTAGAGAGAGAGAGAGATTGTATGGAAAGGAAATGGGTTAGGGTAGATAGAGTGAGAGAGGGAGATATTGTATGACAAGGAAATGGATTAGGGTAGAGAGAGAGAGGTATATTTATTGTATGGGAAGTAAAGGGGTTAGGGTATAGAATGAGATAGATATAGAGTATTTTAGGTGCTTAGGGAGGAGGAGTTAATGTAGAGAGAAGAGGGAGTAGAGATAGATATAGAGATGTGGGAAGGTATGTTGGACTTTAGAGGAAGAGCGGTGGTGGGGTACTTGTTAGTGGTAGTGGAGAGTTGCATTAGTAGTAATAATAAAGAGAGGGGGTTAATGGATATCGGGAGAGAGAGATATAGAGAGAATGAGTGGGAGGTTAGTTGTAGTAGGGACGTGAAAGAGAGAGAGATGGGGTTAGGGATATATAGAGAGGATGGGTTTACAAGTAGAGAGAGAGGAAGAGAGGGTATGATTTAATGGGGTTTTGGAGAGAGAAATGGGTGGGTTTTATGGATAGTTGGAGTGGTAGGGGTGAGAGATATATAGAGAGATGGGGTTAGTAAGGATTAGGCATAGTAGTGGAGAGAGAAGGATAGTGGGGGTTGGTTAGTGGTATGGGTGGGAGTATGGATGTGAGTTTGAGTGTGTCATAGAGAGAGATAGAGTGGGGGGTCTTATGGAGTAATGAGAGAGAGAAAGAGGGGTAGGAGGAGTAGTAGGTTGAGAGAGAGGAAGGGGGGTATGTCTTAGGGTGTTTTGGGAGAGAGAAATGGATGGGTTTTATGGATATCTAGACAGATATGGGTGAGAGAGATAGAGAGAGAGAGAGAGAGAGAGAGAGAGAGAGAGAGAGAGAGGGATAGAAATGTTAGGGGGAGGAGTGGAGAGAGAAGGATAGGGATTAGGGAGGTTAGTGGTATGGGTGGGAGTATGGATGTGAGAGAGAGAGAGAGAGAGTAGGGGTTGTTATGGAGTAATGGGAGGGAGAGAGGGGTAGGAGGAGGAGTAGGGGGTTGAGAAAGAGAGTGAGATGAGGGGTTGTTATTAGGGATAAGGGGAGGACTGAGTAAGGGGAGAGAAATATATAGAGATCATGAGTGTTAAGGGTTTGGGAAGGAGTAGAGAAGTTATAGATAATGGGGATATAATTGAGGAGTGGGTCAGTGTGGGGTAGAGAGAGAGAGAGATAGGGAGAGAGAGTAGGGGGTTCTATGGAGAAATGGGAGAGATAGAGAGAGGGGTAGCGAGAGGAGTAGGGGGTTGAGAGAGAGAGAGAGAGAGAGAGAGAGAGAGAGATGATGGGTTGTTATTAGGGTTAGGGGGAGGAGGGAGTAAGGGGGAGAGAAATATATAGAGATCATGAGTGTTAAGGGCTTAAGGAGGAGTAGAGAAGTTACAAAGAATGGGGATATACTTGAGGAATGGTTTAGTGTGGGGTAGAGAGAGAAAGAGAGGTAGAGAGAGAGAGAGAGGGTGGTTAGTGGTTGTTAAATTTTCATATGCTTGGCTAAGAAATTAGTACTTCATTTCATTTTCATCACAAAAGCATATAAATAGGATCACTGAAAGATAGACAAGAACAACCATACAAAATGAACACAAAGATTTATCCTGGGAAAACCCTAAAGGGAAAAACCCAGCAAAAGCTTCCTCAATATAGATGCCCTAAAAAGATAAAACATAAAAGATAAAACCAGCAAGGAGATCAAAGGCTGATCCTCCTCCTTCTCCAGCTACTTCTCTTCTCCACTAATGCGCTACACAAGTGAGAGTGTGTGTTCCAAATGAGGAGAACTACACCTCTATTTATATTCATTCGTTCACTTAAGTTAACTCATCTATCATGTAGGGTCAATTTAATCACGTAGGCTCGAGTTACACATGTAGGCTCAAGTAACCACACTGGGGTGCTAATGACCCACCTTTACAATTAGAGGGGACTGCCTCATGACTCTTATTAGTTCTTTCGATTAGGAGCATCAGGGTACAAAGTAATACAAGTGGTTCTCCCGGTAGGACCATTGGGGACCACAAAGAAATACATATAGAATATTCTTCGAAGTTACAAATGGGAGAGAGAGATAGGGGGCTTGGGAAGGAGTAGAGAAGTTATAGATAATGGGGATATACTTGAGGAGTGGGTTAGTGTGGGGTAGAGAGAGAGAGAGAGATAGGGAGAGAGAGTAGGAGGTTCTATGGAGAAATGGGAGAGATAGAGAGAGGGGTAGCAAGAGGAGTAGGGGGTTGATAGAGAGAGAGAGAGAGAGAGAGATGATGGGTTGTTATTAGGGTTAGGGGGAGGAGGGAGTAAGGGGGAGAGAAATATATAGAAATCATGAGTGTTAAGGGCTTAAGGAGGAGTAGAGAAGATACAAAGAATGGGGATATACTTGAGGAATGGTTTAGTGTGGGGTAGAGAGAGAGAGAGAGAGAGAGAGAGAGAGAGAGAGAGGTAGAGAGAGAGAGAGGGTGGTTAGTGGTTATTGATGGGGGGGTTTATAAGAGATAGAGATAGAGGTTATGTAAGGTTTAGGGAAAGTATTAGAGAGAGATAGAGATTTATAGATATAGACAAAGAGAGAGAGGGGAGGGGGGTAGTTAGTTGTAGGATAAGGATAGAGAAAGATAGATTTGAGGTTAGGGAGAGAGGGGGAAGTTAGGGGTATATAGATATAGAGAGAGAGGAAGAGAGGGTGGCTATTAGTGTTTTAGGGGAGAGATAAAGTGTTGGTGGTTAGGGGTAGTTGGAGGAGTAGATACATAGAGAGAGAGAGGGACAAACACAAGTATTAGGGTGGTCAGTTGTAGGGGGAGGGGGATTAGGAGAAACATAAAAGGATGGGGGCTTAGGGATAGAGAGAGAGAGAGAGGGAGAGAGAGATGATAGGGGTAAATAGAGAGAGAGAGAGAGAGGGAGAGGGATAGGTAAAGAGAGTGAGTGTTAGGGTGTTTAGGAAGATATAATGTGTTTGGGGTTAGTGGTAGGTGGGAGAGTAAGGGAGAGAGAGAGAGAGAAGAGGTTGTTGAGAGTTTAAGGGTTAGGGGGAGGAAGGGAGAGAGAGAAAGAGAGGGGAGAGATTTTATTTGTTGGGGTGTGAGTAGGTAATTGAGTGTGGGTGTGTGTGGTAGAGAGAGAGAGAGAGAGAGAGAGAGAGAGAGAGAGAGAGAGGAAGAGGGTGGGTGTTAGGGGGTTTGGGGAGAGATAAAGGGTTAGGGATTAGGGGTAGGTGGAGGATTAGGTGAGAGAGGAAATAATATAGAATTTTACTAAGGGTTATAAGGAAGAGGGAAGAATGAGAGAGAGTGAGGTAGGAGAGGGTTTAATTGTAGATGTGTGAGTAGGGGATTTAGTGTAAGAGAGAAATAGAGAGAGAGGGGGGTAGGGTTATTAGGTAGTAGTGGTATAGAGGATAGAGAGAGAGGGGGGTTTTTGGTCTGGGAAAGGAGCATAAGGAAGAATCTCATGCGCAAGCAAAGAAGGTGTTCCACACATGTGACCAAAACAAAGTAAGATCACAAAAGAAGCAAAGGACTCGCATAGATAGAATGGAGAGGTGCATGGTGAAGGAAAGGCAAGTGTAGGAGCAAGCAAGTGATAACAACTAGAAAGAAATAGGTGTAGAATCCAAATCATGGTAATTTAATGCGGCGTAAGCCTACTACTAGACAAGTATGAGGGGATATTTGTAAGTCAGATCGATAGTGCCTCGTGTCAAGTCGTAATTACCACAGCTGTAGCCTGAGGGGCGGCTGATGGTGACAGTGAATAGACTACTTTTATGTAGTCATCCCTATGTGGTGATGTAAAATAGTATAAATAGGATGGATTCAAGGGAAAAAGGGTTGGTTAGGTGAGGTTGGTTATGACTGCTCTTAGTTATTCGTAACTATGTTTAGGTCACTTTTCCAGTGATTTTTTCATCTATTCATTGGTGATCCATGGTGAAGGATACCATTTTTGGCTATAATGTTGTAGAGATCAGAGGAAAGGAAGACTCAGGAAGATTTTGGTAGTGATAGGGGGTTGTTGAGCCATGGATCTAGTTGTTGTGTGTGCAGACCGCTAGTAGTAGAGGTAGGGTAGAAAAGAAAACTAGAGAGCATGCGAACCATAATTTTGAGTCATAGAGACATATCTTAAGATCAATCTGTATCATGTAGACTCAAGGTGCTATATCATTTTCTCATGCCAGATGAAGAGAACCTTGGTGGTTTTTCCCAGATGGGTTTCCACGTTATCTATTCTCTTTGAATGGATGATTGATGTGGTGAATGTTTATGTGAATGGTTGTTATTTTGTTTTTGTATAATGATTAAATGTATGATGTTGTCCTATAATAAGTAGATCAATCTTGGGAAGGCATCATTGAAATATACATGTTTATATCAGCATGTGCACTTCTGACTTGAGTCATGACTTAATTCATAAATGGTCTGTTGGTATGAGTTAGCTGCACTACACAAGTTGCAATAGTTGTGAGGTAGAAAGAAAGGACAATTTGGGCATGATGACATATATTTGTGCTCGATCATGCAAAATTGAATCCTCTTTCCAGCCATCATGTTTCCTTCGTTGAGCTCCTTGGTTGCGAGCCAAGGAACTATAATCCCTTGATAGTCGCAAAAACATGGTTTCAATGGTTACCCATCAAAGAGATCTGTTGGGTGAGACTACACTTGCTTCATAGGTGTTGTCGACGGGGTTTTCTCTATCGGGCCGGTATCTTGGGTGTTTGTTGGGTTGATGGACTATGCAGAACTTGGGTCATGCGAGTTAGGAAAAATGTCCAACAAATGGTTCTATTGTCGGGACCTTATTGATCAAATTGAGGGAAATGTTGTGGCACTTGATGAAGAAGGAGATAAAAGACTGGTGGATTCTAAAATGCTAGTATTCATGCAAGAAGAGAGCACAGGGACATAGTTGAGCATAGAGAACTGGATAGACAAATATATATATATTATGATCTTCATGAGATATTCTTTTTCAAGTTCCACATTTTACTGCATGAATGGTTGTCAATATTGGCGACTAAGAAGACAAATTTTCAAAGAAGAGAGACTGTCGAGTGGGGCGATCATTTGGTTCATGAGGTAACTAGCATAAGTAACCCTATTTCTAGAGTTGTTGATTTTTGGGTTGACAACATATTGCAAGGATATATTATTGAGTTTGAGGTAGATATTATAACCTCATATAGTGAAGATGAAAGAATTTTTTTCCAAGGACCCCAAAGAAGATACTTGTTACGTATCAGTACATGGATAAATATGCTTTTCTATGAAAGGGTATTTTATAGCTAAGTAGTTGAGTTGCATGCCTAAAAAGAAGGCTATGTCATAGATGAACTATTGAGAAGATGGGAAAGGGTAAGTTGAAATGTTCCCAGGAAGCACAAAACCTAAAATAGAAGTTGGAGTCCTAAGGAGTGGGAGAATATTCAGATTGGGGAAAAGAAAGCAAATTGAAAGAGGATGATGGAATCCTATTTGGTTCAAGTGAAGCGAACATGAAATTCGGTCATACAAAGATGAAGGGTCTTGCGATGAAGAGGAGGAATATAGCCTGATTTCAAAAGGACCAGAATATTCTGAGGATTCTAAGGGGACGTTGAGGTCAGGATGTAACTACATAACCCCAACAATATCACTAGAGGTAAGATATAGATTTTCCTCCCCAGAAAGGACTACTAATATAGGTAGTGTTAGCCTTACAACTAGTGTGTGAGAAGGTACTCCCCCTATGAATTCTAAACCAGAAAAACCTGACACCAACTCAATGGTTGCGACAGATGTTAGATTACCCACATTTAATGGAAATGGAATAGGAGACCTAGAGAAACATTGGGTCCTATGTGAAGCTGTTTGGATGGTGTGTTTAGTCCATAATGTAGACATAAAGAAAGCACAGATGATCATGACCTTGAGGGGTCATGTGCTAGACTAGTTCATTAATTTCTTAGCTGCATTAATTGGAACACCCCAAAAGACCCTTGAAAAGATCCAAGCTACCATGATCTTTGAGTTCAGGAAACCTAAATTGGAGTCACAGTGTATTACTGAGATTAAGCAGGCTCTGATGGAAACTATGTGGGACTTTGATCAATGGTTTAAAACCCTAATGGCCAAGGTAAGCTTTCAAATATTAGATGTGTAGCATAAAGAGTGGTTTATTGTTGTGCTATTACCACACATCTGAGGGTCGTTATTGCAGTAGAAGATTGAATCATAGACAAAAGCATTAGAATTGGAAATGAAGTTGGAGTCCTGACCCATTAGCGACGGTGCCATAGGGATGGTGCAGATCTAGTCACAACTAGCCAATATGATTATACAACTTCAAGACATCAAGAAGAGTAAATAAGCACAAGAATATTTATGGTGCACAAAATGTAGTATGGATGGACACACTTAAGGATAATTGTTTGACCTTCTTGAACTATGTCGCGTCAGGTGCACCCAACCCATTAAACAACCATGGGATATCATGGTGTTGTATATTCCAGTCAAGAGGCCACTGCGATGAAGAATGTTTATATTTGCAAAAATTTGTAAGTACCCCTGCAAACCTATTATCTGAATTTTGTAAACTAGTAGGACATGATGAAAAAGACTGTACATCATATCAGCTCTTGAAATAAAAGACTGTCGACACCTACTAAATGAAAAAAGAAGGGTTGCAAGCCTCATATCATCATGAGTAGTTCCCACCTAATCAGTATCAACTATAGTATTCACTTCAATAGATGTATGCACAACAAAACCCTTATCAGTCACACTACCAGTGAAACTAGTATGCACCACAACAGCCACACCCATAGGGAAGGGCTGGCGAAAACTTTAGAGGAAGATTTGGTGGTGAAGGATTTGGAAGAGGAAGAGGTTAAGTTACGTGCTATAACTACGGACAATTGGGTCACTATGCCAAATATTTTTTAAGACATGCTCATACTATAAGGGACATGACCATAATGTCAAACATTGTCCTCAGCTGATCGCAAAGTGGCAAGCAAGGACCATTGAAACACCTAACCCTCCATAGAACCCAAACTTGAACCTAAATGTGAATGTTCAGATGATTTTGGCTAAACCAAAAGACTTGAACATCTCAGTCATAACTTGAGGAGGTGTGATAACTGGAGTAGATCAGGATAAACTGCAAGTGCAATTGCAGCCACAAGTGAGACTAGCAGTGCAGAAAAAGGAACTACCGACCATATAGAAACATAAAGAAATATTCTGGGATGTAAAATAAAAAATCATCAGCCCAGAAGTACCATCAACTTCTACAGAAGTCAAGGACATGCCTGAATGGTTTCAACACATATTGCAGAAGAAGGCTCCACCAAAGGTTAGTAAGCTAATAACCTTTTCGTCAAGTTGTTTAACACTAATGCAATATAAAGATGCTATTGCAGAACTGTAAGCAATGATAGAAGATATTTCTATAGAACTAGAACCTGAGAAGAAAGTTAACCAAGTACAAAAAAAATGTAAAACTGGTTGCGAGTTGAGGATGAGTGCATAGATAGCTGACTACAACATGGATTATATGATCTTGGATCTAGGCTTAGATGTCAATATTTTGACACGACAAACTTGGGAAAGTATGGGAAATCCACCCTTGGAATGGTATCCTATCCAGTTGTGACCTACCAATCAGGAGAAGGTCCTACCCATTGGCTGATTGAGAAATGTACCCATCGATGTTGAAGGATTGCGAACATTCATAGACTTTGAAGTCATTAAAATTGTTGATGACACAAACCCATACCCCACTGTGCTAGGAATAGATTGGGCCATAGACAATCAGACCATCATAAACTTCAAGAAAATTATCCTCTCATTCAAAGATGAGGAAATGAGGGTAGTATCACCCATTGATCCATTTGAGGGATAGAGATATGTTGAGCCTGTCCATAATGAGGGACAGGGTGACTACCTTGAATAGATATACAATGTCACAACTATGTAGGAAGATTAAACCAACCCTATAGCAGATGGAAAACTAAGCTGGATATGCATGATTTCATGTACATTTGACTCAGTATGAGGCTTTAGAGGGTTGGAAAAATAGATTACATGAATTCTCTATGAGAAGGTGTGCAATAATTACAAGGTCTGTGCGACGGGTGGAGACTGAGTCAAAAGAGCTACCCACTTATGAGGGTTTCATATATACACTAGAAATGACACCTGAAACCTTGTATACCTATACAGAGCTATGATAAGGAGCCCAACAGGTTGTGCATACAGTTGAACTTGTTGACTAAAATCCTACAATTGATGCTGTGCTTTAGAAGGACAAAGGGAGTATAGTTGATGAGATTCCCAACAAAGAGGCTAATTCTCCCTAATGCAACGCAACAATTTAGCAGTATAGTATAACCAGAGACCAAGATGATGATCCGATTAATATCAGCAGAATAGAAGTAGAGGGAATATGCAAAGTAGAAGGAATTATCATTTCAAGTGGTCAGTTCCTCCAACCCCTACAAATCAAGGAAGTAAAAATTGGATCGCCAAAGAATCTAAAGTTCACCAATAGCTGAGATTATTGGGATGATGAAGCAGTTGTAAAGATCAATGATCTACTGCATGAGTCTCAAAACCTATTCCATACCAACTTCACGGAAATGAGGGGAATAGTGAGAGATTTAGGAGAGATGCAAATACCCTTGTGACTAAGTGCTCAACCAAGTAAGCAGCAACAAAAGGCATGGCATGATTAATATATCAGGGTTAAGCCATATGAAGAAGGAATACTTATCTTACGGTATGAAAACAATTTGTTCAAGCAACTAGGAAAGCTAAAAACAAATTGGCTAAGGCCATATAGGATTGTGCACATTACTGATGCAAGCGCAGAAAAACTTCAGAATATTAGATGGTACCCATGTCGTGGGTATGGTAAACAGAAGTCACCTAAAGCCATGCTAAGGCATGCATAACATCTTGAGTTATGCATATACAAAAAAAAATCTAAGAGTCCAAAATACGTAATCTACTATGTTTTAGGATTTCAATAGAACCAGCATAAAAGTTCAAGCAACAAGACGCACAAGAATCAAGTCACCACGTGAACTCAAGCAAGGAAAAGGAAGCGCAGAAAAAGTGAGCAAAGAAAAAGGCCGTTAGTACGCAGGACAAAGCAAAAGCAGAAAAAGGAGGAAAAAATTAGGGACGCTAGGCTAACCAACATTAAACTACAAATATCTAATAAGGATTTTGGCAGTTGTGATAGATTCATGACATTAACTCAATGCAATACGAGGAATAGTGCAGCATACTTTTTGGTCCCGTCACCTGTCCTTGGCATAACTACCATAACTAGACTAATAGGTACAGCCCAGAAAGCGAGTTGCAAAAGTTAATGAAGAAAGTGTTGGTAGAAGCAAAACAGGAAAATGATTGACCTCAACCTCCTATCAAATGATGATTGTAAGACACCGAGGATTGTGTAAATATTCAGCTTCCCCATCAAGTATTTTGTTACGTAGTGAAAACTAGAGTCACATGATTATAGATATAAACCTTGCCATCCTTGTTCAATTATGACGACGTCCATGGTAATTAACATCCCCAGTGACACTGAGGCATCACAATCCACTGTAATCTCTCATTGCCCCATTAACGAGGAGCAAGAAATACAATCATCTGCGGTACAACAACCACAGAAGCAACCAGAGACTAACCCCATGGTAAGAACACACAAGAAACAAGTAGCTGCAGTTCCTAATAGAGAGCTAAGGTAGCCAAGTGTGATGCAACCAGGAGAGGCATCCACACGCCGACCACCCCAGTAGAGAAAACGCAAGACTACATCCATTTTGGTGAGCAACTAGAAGATGTCAGGGATGAAGGCTTGCTGCCACAAAGAGAGATGGAGGCAGAGTGGGTTGATCCAAATTTCCCACATTACATTTGCCTAAGGAGAACTGATGTAGAGGAGGGGAATCTACCAAAGAAGGTGGTAACCACTTTGGTATCATTGTGGATTCCTAACGATGTTCTTTTGATAAAGGATATCCTTCCTAAGTTAGCTAGGTTGAAGTTCCAATACTTTGACACTCGAGAGTAGGAAGGACTGCAGATAATAGACTGCATGGTAGGGGAACATTCTACAACAAGTGATGCCCAAGTACTTAGGCTAAAGGACTGGGCCAAGGGACTTGCCCACTCAAGTCTAACCAACATGTTGTTCATGCCTCACTTTGGCCACAGCATACAAGTTAGTATGTATGTAAAGCAATTACTGGTCTGCTTCCACAGAGGATTCCTATGGTTGGATCAACCATATCTGTTCAACGCTGAGTTAATTTCAAGAATCAATGGCCTCCCAAATGAAGGCGATGATCCTGCAGCATACTTCACCAAGCAAGATGGTAGCCCCATCAAGAGGAAGCATAACCTTCAGTGAGCAGGCCAAGGCTTCTTGATTGGGTGCATCTAGGACCAAAGTGTGTGCGTTTCCACGAATATCCTATATTATAAGATGTTCCAAAAGGTGATAACCACTCAATGTTCTACAGCAGTGGTGGAACTAGTAGATTTATGAGCATTAGGAGGGAAATTCAATTGGTCATGGTACCTGTTGAACACACTCATAGACGATGTGCTACAGGCCCATCACAAGGATACATACAAATTCCACTATTCTTGGTTGTTGATCTTGATTTCGTTCACTATGTGGGGTAACCTTCCAGACTACATCCAAATGGATGTCCTGATACCTTGCCTTGGGGAAAGGTACCAAAATATATGGGAATACAAGGTAGACAACGATTGCCAAAAAGATAACAACATTGCATTCTTTTTCCATGGAGAATCGTTGCATGAAGTTATCTGATAGTCCCATAAAATCTATGCTGTGATGATACATAGGTATGCCGCATTCATCAAGTTTCAAGATCATGCACATAATATAACCCTGATGCCAACAAAGGATCCACTCACGTAGGTGCACCATGCAGAATTCATGGTCACAAATGAGGGTGTAGACATAATTATTAATCTTTGGCTGGAGGAATGGCATGGCCCACTAGAAGAGATGCTACCTGAAGGGAAGAATGTAGAGGAACCACCACTTCACCAAGTTAATGGCAAAGAGCATGAAGGAAGTGACAAGCAATATGATCTGTCATAGGAACACAATGAGGATGATGATAATATTTATGACTCAAACCATCACAAATCAGACCACCCACCAAGTCAAGACCATGTGTAGACATAGATGCACCCATAGCAAGAACAAGACCACTCATCCTGTAAGAAGCAGAAAGCTGACAGAATAGTGAACAAAAATACATTGACCGAAGATGATTTGTAGGAGGTTGACAACATTGTTGCTAAGGTCACACAATATAACCTCACTAGTTTGAAGATGCAGCAAGTAAATATTGCTAGACAAGTAGAGGGACATCTCAATAAGTTGATAGAGGCCATCCACGATGTCAAATCTATAGTGGAGGCCTAGACATATGGTGTTGATCCCATTATTTCACTAGTTACACCAGCATTAGTGCCACCAATCAGAGTGGTAATCCAGAATCATGCATTGGAGGTAGACGTAGAGAAAAGCACAGGTCCTGATGATAACAACACGCATATATACTTCTCCAAGCTAGCCTTGGAGGAAGTCTATAGAATCCAGCAAGCGGCCGCATCTAAAATTTGGCTAAGGGAAAATGTAGTTTCTTACCAAGTGAAAAAACAATTGAGGAAGGAAAAGCTATGCAAGGCCCTCTTGAAGGAGAAAGAGCAAGAAATGCAGTGGCACATCACCCTTCTTTCCAAGAAAGAATAGGAAATATAAGCACGTGAGAAGAATCACGCCACATTAGTAGACTCCATCAAGAATGCCATTGCAGCGTTCCCACCAGAAGTAGGGCAAGAAGATGAATATTCCCTGGATAAAGTGACTAGGCTTTCAAAGATCACACAAAATCTTCTGTAGTAGGTGGAGGAGCTGCAAGCCAGGCAAATGCCAACCACACCCTCACAGGTGCTTGAGGAAAGAAAAGAGAAGTGTTTGAAGCTGTTGTTAAAATCAAAGAAGGTGAAGAACTCTACACAAAGGTTGCAGATGCTGTCACTAACATTTGGGGAGCACTGCTCAAAGATGATATAGTTGAGGAAATCAGGTGGAGTGCACAAGAGGTAGATGAGAAAATCAGCGTTGCCAAGGTAGAAATGAGGAAGCTGCTCCTCTAACAAAAGGTTGTCAAAAATGTAGATATCAAGAGACTACAACATGAGATGCAAACCCTTTGCAAGCAAGAAAAGGATAAGGAAGTTGAGGTTGAGACACATCAGTTGGCAGCCGAGCGGCTCACAGAAATTATTCAACCTCTACAGTAAAAGCTTCCAAGCATCATATAATCAATAGAGGCAGAGTCATTCAAACATGTCCATTCTGACCTTGTTGAGTAGTGGAACGTGTAAGTAGAGGAAGTTTCAGAAGAAGTTACAAATGTTCAATAGATGGTAAAGACATTCCAGGACAAGGTTTGTCCTACTGGGAAGCCTGAGCCGATGTCGGCAGCTTAAATTTATGTAAGGAAATAAAGTCGAGGTGCAAAAGGGAAAAAAAAAAATTTGGAAACCAGCAAGAGAGGTATCCCCAGCGCAACGTGCACAGAAATATGAAAGTGCGCAGAAAGAGGAAATTGCGTAAAAAGAATGGTGTGCTATAAACCCGCTAGAAAACTAGCTAAGAGACAAATGGTGGATTGTCCCAGATAGTAAGCAGGCACTGACAGACCATTAAATGCATAAAGATTCCACAAACATTTGGTGCTCACGATAAGACATTGCCCTATGTGGAGAAAGTGTGGGAAAATTTGTGACGATAACTAGCCATTATGTCAATATTGATGATGACTGTTAGTAGGAAATAATGAAGATACCATTAATCATAGAAAATATGAGAGGTGGATCTGTTACACCAAGGGAAGGTCTCATCCTAATGATGCACTTGGATAAGCCTACATGATAGGTGACCCGATGATCCTCCTATAAGAGATGGGCACCCCTAGAGCAAACATCACTTGGTCATGCTGCTTGAGCACCAGTTAAAGTTACAAATGGGTTAAGGTTTGTCATGGCAAGTAGCCCTCCGAGATGAAGCAGTTGTTTCAGCCTTCAGTGTGTCGAGTATCTTTGAAGATGGGAATAAGAAAGATGGTACCAGTCTACAAGTTATTCTGACCCAGCTAGAAGTCTCTGGCGAATTCATCCTTGGTTATTTTATTTTTAGTAGGTTAGTAGCCCTAACTATGATACCTGCAAGGAATCTGGTAGGAACCAGAGTTCTTCCCCATTTGACAAAGGCTATGGGGTAAGGACCAGAGTCCTTGCAGCATTTGACAAAGTCTAAAGGGCTGGCAAGTAGGCCCAATTTTCAGCAATCTAGGTGAGGCCTGCATGTGGGGAAAAAATAGAGAAGGGATACATGGCCACATATGGACTGTAGACCGTGATGCTCAGGTGAAATTCATCAAAGTTTGGTGGATCACTTGCCTTTGACCACTCCCTTCAGTTCAAGGATTCTCTCGTTTTCAATATGGACGATGCCTCATGCTTCGAATATTATACCTTCGGTTGGGAATTGGACCACCCAGCTCCGTAGAAAGGGAAGTGGCAAAGTAAGAATACAGGGAAAAGGAGGATGTAGAAAATGATGAAATCAAGGAAGAACAACAAGAGACAAGATGTCACAAGCACAATTAAACCCCAGGAGCTTGAGAATGAGAATAAGAATTGGATTGCATTGTAAGAATGGGACACTAACTTCACCACTGTGAAATTAGAGGTGGACTATGATAAGATGATGAAAGATTCCCAGAGCAAAGAGAACATTACTATTTGTTGGAAGGTTGGTCTCAATAAGAATGGTGTAGCTTACCTTGTCTTCCCAAACGAATTCATAATGTGAACCTCCCCATTAAGAGTCTTTCGATAGTGACAAGAAATAAATTGTATCGGTGTTGTAACCTAAAAAATATTCTAACCATGGAAATAAGTCGTGGTGCAGGAAACATCACCAAAAAAAACATAAGGAACAAGGTGCGCAAGATAGAAGGCAGGAGAAGGTGTGCAAAAGAAACTAAAAAATAAATAAAATAAATAAAATTTTTGCAAAGGCTTCCACATAGATTGTGCCTCCTCATATGTCCCTTACTTAGTTGCTTGGGACAAGCCACATGTGAGTGTTGGGTTCCTGTTGGCCTACGAAAGGAGAACAAGGAAGAATCTCACACGCAAGCAAAGATGGTGTGCTGCGTGCACAACAAAAACAAAGGAAGATCATGAATGAAGAAAAGAACCCATGAAGACAAAATGGAGAGGTACCCAGTGAAGGAAAGGAAAGCGTAGGAGCGTACAAGTGATAACGGTCAGAAAGTGATAGGTGTAGAATCAAGATCATGGCCATTTAAGGCAGCGTAAGCCTATAGCTACACACGTATGAGAGGATATTTGTAAGTCAGACCGATAGTGCCTCGCATCAGGTCATAACAACCATAGTTGTAGCTTGAGGGGTGGCTGATGGTGATAGTTAATAGGATTCCTATATGCAGTCGACCTCCGTGGCCATGTAAAATAGTATAAATAGGAGGGATTCAAGGGAAAAAGGGTTGGTTAGGTGAGATTGGTTGTGACTGCTCTTAGTTGGTTGTAACTATGTTTAGGTCAGTTTTCTAGTGATTTGTTCATCTGTTCATTGGTTATTCATGGTGAAGGATACCATTTCTGGCTATAATGTTGTAGAGATCAGAGGAAAGGAAGACTTAGGAAGAGTCTGGTAATGGTAGGGAGATGTTGAGCCACAGATCTAGTTGTTGTGTGCGTACATCACTAAGAGCAGAGGTAGGGTAGAAGAGAAAACCAAAGAGCATGAGAACCATAAGTCTGAGTCATAGATACATATCTTAAGATTAGTCTATATCCCATAGACTCAAGGTGCTATATCCTTTTCTCATGCTAGATGAAGAGCACCTTGGTGGTTTTTCCCAGATGGGTTTCCACGTTATCTATAGTGTTTGAATGGATGATTGATGTGTGAAGGTTTATGTGAATGGTTGTTATTTGCTTTATGTATAATGTTGTAATGTTGCTTAAATGTCTGATGTTGTCCTGTAATCAGTAGATGAATGTTGGGAAGGTGTCATTGAAATATACATGTTTATATCAGCCTATGCACTTATGACTTGAGTCATGACTTAAGTCGTAAATGGTCTGTTGGTATGAGTTAGATGCATTAGGTTGCGCCAGTTGCAAGGTGAAAAGAAAGTAAAAGTTGCACGCGATGACATATATTTGTGCTTGGTCATGCAACACTAAATCCTCTTTCCAGCCATCATGTTTCCTTCATTGAGATCCTTGGATGCGAGCTAAGGGACTATAATCCCTTGACAATCATGAAAACACGGTTTCGGTAGTTACTGATTGAAAATATATCTCAGGTGAGACCGTGCCTCCTTCGCAGGTGTGGACGATGAGGCTTGCTCTGTCAGGTCCGTATCTTGGGTGTTTTTTTGGATGACAAGCTACACAAAAGCTGGGTCACACGAGTTGGGAAAAGTGACCAACAAATGGTTCCATTGTCGAGACGAGCCACATGTGAGTGTTGGGGGCATGTTGGCCTGGGAAAGGAGCACAAGGAAGAAGCTCGAGCGCAAGCAATGAAGGTGCCCTGCGCATGCGATAGAAACGAAGAAAGACCATGAAGGAAGTAAAGGACATGCATAGATAGAATGGAGAGGTGCATGGTGAAGAAAATACAAGCACAAGAATGCACAAGTGATAATGGTCGGAAAGAGATAGGTGCAGAATCTAGATCATGGCCGTTCAAGGCAGCGTAAGCCTACAGCTACACATGTATGAGGGGATATTTGTAAGTTAGGCTAATAGTGGCTTGTGTCAATTCATAATCACCACAGCTATAGCCTAAGGGGCGGCTAAGGGTGACAATTAACAGACTACCTGTATGTAGTTGGCCCTATGTGGCCATGTAAAATAGTATAAAAAGGAGGGATTCAAGGGGAAAAGTGTTGGTTAGGTGAGGTTGGTTGTGGCTTCTTTTAGTTGGTTGTAATTATGTTTAGGTCAGTTTTATAGTGATTTTTTAGTATGCCACATTGGTGATCCATGGTGAAGGATTCCATTTTTTGCTGTAATGTTGTAGAGATCAGAGGAAAAGAAGACTCAGGAAGAGTCTGGTAGCGATAGGGGGCTATTGAGCCATGAATCTGTCTGATGTGTGCACATACTGCTACAAGTAGAGGTAGGGTAGAAGAGAAAACTAGAGAGCATGAGAACCATAAGTCTGAGTCATAGAGACATATATTAAAATCAGTCTCTATCCTACAAACTAAAGGTGCTATATCCTTTTCTCATGCCAAATAAAGAGCACCTTGGTGGGTTTTCCCAGATGGGTTTCCATGTTATCTATTGTGTTTGAATGGATGATTGATGTGGTGAATGTTTATGTGAATTGTTGTTATTTGCTTTCTATATAATGCTAAAATGTTTCTTAAATGTATGATGTTGTCATGTAACCAGAAGATGAATGTTGGCAAGGTGTCATTGAAATATACATGTTTATATTAGTCTGTGTGCTTCTGACTTGAGTCACAACTTAAGCCATAAATGTTATGTTGGTATGAGTTAGATGCATCGCACAGGTTGTGCTAGTTACGAGGTGGAAAGAAAGGACAAGTTGTGTGCGATGACATATATTTATGCTCGGTCGTGCAAGACTGACTCCTCTATCCATCCATCATGTTTTCTTCATCAAGCTCATTGGCTATGAGCCAAGGGACTATAATCCCTCGATAATCGTGAAAACAAAGTTTCGACGGTTACCCATTGAAGAGATATCTTAGGTGAGACTCCTCCTACTTCGTAGGTGTTGACAATGAGGATTTCTCTATCAGGTCGGTATCTTAGATGGTTTTTGGGTTGATAAGTTGCACAAAACCTAGGTCATGTGAGTTAGGAAAAGTGACCAACAAATGGTTCCATTATCAGGACAAGCCACATGTGAGTGTTGGGGGCTTGTTGGCTTGTGTAAGGAGCACAAGGAAGAAGCTCGTGTGTAAGAAAATAAGGTGCACCGCATGCGTGAAAGAAACAAAGGAAGATCATGAAGGAAGTAAAGGACCTACGTAGATAGAACGGAGAGGTGCACGGTGAAGGAAAGGAAAGTGTACGAGCGCGCAAGTGATAATGACTAGAAAGAAATAGGTGCAGCATCTAGATCATGGCCATCTAAGGCGATGTAAGCCTGCAGCTACACACATATGAGGGGATATTTGTAACTTAGGCCGATAGTGCCTCATGTCAAGTCGTAATCACCATAGTTGTAGCCTGAGGGGTAGCTGATGGTGACAGTTAATAGACTACCTGTATGCAGTTATCCTTGCATGGCCATGTAAAGTAATATAAATAGGAGGGATTCAAGGGAAAAAGGGTTGGTTAGGTGAGGTTTGTTGTGACTACTCTTAGTTGGTCATAACTATGTTTAGGTCAGTTTTCCAGTGATTTGTTCATCTATTAATTGGTGATCCATGGTGAAGGATGCCATCTTTTACTGTAATGTTGTAGAGATCAGAGGAAAGGAAGACTTATGAAGAGTCTAGTAGCAATAGGGTGTTGTTGAGCCGTAGATATGGCTACTATGTGCGTAGACCACTAGGAGTAGAGGTAGGGTAGAAGAGAAAACCAGAGAGAATGAGAACCATAAGTTTGAGTCATAGAGACATATCTTAAGATCAGTCTATATTCTACAGACTCAAGGTGCTATATCATTTTCTCATGCCAGATGAAGAGCACCTTGGTGTTTTTTCCCAGATGGGTTTCCACGTTATCTATTGTGTTTGAATGGATGATTGATGTGGTGAAATGTTTATGTGAATGGTTGTTATTTTATTTATGTATAATGTTGAAATGTTGCTTAAATGTCTGATATTGTCTTGTAATTAGTAGATGAATGTTGTGAAGGATTCATTGAAATATACATGTTTATATCGGCCTGTGCGCTTATGACTTGAGTCATAACTCAAGTCATAAATGGTTTGTTGGTATGAGTCAGTTGCATCGCACAGGTTATGCTAGTTACAAGGTCGAAATAAAGGAAAAGTTGCATGCAATGACATATATTTGTGCTCGGTCGTGTAAGACTAAATCCTCTATCCAACCATCTTATTACCTTTGTTGAGCTCCTTGGTTGCGATCCAAGGGACTATAATCCCTCGTCAATCGCAAAAACATGGTTCCAATAGTTACCCATTGAAGAGATATATCGGGTGAGATTGCACCTGCTTCGCATGTGTTTATGATGGGACTTTCTCTGTCAGGTCGGTATCTTGGGTGTTTGTTGGGTTAATGGGCGGCATAGAACCTGGGTCGTACGAGTTAGGAAAAGTGGCCAACATGGGTGGAGAGAGAGAGAGAGAGAGAGAGAGAGAGAGAGAGAGAGAGAGGGTGTGTGTTAAAGGGTTCGTAGAGGGAGAAACATGTAGGGTTTAGGTATAGGTGGAGGAGTAAAAGGATTGAGAAAGACAAATGAGAGGTTAGTAAGGGTTAGGGGAGGAGGTGAGACAAAAATATAGTGAGGATGGATTTTAGTGGTAGAGGAGGTGGGAGTATAGTGGCAAGCGAGGAAAAGAGAGGATGGAGAGGTTTTTAGGAAGTATGAGGAGACACGAGGGGGTGAGGGTTAGGGGTAGGTGGAGCAGTTAGAGAGAGAGATTCAAAGGGAGGAGTAGGGAAGATACATAGAAGGGGGTTATAGTTGAGGAGTGGATGGGTAAGAGAGAGAGAGAGAGGTGGTAGTTGGAGGGGGATTAGGTGAGAGAGAACGGGGTTAGGATTTAGGTGAGTAAGAGATTGGTTAGGGAATGCGAGAGATGTTAGGGTAGAGATAGAGATGCATTAGTGGGTGACTATGGGTAGGGGTAGAGAAATATATAGAGATGGGGGAGTATAGGGGCTTGGGGAGGGGGTTAGTTAGAAAGAGGAGGGGTTGGAGAGAGAGAGAGAGAGAGAGAGAGAGAGAGAGAGAGAGAGAGAGAGAG
>LPNX010867321.1:8408-75381 GCA_001517045.1 Pseudotsuga menziesii
CGCGCCAAAAGAGACCCTCAACTTCTTGCACACACCCTTTCTTCTTTCATTTCCACCTTCCACTTAGCATTGTCAATACAATCAATGGCTTCCTGAAACCAAGAAGGTTCTCCATTATCAGTAAATAAAATAGACAAAACAAAATTAGTATACCTCTTTAGAGGATTTCTCTCCCTTAATGATCTTCTTGGTGTAGGCTGTGGGGTTTCCACAATTTCTTGAATGTCTTCATCTTCTATGACTTCTCTCTCACCAGAAACTTCTTCTTGTTTCTTTGAGTCATTAGAAGATTGGTTCTCCAACTGAATTAGTTGTTTTGATATTACCTGTTCCTGTTCCATATCAACTCTTACATTTTTCGGATTTAATCAGAGAAGATTCATAAAAAATTACATCTCTGCTAATGACAATTTTGTGGGCAGTAGGATTCCACAATATATATCCTTTCATTACATCATCATACCCAATAAAAATGCACTTCTTTGATCTAGGGTCTAACTTAGAACGTTGATTTTTAGGAGTAAGTGCATAAGCTTCACAACCAAAGATTTTCAAATTTGAATAATCACAAGGATGACCAGTCCATACCTCTTTCGAAATTTTACAATCTATTCCCATTGATCGTGATCGATTTATTAGATAACAAGCTGTAGAAACTGCTTCTTCCCATAACTCTTGCCCCAAATTATCATTACTGAGAATGCTCCTTGCTCTTTCTAGAAGAGTCATGTTCATGCGTTCTGCAACTCCATTTTGCTAAGGAGTGTATACATTTGTTTTGTGTCTTACCATCCCTTCATCTTTGAAACATTTTTCAAACTCGAAATAAGTAAATTCACCTCCATTATCCGTTCTGAAACACTTGATTTTCCTGCCAGTTCTTTTTTCCACCATAACTCTAAATTGTTTAAATGTATTAAACACATCAACTTTTCTTTTTAGGACATAGACCCAAACCTTTCTAGAAAAATCATCTACAAATAATACATAATATTTTGCTGCCCCATAGGAAATGGTAGGAGATGGACCCCACAAATTAGAATGAATGTAGTCAAGAACACCTTTACTAACATGACTACCTCCTTTAAAATCTTGTCTACACTGCTTTCCATATACACAATATTTACAAAACATCAAGTTCAGGGTTTTCAAATTTGGAAGCAATTTACAATTCATTAATATTCATGAAGACCTTTTTCATTGATATGACAAAGACGTTGATGCCATAACTGAGTGGATCCTAACTCTTCTTCAGATACTAATACAGTACCATTACCTTGCGTCCTTCCAACCAGTTTGTAAAGGTTTCTTGTCCTTTGTGCCTTCATCACCACTAAAGAACCCTTGGAAACTTTTAGAGTTCCATCAAAACTTGTAAACTTATAACCACAAGAATCCAATAGTCCCAAGGAGATTAAATTTTTCTTTAACTCAAGTACATGTGTAACATCTATAAGTGTTCTTATTACTCTATCACTGACATCTTAATTTTAACACTTCCAACCCCAACAATTTTACATGAATGATTGTCTCCTAAAAGAACTATTCCATCACTAATTGTTTGATAGGAAACAAACAAATCTTTATGAGGACAGATATAGTGTGAAGCACCAGAATCTAATATCCATTCTTCATTATATTCAGAAATATTACAAACATACAAGACCTCATAGATCATACCTGAATCAGAAGACTTAACTGAATTTGCCTCTGACTTGGAGTCATCCTTCTTGGATTCTTGTCTCTTCCAACAATCCTTCTTGAGATGACCAGTTTTGTTACAGTACCGACATTTTAATTTGCTCTTTATGCCCTTCGATTTAGACATGGAAGTACCTCTTTATTTTTCTCCTTTCTCTTTGGATCGACCTCTAACAACTAAAGCTTCAGGCGAAGAGGTTCAAGACTAGATTTCTTCCTTAATTCCTCAGACAATAATGCTCCAACAACATTGTCAAATTCTAAAGTATCAGTTGTACTAAGGCTAATGGAAGAAACTACTTGACCCCAAGATTCAGGTAAAGTACATATGAGATTGATTTCTTTATCTTCATCATCAATTTTAACATCCATACTACTCAACTGGCAATAAGAGTGTTAAAAACATTTAAATGATATGCAATCTTCGTACCTTCTTTCATTCTCATACCGTACAACTGCTGCTTCAAGTAAATTATGTTTGTCACTGATTTGGTCATATACAGACTTTCTAACTTGATACATAGGCTTGTTGTTTATGTTTCTCCAATAATGTTGAACAACACATCATCCACAAGACATAATCAATTGTGCTTAGCGCTTTGGCATCTAAATCCTCCCATTCATCATTTGTCATGGCGAGAGGTATTTTTCTTTTTTTTGTCTAAAGCTCTATGTAACCCCTGCTGAACTAAAAAATCCCGCATCTTTAACTTCCATAGTTCAAAATTGTTTGTACCATTAAAAATTTTCAATCTTAAACTTTGTGATAGACATTATTGAAAATATATATATATTTTCCCAAACAAAAAATATTCCGCAATATAAACAACACAGTCTTGGCTTTACTCTTGTATATTTTTTAATATATATATATTTCCAAACTTCCAATAAAAAAAACAACACAATTTTTTATTTATTTACCAATCTACAGCAACAACGTCACTTCCACATGCAGCAGCAACTAACAATGGAATCACTTGCTCCTCTCTTGGTGAGCCGACACCTATTCCTCCACATGCGTCCAAGAAGCAAGATACATGCAGGATCTTCTTCTTCCACACGCAGGTGACCTCCCAACGACTCTTCCACAGAGCTCTCACAGTAGTTCTTCACTAGATCCTCCGCATCGAGCTCTCCTACATGTGTCTTCTGGTCGACAAAGGTGATGATCGGTGGGCTCATGGCATATATGCACTACGCCAGACTCTTCACTTCAACTGCAACAAAGATTCACAGCTTCTTCTCCACAACCAGGTTCTCCCTTGCAGCAAATGGTATCCAGCAGATTCATGTAGAAAGCTTCACGCGTGGGCCTTCCAACAACAGTAACTAGCAGTCAGCGATACTCCACGCTAGGCCTGTTGATGTATATGTAACTTTGGAATGTATTTCAATTGTATTTCTTATATATTGTAACCCGATTTTTATCTAGGATGTACTTGAGTTATGTCATGCCCCGATGTTCCTATCAGGAAGGTCTATCATGTAAACAAGTCATGTCAAGTCATTGTGGGTAACCCTCCTATTGTCTAAGGGTTAAAGTCCCCGCAGTTCCGGGGCACTAGGGTTATTAGACTCTCCTAGTAGAGGTCGGCCTTGGTAGGGCGTTAGTCATGTCGGGATTAGTATAAATAGAGAACTGGAGTCTCTATTTATCACACAACTTATACACACTCAAGTGTAGCGCATAGTTGAGGAAGGAGAAGACACTGGAGCTAGACAAGAAGAAGGTTACTGATGTCGGGAGATCACGAACTGTTTTGGGGCTTTTCTATTTTGGTGCTGATTCTATCTCTGAGGAAGTTGCCGGGTTTTCACCATTTATGGTTTCCCTAAGGATAAACACTGTGTTCATTGTCTCTTGTGTTTGATTGTTGTGCTTGTTATTCTCTCAGTAAAGATCCAAATATAATGCTAGCTTAATGATGAAATTCTAACATGGTATCAGAGCTAACCTGAGAAGAAGACACTGTGCAGCTGCGGGAACTAGGGCTTCCTAGTTTGTGGATCTTCCTCCACAGATTTTCAGCAAAATTAAGGTGGAATAAATCTCCTCCTTAGGGCGCATCTTTCTGTCGAAGCATAATCCAATTCTGAGGTTTTTCAGTTTTGGACCCGACACTCCTACCGGAAATTAGGGCTTCTCACAGAAGAGGAATTTTTTAGTGAGCCCAGGCCTGGATTGATCTCCTCCACAAAATCAAAGTTAGGGATAGATTTCAAGGCATTTGGGTGGACAGATCTCCGAAAAAGCAAAACCCTAATTTGCTAATGAACCAGCACTGCAGGATTTCAGCTCCAAATCTAGATCCAACATCTTGACTTGGTAAGATCTAAATATTTTATATTTCCATTTGAGGTTCTCAGTTTAAGATGCCTCATCATACCAAGCTTGATGAAAAGCTTGAGGGAGATGATAACTTTCGAGCTTGGAAGCATAGGATCTCCTTGGTCCTGGAAGAGAATGAGTTGGACTCCTATATCAATGCGGAGGTTCTAGTTCCAGAGAGAGATGAGGCTAAGGCCTTGCATAAGAAGAAGTTGGTTATGGCAAAGAGAATCATTGTTGATTCTATCAAGAATCATCTCATACCACAGGTGTCCTCCCTCAAGACACCTAAAGCTGTGTTTGATTCCCTAACCAAATTGTTTGAAGGGAAGAACATAAATAGGAAGATGACTTTGAGAAACCAAATGAAGAATGTGAAGATCCAGAATTTTGAGACTATTCAGTCTTACTTTACAAGGGTTTCTCAGATCAAGGAGCAGCTGGAAGCATAATATCAAGAAGTGGAAAATCCAGAGATTGTGATGACCACCTTGAATGGTCTCCCTAGATCATGGGACTCTTTCATTCAAGGAATCTGTGCCAGAAAGAAGTTATTCAAGTTCAGCAGACTATGGGAAAAATGCTCTCAAGAAGAAGCTCGGATAGCAACTCGAGAAGAGAAGATGGGTAGTGAAGATCAAGCTCTCACAGTTCACTCCAAGAAAAACAGGAGGAGCAATTATCACTCCAAAGGTAAGATATCACACTCTAGAAAAGATTTGAATACTATTAGATGTTACACATGTGATGAGAAAGGTCACATATCCATATTTTTCCCTACCAAAAGAAATCTAAAGAAGAAGGGAAACAAGAGAAGACATCATGCCCATGCTGCAGAGGATGATGAACCTTCCACAAAGAGAATCAGACAAGAGAGTGATGACTCTTCAAGTGAGGATGAATATGTACTAATCTCCGCTCTCATGGGAACTGTTTCACATGGAAGCAATGATTGGCTTATAGACAGTTGTGCTCCCAAGCACATGACGGGATTCAAAGAATCATTTGTGAAGCTATCTGAACATGAGTCACCTCACAAGGTGAAACTTAGGGATGACTACCAGTATCCAATAAAAGGTAGTGGTGAATCCTTCTATAAACTAGAATCTGGAAAGTATTTGAGGATGAAGAATGTATTATTTGTTCTAGGACTAAAGAAGAACCTCCTCTCCATATCTGCATTGGATGCAAAAGGAATGAGGGTTGCTTTTGTAGATGGCCAAGTTCTTATGTGGCCAAAGGGAAAGACTTTTGACGATGCAATAGTGATTGGAGAACAAGAAGGAGGTCTATACAAGTTGAAGGGACAACCAAATCAAGCTTTGGTTCATGACACAGTAGAATCAAATGAACTTTGGCATAAAAGGCTTGCACATGTACATTACAGAGCACTACCACTTGCAAGCAAAGCTGTTGAAGGTCTTCTAGAAATTTCAGCAAAACATGAAGGGGTCTGCAAAGGATGTGCGAAAGGAAAGAACACAAAGAAGACATTTCTAAGTAGCGAGAGCAAAGCAAAAGGAATCTTGGAAATCATCCACTCCGATGTATGCAGACCAATGTCATCAATCTCACTAAGCGGGTATGTGTACTATGTTTCTTTTATTGATGACTTTTCTAGGAAGACATGGATTTACTTCATGAAGAATAAAGATGAAGTGTTTAGCAAGTTCAAGGAATTCAAAGCCTTGATCGAGAACCATACTGAAAATAAGATCAAGACTTTTTGATCAGACAATGGCGGAGAATTCACTTCAAATGAGTTCAAGGAACTATGTAAGGACTCAGGGATTAAGAGGGAGTTGTCCACTCCTTACAATCCACAACATAATGGGATTGCAGAAAGGAAGAATAGAACCATCATGGAAGCTGCAAGAGCTATGCTTCATGATCAAGATCTTCCTATGCATCTTTGGGCAGAAGCAGCTAGAACAGCTGTGTATGTACAGAACTGTACTCCACATAGAGTACTCGAGAACAAAACTCCTGAAGAAGTCTTCTCCGGCAAGAAACCAGAAGTCAGCCATCTCGGAATATTCGACTGTCTTGTGTACATACACATTCCAAAAGAGAAGAGAACGAAATTAGATCCTTCAGGAAAGAAGGGTATATTTGTGGGATACTCTAAAAGCTCGAAGGCTTATAGAATATACTTCCCAGGGTTCAAAAAGATTGACATCAGCAGGGATGTAACATTTGATGAAGATTCAGTCTACATCAAATCTAGAAAGAAACCTGCTAAAGAACCTGAAGAAGCAGAAGCTCCCATAATTCATGATACAATCATGAACGAAGAAACTCAAGAAGAAGATCGAGAATTTGAAGAACCACAAAGACCTATAGATCCACCACAAGAGAAGAATCCTCACAAGAGGAAACCTGCTTGGGTATGAGAGATTATCCAAGGTGCGGAAAGATATGGGGTTCCAAAAGAGAATCTCAAAGAAAGAAAGAGGACCAGATCCTATTCCAGTTATGTAGCTTTACTATGTGACTTCATTGATATCCCAAATATGAAGAAGCGACAGAACAGAAAGAATGGAAGGATGCGATGATCGAAGAGTATCAATCGATCATGAAGAATGATGTTTGGGATGTTGTCCCAAGACCAGAAGGGAAGTCAGTTGTAACTTCCAAATGGATCTACAAGATCAAGCATGCTGCAGACAGTAGCATTGAAAAGTATAAGGCAAGATTTGTGGCTCGGGGTTTCTCTCAGAAAGAAGGAATAGACTATGAAGAAACCTTTGCATCTGTAGCCAAATACACTTCCATCAGATCAATACTTGCTCTAGCTGCAGTGATGAAATGGAAGATACACCAAATGGATATCAAGATTCCTTTCTTGAATGGTGTAGTAGAAGAGGAAGTGTATGTGGAGCAGCCACTCAGTTTTGAGACACATTATAGGGAGTCTCATGTGTGTAGATTGAATAAATCCCTGTACGGTTTGAAACAGGCACCCAGGACATGGTACGGCAGAATTGACAGCTTTCTATCTAGTTTGGTCTTTACCAAGAGTAAAGCAGATTCCAACCTTTACTACAAGGTGGAAGATGGCAACTCGATGATACTTCTACTATATGTAGATGATATGTTTGTGATAGGTATGGATGGGTTGATTGTTGATACGAAGATAAAGCTTGCTACTGAGTTCGAGATGAAGGACTTGAGAATGATGCATTATTTCCTAGGTATGGAGGTGTGGCAGACTACAGATGGAATCTTCCTTGGACAAGGAAAGTATGCAGTAGAGATCCTGAAGAGATTTGGGATGATGGACTGCAAGGAATTAACCACACCTATGGCATCAAACCTGAAGCTATTGAGTGATGCTTCATCAGAGACAGTTGATGCCACGATGTATCCTTGATGTACCTGATGAACACGAGACCAGATATTTGCTTTGCTGTGAACACCTTGAGCCAATACTTGACAGATCCGAGACATGTTCACTTGATTGCTGCAAAGCATATTCTGAGGTACCCGAAGGGTACGGTTGATTATGGGCTCAAGTATAAGGCTGATCAAAGGATTAACCTGGAGGGTTATGTTGATTCAGATTGGACAGGAAGTGCCATCGTTAGGAAGAGCACTTTAGGGTTTTGCTTTAGTATGGGATCAGGTGTGATCTCATGGTTTAGCAGGAAGAAATCCTGTGTAGCACTGAGTACAGCTGAAGCAGAGTATGTTGTAGCCTGTTCAACTAGTTGTGAGGCAGTATGGCTGAGGAAGCTACTGTCTGATTTATTTGATCTCCAGTTAGATGCTACTTTTATATACTGTGACAACCAAAGTTGTGTAAAGTTGTCAGAGAATCCAGTATTCCATGACAAGTCGAAGCATATCGAGATCAAGTATCACTATATCAGGGATATGGTGCAGAGAGGAGCAGTGAAGCTCCAATATGTTGCGACAGACGAACATATAGCTGATGTGTTGACTAAGCCATTGGCTAGAGTGAAGTTTGAGTACTTTAGGGAGAAGCTTGGTGTTCTCCAGATCGAGGTTCCTCCCAAGAGGAAGTGATGTGTCCATGCCAAGCCCTTCTGACATGGTAAGAGGATTGGTTCCTTCCATGATCAGATGTAAGTGCTGTTCTATTCTCACATGGTGAAAGGATTGGTTCCTTTCATGGTCGGATGTAAGAGATGCGACATGGTGAGAGGATTAGTTCCTTCCATTGTCAGGTATATGTGGATGCCACATCCAACATGAAAAAGGGTTGGCTTTGTGAAGACACATGTAGTATGAAAAAGGACTAGCTCTATGTAGATGACACATCCAACATGAAAAATGGTTGGATCTGTGAAGACACATCTAGTATGAAAAAGGAATAGCTCTGTGTAGATGGCACATCTAGCATGAAAAAGGGCTGGCTCTGTGAAGACACATCTAGTATGAAAAAGGACTAGCTCTGTGTAGATGGCACATCCAGCATGAAAAAGAGCTGGCTCTGTGAAGAATCATCTAGTATGAAAAAGGACTAGCTCTGAGTAGCTGCCACATCTGGTATGAAAAAGGACCATCTCTGTGATGCCTCATCTGGTATGAAAAAGGACTAGCTCTGAGTAGCTGCCACATCTGGTATGAAAAAGGACCATCTCTGTGATGCCTCATCTGGTATGAAAAAGGACCAGCTCTGTGATGCCTCATCTGGTATGAAAAAGGACTAGCTTTGAGAAGACTTGTCTAGTATGAAAAAGGACTAGCTCTGAGTAGCTGCCACATTTGGTATGAAAAAGGACCAGCTCTGTGATGCCTCATCTGGTATGAAAAAGGACCAGCTCTGTGATGCCTCATCTAGTATGAAAAAGGACTAGCTTTGAGATGATACATCCAGTATGAAAAAGGACTGGCTCTGTAGAGGTTCCTATGATGAGAATAATCAAGAGATAGCACCTGTGATGATGCCCAGTGATGATCCAGATCGAGTGATGATGATCCAGATCCAGTGATGATGATCCAGCAGAAATGATCTAGATCGAGTGGTGATCCAGATCCAGTGATGATGCCCAGTGATGATCCAGATCCAATGATGATGTCCAGTGATGATCCAGATCTGATGATGAAGATGACTTAAAGATGAATATGACTTGAAGATGAAGAAGACTTGAAGATGACGAGGACTCGATGATGATCCAGAAGATACAAAGAAGAAGACTTGTGCTGAAAATTGTGTTGAAAGAATACCTTCCTAGTTAAGAGGGAGTGTTGATGTATATGTAACTTTGGAATGTATTTCACTTGTATTTCTTATATATTGTAACCCGATGTTTATCCGAGATGTGCTTGAGTTATGTCATGCCCCGATGTTCCTATCGAGAAGGTCTATCATGTAAACAAGTCATGTCAAGTCATTGTGGGTAACCCTCCTATTGTCTAAGGGTTAAAGTCCCCGTAGTTCTGAGGCACTAGGGTTATTAGACTCTCCTAGAAGAGGTCGGCCCTAGTAGGGTTTTAGTCATGTCGAGATTAGTATAAATAGAGAACTGAAGTCTCTATTTATCACATAACTTATACACACTCAAGTGTAATGCATAGTTGAGGAAGGAGAAGACATTGGGGCTAAACAAGAAGAAGGTTACTGTTGTTGGGAGATCACTTAGTGTTTTGGGGCTTTTCTATTTTGGTGCTGATTCTATCTCTAAGGAAGTTGCGGGGTTTTCACCATTTATGGTTTCCCCGAGGATAAACATTGTGTTCATTGTCTCTTGTGTTTGATTGCTGTGCTTGTTATTCTCTTAGTAAAGATCCAAATATAATGCTAGCTTAATGATGAAATTCTAACAAGGCCACCCCCTTCACTGCTCTTCTTTTATGCGGGTTGGTCTCTTCTCTCTTCATGTCCAACACTCTTTTCAGACTAGATTTCTTTACGCATATGCCTCACGATCCTCCAGATGCATGTCTTCTTTAGCAACAACTCTGGAAATGAGCACGATCTTCTCCAGCTTCCAGCGTGGGTCTCTTTCAACATAAAAAAAAAAGTGTGTCTCTTCACACTCACTCTTATACCACTTGTTATTATTCAAACACACATTATACAAACACACAATGAACAACACCATTCATAACACCAACATTTCATGTGGTAAAACCCCAAAGGAGAAACATCCATGCATGAAAAGTATTGAAGCTCATTAATGAAGAAGGAGATATTACATGACAAGTCTCAACCTCACAGACAACTTACTAAATTACATATCCCAATCATGCACTATATAGTTCATGTAAGAAGTTATATGAGTAAACCATTGTCGGTTAAGTCTGTTATGAGAAACTTCTCGTAAACATGATCCCTAATGAGAAACCTCCGATAAACACATTAGTTTAGTTGTCATTTAAAACGAACCCGGGATCGTTCCTCTCTTTCATACAAAGGCAACTTTGTTCAATATTTATGGTGATTTCCTCTATCTAAATCAGTGACTTCACAATCAACATAATCTTCAAAAGTTTACTTGCATATAGCTGTGATTTCTACCTATATTGTTCACACTTTGATTATAGTAATTTGCTAAGTTTTCCTCCATTAACAACTCCATTCATGAATCTATTCAATATAATTCAACCAATATTACAAATACAGAGAGTGTCAATTTATAACAAGGTTTCCATATCTCCCCTTTCAAAGACTCTCACAGTCTTCCTTACAGGAGTTTCCAAAACTTGTAGCTAGTTCTATTGGACATATACAACCATTGAATCATGAAATACTCAACATTCAATTACATTAAAGAAAATGCCATTGTACATAAAACAAATGTTTATAAATTAAAATATAACACATACAACCATTGAATCATGAAATACTCGACATTCAATAACATTAAAGAAAAGGCCATTGTACATTACCAATTCTTCTTTTACAGTATTGTGGCCTCATTTACATTCTTTTTGTCACCACTAGGCTCATTCCCCTTTTCAAAACCTAACTTAATTTTTAAATTATAGGACCCGACTCGTCTATCCCTGTGCCTCAAATTAAAAAATCTTGTAGACAGATTGGACTTAAGCCTGTGCACATTTTTCCTATTGGATATTTTGATGGTGCTGCCCAACTGCATAAGGGAGGAGCTGGGTTTGTGATCTTTATCAGTGAAACCCATATACTTAGTTTTTCTGTGGGCTATGGGAACAACACCAATACCAGAGCTAAATTGCTGGCTCTTTGGTCTGTTCTCAGAGTTTGCATGATGATGGGACTGCCTATTCAGTTGATCCTCGGTGATTCAATGGTGATTATCTCTTGGGTTAAAAGACTTTCTGCACTTGAGATACCCTCATTGAAACATTGGTGCGATGAGATATTTTCTATGCTTGATCTTGTTCCACCGGTGACCTTCAATCATATTTTCTGGGAGCACAATATGCTAGCTGATGGTTTATCAAAAAAGGCACTCAACTTGGAATTGGGTAAAGGACATTTCTCGAAATCTATGGATGGAAAATTTATTGGAGATGGCCTATTTACACTATTTTGATGGCCACATTTCACCATTTTTAATGGCTCTTTAATACTTTTTATGCATTTGGTTTGTATGTTATGTAATTTGCTATCTTTGTCTGTTTTGAGAGACTTCCAGCTGGCTGTGCTGCTCCTTTGGATTGTATGTTTGCAGGGCACCACATGACTATTCGAGATTTGCTGACCTGAATTTTTCAGGGATGATGAGAAAGTATGCTATTGATCAGACTTTGTTTGTACTTATTATATTTTCTAGCTGACTGTCTTTCTTATCACTTTATTGCTGTATGGGGGGACAGTTTCTGTTCAGTCATATGCTTGAATATTGTATAAGATGTCTTTTCGATTCTTATGAATATCAAAGACTGATATTTTTTCCTCTGAAAAAACGAACTCTAATAACAAAACTCAAGTTTATCTTAATCAATGACTCATTACCAACCCTATAACTCATGACTTTCACGCAACGCTTTATAACCTTCTAATCCTATAGTGTGTATATTTATATAGCTTTATAACCAAGACCTTATGGTCAGTCCAACTTGAATAATTTTGACGAAAGTGATATGCGATTGCATCATGAATTCTCTAGCAGGTGAAAGTGCAAACATTCAATGAGAAAACTACAGAGAACAATCTCTTCACGAACAACCAACTTGTCAAGGATTGAAATCTGGTTGATGATCATGTTTTCCCACCCAGATCAAACCTCAAACCTGCATGCATGTAATCCCCCATAGAACGCCTGCTACTGTTGTAGTAATAGTATTGATCTCTAGCAGGTGAAAGTGCAAACATTCAATGAGAAAACTGCAAAGCGTAGTCATGGTGTGCTAAGCTCTGCAAAATAATAGAATATCCTAGGTGAATTGATGTAAATACACAAAATTGATGAGAAAACTGCAAATTGCCTTAGACAAAGCATATTCATGGTGTGCTAAGCTCTCCAAAATGATGGAATAGCCTATGTAAATTGATGTAACAACACAAAATTGATGAGAAAACTGCAAATCGCCTCATAGAAAGCGTACTGGAGAGCCGACGTTGCGACCCTTTATTCGCTTTTCCATTTAATTTGTCATCCTGCCGACTGTAACTTTCATTCTTCCAAACCAATAATCACAATAATTAAAAAACCTAGCCCATGAATGTTGACAGCGACCCTCCCATATTCACAAAAAAACTCAAAATGATTGAGAGTATTGATGGTTGTCTGTGTTTGATGGATGACGATGAGATCGGAACCCACAGAAAGATCCAATGGCGGTAACTGCAGCTGGAACTGTGAACAAAGGCGTATTCACTGCCATCTCTTTAGACTTATTTATTTGTCGATTTCCCATCAATTGTCGCATATGTCTAGTAAATCATAGAAAGAAAGCGAAAATGCCTTCAATTGCCACAGATTTCTGTGTACACTTCTTTATCTGCAGATTATCCTTCAATTGTCGCAAATATTTTAAAACGCTCAAGAAGAAAGTGAAACCCCCGTCAATTGGCACAAATCATCCTTCAATTGTCGTAAATATTTTAAAACGCTCAAGAAGAAAGCGAAACCCCCGTCAATTGGCACAAATTTCTGTGAACCTGTGAGAAATTGCAATGACAAATACAAAAATTTAAGCCCAATAAGAATTCAGACGATATTCACCCTTAAAATCTGTGAGGCAAAGGAGGGATTTAAATAGGAGAAGAAAGCACTAAAGCGTGGAAGGAATGGAGAGAAAGGGAGGTGTCCAGACTCCAGAAGAAGCTTCCTTGCTCAAGCAACCATCTTTTAGACTTGCCAAGTGGAATTATTTTACCGTGCATGTGAAAATAACATGGAGAATTTTCTAGGAGTATGTGATCTGCCAGAAACCTCTATAGTTAATCACGTGTTGAAAACGTCGAATTGGCATCTGAGTCAATGCGATTTAGAAATTGAAATTTTGTTTCAAGAAGAAGATGAGGGATTTATATTTGGAGTAAGCTAGCTATGGAGCAATCCTCCCTCATCGGACGGAGGAGGAGCAAAGTTAACGTTGAAAAAAGACACGGGAATAGCCTACGTGAATTTTGTGAATTAACGTAACGTGTGGAAAACGTCAACTTGACATCTGTCAATGTGATTTTGAAATTGAAATTTTGTTTGAAGAAGACGAGGGATTTATATTTTAATTTTTTGAGCAAGAAAAATACATGGGAATATCCTAAGTGAATTGATGTAACTATATAAAATTGATTAGAAAACTGCAAATCGTCTCAGAGAAAGTGTATTTATGGTGTGTTAAGCTCTACAAACTAATGGAATTGCCTACGTGGATTGATATAAGTACATAAAATTAATTGGAAAACTACAAATCGACTTAGAGAAAGCATATTCATGGTGTGCTAAGCTCTGCAAAATGATCGAATAGCCTAACCATTAGGAAAATAGACGCCATCGATACAATTTTCATGAGTTTTTGAGCTGGTTAACGTAAAACCAACATATTCTAAACTTTGAAATCGAACTGATATTTAATCATAGACGCCTAGCCCAAGGACTGCCAAATGTTATGGATTTCTTCTTTCAATATCACATACACCTAGCCCAGGGACCGCCAAATGTTATGGATTTCTTATTTCATGTTTTTTTATTATAAAATCCCTATATTAGAAAGCAACTCGAACCTAACCCAGTAATTTCCAAATTATAGTGACAACAGAGATTTATAGCGACAACAGAGATTTGCCAGAAGTTATTTTGTGCTGGTTTGAATAATTTGGCTGTAAAAATATAAGAAAGAAAAGCAACAACTTGAAGATTAAATGTTGGAAAGGACACAACTAGAATTGATTTTTCATATGTGCCTGCTGCCACCTATATTAATTAATGAATATAATCTATCTCAGCATTAAATAACTAACAATATTATTGTATGTTGGGTCTAAATCCCTATCAAAGATACCAATGTTTCTGTTACATGGCAACTCGTCTCCTGTGAAATTGTTCAACGTTGTGTTGTGCCCAACAAGTGGGGGAAGCGGCATGGATGAGCCGCAGGAGAGCATATCTCTCCGGGCTATGACGAAAACATGTTGTAGAAATTGAAAAAAAGTAGGCACGATCTAGACGCTTCCCATATATATATATATATATAATAAGAACCCATCAACCCAAAGCCCTTGGATTCTCTTGTTGCAATTCACAGGGATCGACCAGTTTGTGTGTGAATAAACCATCCATCACAGTTATGAAGACCAACATTGAACGATCAGTGTCATACACCAGGTTATCAAGGCCATACACCAAGCCCGAATGCTACGCTAGAGCCGACCGACCATAACCTTCCTGAGGAAGCTTGACTATAGGAGGAAGGAGTTGGCGCAGAGGCTCCAGCTCCATAAACAATTGACAAAGCTATTTCGTTTACAAATAAACATATGTGCGAGTTGTGGTGGTCTGTGAGGCTTCAAACCTTAAAATCCATTAGTAGCAAAGATGAAACATGATATAACTAATGGAATCCCTAGAAAGAAGAGATATTACCAGGTGCATCGTCAATTTGCAGAGCTCCTTGATTGTTGAGCTTGTCAAAAATTGGGAGAATGTAATGAGAGAAGATACGTTTACCCCTTTTGTTTTCATTAATTTTCTTAAACTATTTTGTTTTTCATTAATTTCACGTGCGTGGTGGTGGGATTACCCGAAAGGGGCGTGTGGCCAACATGCAAGGGTAGTTGATTGTGTAAAGATTAGGGTTAACCAAGTTCGGTTATATTTAATCTAATTCATTTAGATTGTTCCGATAATTTAAATGGTAAATAAAAACAAAATTGTTAATTATTTAAATATTGTAACCTATTTAAATTTTGTTATATATATTTTTATTATTATTTACTTTTAAAGTTCTATCTTTAGGGTTTGTTCCTTGGTTAGTAGATTGGTGCAATGTGATATGTTATCTCGCTTAGCATCTTGGGTAGTCGGTCAGTAGTTGTTGTGATTGGACAATCGTTGTGTTTGTTCTATTCATTGGCTCCTACCCCTGTCCTCAGTCTCGTTGGATAGGTCGTTCCAAGGTGTCTTTTTTTTTCTAATGTGAATAGCTTTTAGCTAGGATTTGAAGGTGTCTTGGCATACTACATGGATTTTTATTGTAAAGTATTTGTATGCTTGCGAATGGTCTATTACACAGTCTTATATTTAGGTTGTCTCTTGTTGTGCCTCACTCAATAGTAATAGCGTACAGTCCATAGCCCTTATATTGAAGATCTCATGAACCTACTTCGACGCCATCCCTTATAATTAGTTTACTCATTAGCCTGACCTCATGAAAGGTTTAGTTAAAAAAATTTAAAATTTAAAAATTAAAAATTAAAAATTAGTTCATTGCACTAAAGGTGTTATTAATGGGACGGGTCTACTCAATCTTTCGACATTTATTGATGGAGAATGAGGAGCCACCCCATGTATTTATTAAATTTTAAAAATGAATTCGTCTTTTCCAGATCGTAGTCGAAGCTTATTACTGATCTTAACTTCAAAGTCTCCATCCCATTCCAAATCCCGCTTATTATTCGTTAGTGTTTCATGTTGTGGTGAGCTTGCATGCCCAACAAGCATCTATATTGAAACTTTAGATGCATTCACTATTGTTATAAGTATAAGGAAAACGGTTCTTGATGGAGATGATATGGCCGATGCCAATGTTAAAGACATTAAATTTGTTTCATTTTCCTTTTCATTTCAAGGTAAGGAGCTTTTGAAGAATGCCTCTTTGAAAGTTTCAACAAAGTAGACTTCCCCTTACCATTTGGATCGATAAGGTCATAATGTGGAGACCCCAAGTGAAAGTTGCTCTAGATGATCATGGTGTGCATTGCAAAGATCGTGTTGAGAGATGTTCATTGTGGGTGCGTGAGAAAACCAAAGAAGGCGCATATATTGATGGCGTGACCACTAGATTCAATGCTTGTTTAAGCAAGATAACTAACTAGTTGAGTGCGTTGTAAGAGGCTTTAATTCGATGCCTCCTAACTGGATTATTCACTGGCCTAACGTCTTCATCACCGTAGGATCTCTCCCCTACCGCCACTTGATGTGCCATGTCTCTGAGAATGAATGGCTTCATCTATCGCTGTTCAAGGATTCAATGGGAGATCATGGAAGCACTAAAGCAGCTTATCAATACCCATTTCATGCCTAAATTCCCCTTGCATCTCCTTCTCCAACTCGTACTCCTTTTACACTCCACACTTCTAACATGGATCATGCTTGCTCCCCCTCCAATCTATCCTCTTTGAGCTCTTACAGATTTTGGCCTAGCATGCAAATAGTGCAGGTCTAGCTGTCCATTTAGTGTCATCGTCAGGTTGGGGAGTTGGTGAAACTATGGCAAGATGCTCAGCGGTTGGAAGATTTGTTTCTGGAAGATGGCGTTGATGACGAGATGGAAAATGGTGGAAATATTGCTGATTTTTATAAGAAACTGCAAGAGATTGGATCTGATGCGACAGGGGAACAAGCTTAGAAGATCTTGGATGGTTTGCGGTTCATGAAATCTATGCAGGGACTCCCCACAAAATATTTCAGTGGAGGTTGGCGTATGAGGATCTCCTTGGCAAGAGCTTTGTTTGTTCAGTCAAACCTTTTATTATTGGATGAATCCACTAACCATCTGGATCTTAGAGTCATTTTATGTCTAGAATAATATTTGGGTAGGTTGAAGAAAATACTTGTTTTCGTGTCACATGATCGTGACTTCTTGAACTTTGTTTCAACTGATAGCATTCATTTCCACGACAAGAAACTTCATTTCTACAGAGGTAATTTTGACTCTTTTTAGAGCATATATGAGAAAAAACGCAAGGAGACCAATAAGATGTTTCAGGGATATGAGAAACTACTAAAAGTTGCTAAGTGTATTGTAAGTAGGGCTTAGCAGAAAAAAGTCAAGGACCGAGCAAATTTTGCTGCAAACAAAGAGACAACAAAGAGTAATGGGAAGGGGAAAATGGTAGATAATGATGAAGAGCCTGTAGAAGCATAAAGATTATAGTGTGGAGTTTCACTTCCCAGAACCTACTAAACTCACGCCACCTCTTCTTTAGCTTATTGAAGTTACTTTTAGCTATCACAAGAGAGAGGCTTTTCGACTTAGTAATGTTGATGTAGGTATTGACATAGGAACATGAGTTGTAATTATCAGGCCCAGTAGAGCAGGGAAATCTACTTTACTTAATCTTATTGATGGTGATTTGCAACCTTTAGTGGGAGAGGTAAGGAGGAGTCAGTAACTGAGAATTGGAAGATATTATAAACTCTTGATTGACTTATTAACCACTCTGAACTGTCATTTTCTTCACCTTCTTTCATTTCACAACATATAGAAATTCTTATCGATGTTTCATTTCCCCGTTTTGGGGGTATGCTACTTATTTTCCTCAAATCCTTGTACAATCGTGTTTGTCATTTCAGTTAAGTGCAATTAATGTTATGTGATAGCAGGCTCGAGGTATATTTAGTTCATATCAGGTGGTGAAGCAAACCATATCCGCATTGAAGAAATTTGCATTCAAGTTAGATGGTGCTGCATTAAGTCATGTTAAACGTTTAATTTTTCATTTACCATATTAATTGCCACTAGGGAATAATTATCCCACCAACCCCATATGTGTCATTGAAATCAGTCATCATAGTTAATGCTTTGCACGTTTAAGGGCTCGAGGTATATACTGTCAGATAAGCACCATGGGGGTTTATCCACCATTAAGTTCAGTTAGTCATGCAATAAGTCTACTCGCATTCAGTGGTTAAAATTGACGCCCCTATGTCATTTTTTGCATTTTTTACTAAATACAGGTCTATGTGGAAAATAAACGTCAACCGTAAAGTTTACTCAATTTTGGATGTGGTCATTGTGACGGGCACGCTAAAAAGAATTAGTCGTATTTAAAATTTATATTTACTATATAATAGTCGAAAGTATGGACTATGGAGTAAGACTAACTAGACATTAGACTACTCGAGAGTGGTGACTCCGCGAGTCTAACTGTCTGAGACTGGGTTATTGTGGATAGTTGGTTGGCTGCGGAGTTGTTAGAAACCTGTATTTCAATTAATGCACAAGTGCCAATTAATAAATGCATTATTGGATTTTAGATTTGGTAGATGATGAGTTTATGTTCACAGTATGGACTTTAAATCCATGGATTCTGATCTTCCATTTTCTTCCGAAGTCTTTTTTCCTCGTCGTCTCGACATCAATAAGAAAAGAAGAGTGGGAACTGAGAAGTGGGAAGTTGGTAACCCGGACTCCTAAGAACCTTGGCAAAGTTGGTAACCCGGACTCCTAAGAACCTTGGCAGGATTGATGGCCATGGGTACCCCAAGGAGAAGTGAGAACCCTACGATTTCATGCAATAGAGGACAAGAGACAACAATCCATTCGCATAGTTTTCATTAGATGGTTGTCGAACCCTTTGGCACCGATATTCTTGCTCGTAAGGTTAGTACATTTTGTAAATTCATATATTTAAGCATGATTATAAAACTAGTTATGCCATTGGAATGATTTTTCCATTTCCAATGGGCCATTGTGCATATGCTTTACATTTTCAATATGTATTTTCCATTTCATCTATTAGTTATGCCTTGATTTGCAACGAAAATCAAATTTATTCCAGATGAATGGCTAGTCGGGGGTCGGAGCAAAGGTATTTTTCCATTCGTTTTTGGGTGCACAAAACTTCTAGAGTCGAAGGAAAACGAGATATGGGTCAAAATAAAGAACCCAAACCCTAGTTTGTATAGCTGGTAAAGTATGTCCTTCCCCAATTGGTGACACTTTTTTTCCGACACTGCCCTGCTAATCGATGAACAAGGCTGCTTGAAAATAAACAAATGATTAAACCATTAGGAAGCGTCGATTCACAGAAGAAACATTAATCTAATGAACAAAGGTTAAAGATGAGAATATCTCCTCTAATGCAATTTGTCGAATGAGTTATTCCTTTTCCTCTTTTCCAGAGAAGACTGCATAAGGAAATAAAAAAGGGTAGGTTACTATTGAAGATATAACAACTTCAAAATGAACCACCATAAGATAAAAGAGGTCAGACTCTAAGCCTTAGGCGTTGGAATATTATCTCTTAGCCGTTCGATATTATCTCGTATGTGTTCGAATCTTTGGTTAAGAAACTCATGGGCAAGCCACGCCATTATATAAACGGCTCTCAGCACCCCTCCTCCTCAGAGATCAAACTGTCAAGAGATGAGAGAAGCTAACACTGCACGATAACACCCTCACCTTCTCAAAGCTAGGGCTTCTTTGCTTATGAACTTGCGGTATGATTTTGAGGTAGTTTACCAATGCAACAAAGTATGAAAAACATGGTCAAGGGATACACCAGATAGAGAGCCCTGGTAGTCTACCTCCATCCTTTTTGACTAGAACCAGGTGTAAGGTAAAAAAATCAGTGTAAAAGGAGTAAAAACCCAAACAGTCTTCCCGACTCTAGTGCCCATGCTTCACATAGATAAAAGGTGGTAAACACAAATTCGATAAATACAAATCTTGAGTCACATTTATTTACAATTCTTGACAAAATGTATGTCAGGACAATGATACCCGTGGAAAACAATTTAAAGTGTTGCAAAATGCAGGATAAAGGATGAGTCAATCCACATCCTGCCACGGGCTCCTGTGGCCTTTGTAACAAGAATGGAGGAATGATTTGAGTTTATAAAGAGGATATGAAGAGTTGAGACTATTCAACTACTTTTCCATTGCTTGGTGACAAGAAGAGAGTGTGAGAGCGTGGGAGAGTTTTTTCAAGGAGATGAAGCAACACCATCAAGGAGTTAACCTTATAGTCAAAAGTGTCTGGTACTGTAGATGGTGAAATGATGTTTTATAGGTTTTTCTCCAATAAATAGTGAAATAATGTTTTTATAGGTTTTGTATAATTTTAATTTGATTAAGATAAAGATAATTTTGAGAAAAATACATTATAAAATGATTTTTTTGGGTTTTTCGGATTTAAATTATTCAAAAGTTATTTTCAAAATATTTTACTCCCATATGACAGTGTGATGAAGACATTTTAGACCACATTGAAGTTTCAATCACGTTTGAATTTATAATATTGCAAATATTTGGGTGAAATAGTTGGAGTCCATAATAATGTATGAGAATGAAAATTGCGCTTCTAGTTGGAAGATGTATACCTGATAACGTGTATCAGATGTGAAAATATTCATTATCTTTTCTATCTCCATGTCTCCTCAGATCTTACTAGTGCATAAACCAAAACAAACTATAGAGCACACTGGAAGCATCATCTAAACAACAACAATTGACAAAAGCTCCTATAGATCATCATGCTTCAACTAAAAAGTTACACCACCCCTATTTGTCGATGCAAAAGAAATAAAATATCAGACATATTACTGCAGGTTCTTTGTTCTTTTACTGAGCCAGTAGAACTCACCTTCAACATTTCTACTAGTTAAAAAAGAGGCTCATTTTATACATTCCTCACCAATATAACCAAAACTTGCAAGCCTCTAAATGTCCAAAAGATGATTCAGAGATATGCTTCACCAACCACCAAAATATGGGCAGGTTTTTGTGTAATAATCCCAAATTGATAACAATTGTAATTATAGGTGACTAATGAGGCATTACATGCACCAAAAACTTTCACAACCGTGAAGTTGGATTTGGGGTGGTGCAAGGATGATAGCATCCATCAAACATTCAACAAACATTATGAATTCTTGCAATTACTGACTAGAATTGGGCATAATTATGCATGAGAGGTGGGGTGGTGCAGGGTTGATAGCATGAAGCAAACATTATGCATTTTTGCAATTACCTCGAATAGAAATGGTCATAACTATGCATTGGAGGTTGGAACCTACGCATGGTTCTATCCATTTTTATAACAATCATTGTAAGTTTGCATAGTGCTTTTGGGGACAAGCCATAACCACCATACGTAATACCTATCTTCAACCTTGCAAATATGTGCAGTTCCACCTTCTCTACTTCAAAGCAGAAAGTATGCTTGGAGTATATTGCTTTCCCTTAAGGATTGCCTTGTGCTTCCTCAATCTGATACTAGATATAGATGCTAGGTGTTTGTCTTTTTTTCCATCACCTTGATTGTAACCTAAACCTAGTACTAATATAACTATGAAGTTTTCAATGTCCTTTTCCAAGCCCTTATTTGTGATCTCTACTAATATATTATCCTTCTAGGTGTTGGTATTCTTTGTCAATACCTTGCTTCTTGGCCACCCAGTAATAAATTTCGAAAGAAGGGTAATTTTTTATTATTAAGAGTTACATGCAGGGAAGTTTTGGAAACAAAACCGTAAAAAAAAATATTAGATGGGAATAGGTGCCCGTCAAATTTAACCCCTGATCACATTGATGTTTTGTTGTTAAGATTTATGGTGTAGCCTCCAATCAAATTCAAAAGTTAATTACGTCGATATGTGTATATATCTTAGAATTTTGGGGTGGACTACCATCTATTCTTTTTCATCTATGGACGAGAATGAGTCAAGTGTACTGTCTAGATTGATTCTATGGTCGTGGCCCAAAATTAAACGAGAATGAGGCAATTGTACTTTCCAGATTTATTGTATGGGTGTAGTCCAAAATTAATAATTAATAATTTCAAAAAAATAAAAAAATAGGTTAATTAACTTGTGATAAGTATAGTTAGTGATAGTTGCAAAAGTTAAAAGTAATATTTAACTATTCGATTATTACATACAACTATAAGCTTAACTCCGTAGATTATTAGATACAGTTATTAGCTTAACTCCAATGATTCTATGACTATTAACTTAACTTCAACTCTAATCACAGTTATATTGGATAACTATTAGCTTAACTATTAGATACAACTATTAGCTTAACTCCAATGATTCTACAACTATTAGGTTAACTTCAACTCTAATCACTTAAGGCTTAGTTCAATTGCATTGGAATCTAAGAGTCTAGCTAATGTGCACTCATGTAAGAGTCAAACTCCTAATAAAATCGTTAGAACTCCTAATAAACTCCTCCAAACTCCTAATAAACTCCTACATCTCGTACTTGGGCATTTAACTAATTACATCGACAGGGGTACATATCTTAGAATTTTGGGGTGGACTACCATCTATGATTTTTCATCTATGGACGAGAATGAGACAAGTGTATTGTCAATATTGATTCTATGGGCATCGTCCAAAATTCAAAATTAACAATTTCAAAAAAATAAAAAATAGCTTAGTTAACATCTTATAAGTACATTTCGTGGTAGTTGGAAAAAGTAAACTTCAACTTCAACTATTCAATTATTACATACAACTATTTTATTATTAGATACAACTATGAGCTTAATTCCAATGAAGATACAACTATTAGCTTAACTTCAACTCTAATCACTATTATATTGGATCAATATTAACTTAACTATTATATACAACTATGAGCTTAACTCCAATGATTCTACAACTATTAGCTTAACTTCAACTCTAATCACTGTTTTTTTTTTCCTCGGAAAAAATTCATAATTTTATTTCAAAGAAGAACAAAATTACATATCTGCACATGTAAGAGGATCACTAAGGATCCCTACATTGTCACATATTAGCTGTCTCATATAAACGTAACCAAAAAAATTTACAAAACTGTCCCAAAATATGGATATCACAACCCAAATCAATAAACAGGTCACAAAAATCTGATATCAGACATACTGCCAAAAGCAAAGGCCATCGCCTTTGAAATGCCGTCGCCACCGCAAAATTCCCGAAGGAGCAAAAACGGGTCGCCACACAAGAGTATATCAAACAGACACCATCACTGCCATATAAGGCAGGCAATCTTTCTCAGCAAAATCAAACAAATCATGAAGGAGCCCTTCGTCCAGCAACATGCCGCTCAAGATGATCGTTCTTGATCTTTGGCCCCATCAATTGCAGCTTCTCCATGGCGAGAAAGATTAGAGACACCAGACTGGGCACCAGCGCTACCAGTGTCCAATCCGTCCACCCGATTGACTGCCCAAAAGCACACGCACCAAGAATAGCCGCCATGGCCGCCAAGAAACATAGCAGAGCAGGGAGCATCGACTCTGTATTTGAAACCTCATTGAACAGCCCACGACCCCGGAAGGTATCCCACCGATCTCGACCAAAACCCTCAGCAGCGTAAAAGCCTCGACATATTCAAAATCCTGGAAAAAACCACGGCAAGAATCTGCCGAAGCAGTGAATTTATGAAACCGCGAGGAAGAAACCACGACAAAAGGAAGGAAACAGCCTCTCAATCGACGGCAAAAAAAACGACCTCGCGTCCTCATTAGCAAAAGGAAGGATATGACCTCTCAGTCTACGGCCTCTCAACTCTGGAGCGAGCCCTAAAACACAGTCTCCAACCTTGGCTAATGGACGGCAAGACACCTTCTCTGTCGCACGCGAGCACCAATTCACTGCCTCCTCCATGATTCCGCGATGAAGGTCTGTCATGGTGGAGCCATTTAATCTTGAAAGATCAAGATCGAAGGCCGAAACCCTCGACCCGGTTCTTGGAGCCCTGGATGAGCTGTACAATTCCCTTGCTCAACTCTAATCACTGTTATATTGGATAACTATTATATTGGATAACTATTATATTAACTATGAGATAACTATTAGGTTAACTCAAATTGTGATACAACTATTAAATTAAATTTAGATGAAAGTGGTAATAAAAAACTATTAGATGAATGTGTAATTGTACTCTTGACTCCATATCTTAGCCTAAAAATTCAAACTTCATTGCAGTGAAACCATGCACCGCCCAACAAGATTTCCATTTGGCAGTGTAGCATCATGAGAACAATAGTTTAGGTAGTGTACTCCCAAGGTGATAGGCTTAATGCAATCTAAAACTATGTATTCATAATTAAGCCGATAGACGTTTTTATTTGATATTTGGGGTGGACTACCACATATGGTTTTTTCGTTTGTAGAGAAGGATGAGACAAGTGTACTGTCGAGATTGACAAGATTGATTCTATGGCAGTTGTTCAAAATTCAAAATAAAAAATTATATAATAAAAAGAATATAAAAAATAATTGGTAGCAGATGAATGGATAACTGGTAGCCATGCATAGATAACTCATAGTTGATGAATGGATGACCAACAGTTCATGGCATATAACTAGAAGAATGTGAGAGAACAAAAAATAACATAAAAAATCACTGAGTTGATAAATGGATAACATTAAGAATGTCAGCGATAACATGTAGCTAGGCATATATAACTTAGAGTTGAACCCATTTAACTAGAATAATATGAAAATTTCAAAAGTGTCTTCCATGCCATTGCTATCTCTCAACCATTTGATAAACTGATATGAAAAATAAAAACAAATTGTTACCCATTTCTTTAACCACCCTTTAACTGAAGCTTATTTAAATCTTAATCAAGATGCATTTAAGCATAACAAGATACGATAACCACGAAATGAATCTCTGCAGTACATTTGTTACACTTGGGTTAATCTTATTGATCCACTCAAGCAAGTGGAAAATATGAGATTATATCTAAATTCCTATCAACATAATTAATCAGTATCACTGAGTAGCCCATGGATCAATAGCTTGAAGGGTGAGTTCAACTATTTGTTAAGTGGTGTTAAGCTAAGTAGAGCATGGATAAATCATTGTTAACTCATGGATTGGTCGCTTGAAGGGTGAGTTCAACTATTTTTTAAGTGGTCTAAAGCTGAGTAGGGCATGGATGAGTCACTCTTACTGTATGGACCAATCATTTGAAGGAAAAGTTCAACTATTTGTTAAGTGATGTTAAGCTAATAAAACCAATGTTAAGTTGAGAAAACCATGGATCAGACGCTTTTAGAAAGTATGTATGTGTGTGGATTGGTTTTAGCCTAGGATTCTTTTGTGGGAGAAAGAATGCCATTTCTTCATGTTGGGAAAGGCGTCAGGATTTGGGATGCATTCTCCTACATTCAAGATCTTGTTTGGTGTTAATAAACATTGTTGCAGGTAAAATTGTTGATGGAAAGAACTGGGTTGTTGCAGCAAACCAACACAATATTGTTTGAACTTTGATGGAATTAAACTATTTGTTATATGAATGTAGGATGATGTTTAGCTTCTCAAACACATGGGAAAGATCTCCTGGCCACGCATATTTTCAGGTGAATTATGGTAGGGGTGACACACACACACACATATTTATGTATGGGGTTTTTCAACCATAACACTCTTGTTTCTATTTTTGCATTTTTTCTAAGGCCTCACCAAGATAGTTCAGGGTCATTGGAAGAGGGAATTTCTCATTAAAATAATGCATGTTGCACCATTAAGGACCGGTAGCTCAATTGTGTGGTTTTTAATAAGAAGGTAATTTGGATATTGAATTAATTTGACAAGCTAAGTTCTAAGAGTGAAAAGCCGATAATGGTTGTTGCAACAATGAAATAATGAACGTTGCAACATTGATTTCACTTCTTATACCAACATTTTGATTGTGTGATTATTAATAAGTAGGCTTGGGTATTAAACGCTACAACAAATCCTGGAATTAACATCCCTTTTTAGTGTAATTTTTTTTACATTGAGTGGTCAAACTAGACACTAAATGGGACGTGTCATGGACAAAAATTAAAGCGTCTCAAAAAACAGTTTATTTTTCTTTCTAGATAGCATCTTTTATGACGTCCAAAATAGCATCTATTTTTTTTTCTTCCAGAATAGCGTTCAACTTTGCTTCCTAAACAATGTTGAGGTTTGCTTCCTAAATAATGTCATATTCTACTTCCTAGAGAGTGTCTGCTTTTTCTTCCTAAATGGCGTCCCCATTAGCACCATATTTGCATCCTTAATATCACCATGTTAGCATCTATGTTCACACCATAATTGCATCCAATATAGCATCCATTTGTGCTACCACTTTATCATCCCATTTTGCACCACGTTTTACTTCCAAGTATGTGCCAATTTTTGCTTCCAAATTTGCATTAATTTTTGCTTCCTTTTTTGCATCGTGTTTTTCTCCCAAAATGACGCCAAATATTCTTTTGTTGCACCATATTTTTCTTCCTATGTAGCATCATGTTTTGCATCCAAAGTAACGTCTTATTTTGCTACCATATCAACACTATGTTTGGCTTCATTATTAACGCCAAATGTTGCATCTTTTTTAATGTCTAGTTTCACATTTCTATTTATGCCAACATTAGCACCATGTTTTGCTACTACTTTACCGCCCAATTTATCATCCATTTTTACTCCCACATGGGCGCCACATTTTGCTTCTCGTTTAACTGCTTAGCTTTCTTCTTCTTTTGCTTCCTCACGAGCGCCTCATTTAGCTTCTCATTTAGCATCCAATTTTGCTCCTTTGTTGGCCACTAGTTTAGCTTCTAGTTTGGCTTCTGCTTTGGCATCCAAAATAGCATCAAAATTGACTTCCAACTTAGTGCCAAGTTTTGCATCCAATGTTGCTTCTAGATATACAACATAATGGGCTTTCATTTTAGCTCATGTTTTTGCTTCCTTATTAGCACCACATTAGACTTGCTATTTAACATCTACAACCATATCCAATTGTGTGCTAATATATTTATGATATCAAATTATTATAATTATTCATTAATTTCAATAGTTCGCATTTATCATTTACTTCATAGTTCTAAAATAACATAATGAAACATTCAAACTAATTGTAGATACAATTATTGAAATTAATTGCATAGCATTTATGAAGAAATTTAAGACAATGAGACAACATTTATCTAAATTAGTATTATCATCATATATATTAATTTTCCATGAAAATATCATCAACAAGTTCCAATATATATAAATTTTAAATATAATAACGATAACATCAACATTATCTTTCATCAAAATAAGTGAAATTATGAAACATCATCGCATCAATAACACATCATACAGATCATCATATAAGATTAAAAGAACAAGTGAACTATATATATACATATCATAAGATTTTTTTTTTGATATCCATATCTAGAAAAGTCAAAATGATCAACAATAATCAAAGTTTATATGTCAACATGAATCCACCATACATATCAAAATGTAATATGAACTTGGATAATCACAAAAATAAAAATATGTCTAGTAGCGTGGAGAAAGCAAAAAACATCCAGAGTCTTAATAGTAGCATCAATGGCTATCATCATCATCATCATCCTCATACTCATCATCATTATCTATCCCAACATCATATCCATCATCATTTTTATTTGATCCATTTGTATCATTATCAACAATATATTTCTTTGGTACATCGATTCCAACATAATTAGGATCATCACCTACGTGGTCATCTTCAACATTTTTCAGCAAATGCCAAGAAATAATCAATTTAAAGCATTCGTATCAATTTCATTACATAATGCCTATTTTGTGTTATATTGCAAATATTAGTGTATGCATTCTCATTCCAATTTTCCAACCATGAATATAAACATCATCTCACCAACAAATAGTAACCACACATATCAAGTGTATCCACAACCATGTATACACACACATGTACACCATAAATTTTCATATCACAATAGAAGAAGACAGAGGCAAGGAAAAATAGACATCCCCGTGATTATATATAAAGTGAAGAAAAATATGACATCACATAGATTATTCGCTTAGAACCATAGTATTTCCTAAAGTTGTTATATTATTACATACATACATACATACATACATACATACATACATACATACATATATATATATATATATATATATATATATAACATGTTATTCAATCTATATCTTCAATAGCATAATAGCCATGGTGTTCATCTCTCAATCAAGTTAATGAATTGTTTACGTTGCAATCTAAGAGTAAATTTAATATAACATACTTGATAATATCCCCTCATAAACATGACTAAAAGAATATTATCATAGATATAGTTTTTAACATATTAATCATATCATTGGTATAACAATCGCAAAGCTTCGTTGGAGTCATGTTATCCAAGTACCTGCATGACGTAACAAAACTCAATTCAGTTACTTGGAATTTGGTTGGTATCCCTAAATGGCCATCAGAAGCAAGTTGAAACTCACCATAAATAAAAAATAGAGGTTCGAATGGACAAAACATTAGTTAAGTTGGATTTTTGACACCCAAGTACTACTAGGGACATCCTTGCTCGGTGGTTTCATGGACCAAAAGTTATATATTTTAACAGTTTTTTAAACTAGAGTTTTGCTTAGTGATGCGCAGTGCAATTTCTGCATGATACTCTAAGATTTTGTAAATGTGTTGAGTGAGTACATGGAATTCACAATCATCTCACCCTTTCCCAAAATAATTTTAGGAGGCAACAAAACTAAATTTTGTTGCTCAGTTTGGATTTTATGCCCCTGGTTGAAATTTGTCTAGTGTCCCTTAATGGCCTTGATAAGCGAGAAAAACCTGTTATAACTCGAAAACCATGGCTCTGATGGAATAAGTATCAGTTTCATTATATTTGTGACATCTGAGTACCACCAAGGACACCTATGTTAGGTGGATTCATTTACCAAAAGTTATATATTTTGTTGGTTTTCCAAACTAGGGTTTTGCTAAGTGACATGCAATGCAATTTATGTATGACAAGCTAAGATTTTGAAAAATGTGTCCAACAAGTGTGTGGGAATCATAGTCATCTCACCCTTGCTCAAACACACTTGCAGGAGGCAATGGAACTCAATTTTGTTGCTCAGTTTGTTTTTTATGCTCCTGCTTGAAATTTGTCTAGTGTCCGCGAATGACATTGGTAAGCAAGATGAAAATTGTCATAACTTTAAAAACGAGACTCCGATGGAAAAATAGTAAGTTATGTTGGATTTGCGACACCTTATTACCACTAGATAAACCTCTGTTTGGTGGATTCATGGACCGAACACTGTATATTTTGAAGGTTTTCTAAACTAGGGTTTTGCTTAGTGAAAGTAGTGCAATTTCTGCACAATAGGCCAATATTTTGAAAAATGTGTCGAGCGAGTGGATGGCCATCACAGTCATCTCTCCCTTTCCCAAACACACATGCAGGAGGTAACAAAACTCAATTATGTTGCTCAATCTGGTTTTTATGCCCCTGGTTGAAATTTGCTCGGTGTCCCTGAATGGCCTTGAGAAGCAAGACAAAAATCACCATAACTAAAAAATCGAAGAACCGATGGAAAAACCGTTAGTTCAATCGGATTCATAACATCTAATTACCGCTTGGAACACCCTTGTCTAGTGTTTCCATGGACCAAAAGTTCTCTATTTTCACAAATTTCGATATTAGAGTTTTGATCATTGACATGGAGTGCAATTTCTACATGATAGGATACAATTTTAAAAATGTTCCCAATGAGTGCATGGGAATCACAGTCATCTATCTCTTTCCAAAACACACTTCTAGGAGGAAACAAAACTCAATTCCATTGCTCGGTTTGGATTTTATGCTTCTGATTGAAATATTCCTAGTGTTCCTAAATGACTTTGGGAAGTGAGAAGGAACTTACCATAACTCGAAAACCGAGGCTTCAATGGACAAAATTTCAATTTCGTCGGTTTAATGACATTTTAGTACCGCTAGGGACACCCCTTTCTGATGGATTCATGGAATGAATATTTTCTATTTTGACAGTTTTCTACACTAGGGTCTTGTCTGATGACATGCAGTACAATTTCTGCACAATAGGGCAATATTTTGAAAAATGTGTTGAGCGAATGGATGAGAATCACAATCATCTCTCGCTTTCCCAAACACACTTGCAGGAGGAAACGTAAATCAATTTCATTTCTCAGTTTGGCTTTTATGCCCCTAGTTGATATTTTCGTGGTGTACTTGAATGACCTTGAGAAGTGAGAAGAAACTCACCATAACTTGAAAACAGAGGCCCTGATGGACAAACAGTCAGTTCCATTTGATTCGTGACTTTCGAGTACCACTAGTAGCACCCATTCTCAATGGTTTCATGGACCGAAAGTTGTCTATTTTAATGGTTTTTTAAACTAGGTTTTTGCCCAATGACATGTAGTGCAATTTCTGTATGATCGGTTAAGATTTTAAAAAATGTGCCGAGCGAGTGCATGGGCATCGCAATCATTTCGCCCTTGCCCAAAAGCACTTGATGGAGGCAATGTGAATGAGTTCAATTGCTTGGTTTGGTTTTTATGCCCCTATTTGAAATGTGTTTGGTGTCCCTTAATGGCCTTGGGAAGTGAGATGAAAATTTCTATAGCTCAACCGTGGCTCTGATGGACAAAATATCAGTCCCGTTATATTCATGACATCTGAGTACCACTAGGGACACCCCTGTTCGAAGGTTTCATGGACCAAAAGTTGCTTATTTTGTTGGTTTCTAAATTAGGGTTTTGATAAGTGACGTGAAGTGCAATTTCTACGAGATAGGTTAATATTTTGAAAAGTGTTCCCAACTAGTGTGTGGGAATCACATTTATCTCACCCTTACCCAAACACACTTATTGGAGGCAACAAAACTCAATTCCATTGCCCGGTTTGGTTTTGATACTTCTGGTTGAAATTTTCCTGGTGTCCTTGAATGATATTGGTAAACAAGATGCAACTCACCATAACTTGAAAATCGAGGATCCGATGGACAAACAATAAGTTATGTTGGATTCTTGACATTCGATTACCACTGGAGAAACCTTTTCTTGGTGGATTCATGGACTAAATTGTGTATATTTTGACGCTTTTCTAAAATAGGGATTTTCTAAGTGATGTATAATGCAATTTCTGCACAATAAGCCAAAATTTTGAAAAAGTGTCAAGTTAGTGCATGGGCATCGTAGTCATCTCTCCCTTACCCAAACGCACATGCAAAAGGTAACAGAATTCAATTTTGTTGCTCGGTTTGGTTTTTTATGCCCTTAATTAAAATTTGTCTCATGTCCCTAAATGGCCTTGAGAAGCAAGATAAAACTCCCCATAACTCGAAAACCAAAGCTCTGATGGAAAAAGTGTCAGTTCCATTAGATTCATGAAATCCGATTACCACTTAAAACATGTCTATATGATGGCTTTATGGACCGAACATTGTCTATTTTGACAATTTTCTATACTAGAGTTTTTCTCATTGACATATAGTGTAATTTATGCACAATATGCTACAATTTTGAAAAATGTACCCAATGAGTGTGTGGGAATCTCAGACATCTCTCCCTTTCCCAAAAACCCCTCTAGGATGCAACGAAAATCAATTATGTTGCTTGGTTTGGTTTTTATGCTCTTGATTGAAATTTTCCTAGTGTCCCTTAATGGCCTTGGGAAGTGAGATGAAAATCACTATAAATAAAAAATAATGGTTTTGATGGAAAAGTTGTCACCTCCATTGGATTCGTGACATCCCAGTACCTCTAGGGACACCCTTGTCTCGTGGCTTCATGGATTGAATGTTGTCTATTTTGACGGTTTTCTAAACTAAGGTTTTCCTCAGTGATGTGCAGTGCAATTTCTGCAAAATAGGAGAATATTTTCAAAAGTGTGTTGGGCAAGTTCATGGGTACCACAGTAATCCCCCCTTCCCAAACACACTTGCAGGAGAAAACGAAAATCGATTCCGTTGTTTGGTTTGGTTTTTATGCCCTTGGTTGAAATTTTCCTAGTGTCCCTAAATGTCCTTGAAAAACAAGATGAAACTTGCCATAACTTGAAAACCAAGGCTCTAATGGACAAACCACCATTTCCATTAGATTCCTAGAATCCATTTCCATTTTGATGGTTTTTTAAACTAGGGTTTTGCTCACTAACGTGCAATGCAATTTCTGCATGATAGGCTAATATTTTGAAAATTGTGCCAAGCGAGTGCATGGGAATCACATTCATCTCTCTCTTTCCCAAACACACTTGTAGGAGGAAACGGAACTCATTTCCATTGTTTGGTTTGGTTTTGATGCCCTCGGTTGAAATGTGTCAGTTGTCCCTTAATGACCTTGGGAAGCAAGATGAAACTCGCTATAACTAAAAAACTGTGGCTTTGATGGAAAAACTATCAGTTCTGTTGGCTTCATGGCATTTGAGTACCACTAGGGGCACCCCTGTTTGGTGGCTTCATGGACCAAAAGTTGTCTATTTTCTCGGTTTTCTAAACTAGGGTTTTGTTAAGTGACATGCAATGCAATTTCTATATGATAGGATAAGAATTTGAAAAATGTGCCCAACGAGTTTGTGGCATTGCATTCATCTCTCCCTTACCCAAAGACACTTGTAGGGCGCAACGGAACTGAATTCTGTTGCTCAACTTGGTTTATATGCTCCCAATTGAAATTTTCCTTATCCCTGAATGACATTGGTAAGCAAGATAAAATTCGCCATAATTTGAAAACCGAGATTTCGATGGACAAACAATTGGTTCTATTAGATTTGAGACATTCGATTGCAACTATAGACACCCCTATTTGGTGGCTCCATGGACTGAACGTTGTATATTTTGATGGTTTTCTAAAATAGAATTTTGCTTAGTTATGTGTAGTGGAATTTTTACACAATAGACCAAGATTTTGAAAAATGCGTTGAGTGATTGCATGGGAATATCAGTCATCTCTCCCTTGCCCAAAGACATATGTAGGAGGTAAAAAGATCAATTTTGTTGCTTGGTTTGGTTTTTATGCCCCTGGTTGAAATTTTCCTAGTGTCACCTGAATTCCTTAAGAAGCGAGATAAAACTCACCATAACTTGAAAACTGAAGCTCCAATGGAAAACCATTAGTTCCATTGGATTTGTGATATTCGAGTATCTCTTAGGACACCCTTGCCTAATGGATTCATGGACCAAATGATGTCTATTTTGACATTTTTCTAAACTAGGGTTTTGATCATTGACGTTTAATGCAATTTCTCCACGATAGGCTATGCTTTTGAAAAATGTGCCCAACAAGTGGGTGGGCATATTAGTCATATCTCTCTTTCCAAAAAACAACCTCCAGAAGACACGAAACTCAATTTCGTTGCTCAGTTTGGCTTTTATGCTCCCTGTTGAAATTTGCTTGGATCCCTAAATGACCTTGGGAAGTGAGAATGAACTTACCATAACTTCAAAATCGGGGCTATTATAGAAAAAATTCCATTTCTGTTGGTTTCATGACATCTAAGTACCACTAAGGACACCCCTATTTGGTGACTTCATGGACTGGACGTTGTCAATTTTGAAGGTTTTCTAAACTAGGGTTTTGCTCGGTCACATGCAGTGGAATTTCTGGACAATAAGGCAAGATTTTAAAAAATGTGCAGAGGGAGTGCATGGGAATAGAAGTCATCTTTCCCTTTCCCAAACACACTTTTTTTTTAAGTAAGAAGGAACTATTCTATTACTGAAATAAATTGTGAGTATTTACATGCACTCCTCCTGAAAGCATGGAGTCAGATCATTGTCTACTAACCAAAATAAAAATAAGAAGATTATATCCCAGATGGAAAGTTGTAGAAGCATGAGAGCTGCCCAACCTTTAAGCTTGGGTGCTCGATCATGGTTACAAGTGAAACATTGTAAGAGCCAATAGAACATAACATAATGAACAAAAAAAGAGTGCATAATAAAACTCGATCACATCAAAAGAGTGCATAACATCAAAGGAGATCGTCACAGCAGAGTGCATAACAAAACCCGATCATAGAAACCTCCTAGAGATGACGAGAAGATTCTTCTTCATCCTGCACTTCGATGGCACCTTGTCCATTGCCAGCACCCGCTTGGCTGGACTCTGACATGGCCACATCCTATCCTCTCAGAACGTGCTGAAATGGAGGTCCAGAGAGACCCAGTAGGCTGCGCATGTGGTCAAGGTTGCTCTTTGCCTCTTCCTTGAATTTGCCGACAGTGATGCGGATGAGCTCTGCATAGCTTTCTATCTCGTCCATGGAAGGGGATAGAATGAACTTTAGGCGCTAGTAGTGAGACATTACCACACCCTCTCCCAACCGCACTTTGAATTCTCTGAATATTTCTTCCTATAGAACCGCAATGGATTGACGAATGTGGGCAGGCATCTCCTCGTTGAATAACTGTTCCCATTGATCTTCTTCCCCCATTGTCGGATCTGCCATTTCCCTCTGAAGATGGTGCTTGCACTTCCTTCCTCTTCTACGTGGTTTGTGAAGGTGCGAGTGCTTCTCCCAATGCTTGCCTCTCTCTGAGTACTTGACCTAGACTCTGTCAACAATTTCTATGGCTATGGAGTCCCTCTACTTCCTGGTTAAGTAGTGCGATGGAATCCAACATGATCACTTAGCAATGCAAACCCAGGTGTGTGAGATCGTCCCGCCAGATTTTCCTATCATATCAGAATCCTTCATTCGCGTTGAGGTATGCAAATCTCTGTGAATTGTCATGTTTATTGATCCTAGCAATTGCCGTTAGGATGTGCAAAGAGCGCAATCCTCCCGTGCGAGCAACCTACCATACTTTCAACCATCTCTTGTCGGGTCTAGGTTGTATGTGTCGTGCTTGAGGACGCCACCTACCCATGATTCCTTGGCCCTTCGTTCAAGGTGCCTACACCTGTCAAACCGACATCACTGCAACTGTCAGTGTTTCCTTGAGACTCATCACCCGCATCCGGGGTTGGCCAGTCCTGCATGGCTAGATCCTGCCAGACTTTGCTTTCCTCATGGTTGAACAGCTCGTTCCAAGAAAAGGCGAGGAAGATGGAGGAGGTAAGGACTCCCTTTTTGGCAATAGAGTCTTCTACTTTATTTTCCGCATGTTTGACATGAGAGAAAGACATGGCATGATTGGATTCAAGAATGGTGGATAGCGCTCTAAGTTTACTCTTTGATCTCCAATTCAGGGAAATTTTGCTAACAGAGGAACCGGCTTGAAGTTTTTTGTCCATGTTGAGAACGAGAAGAGAATCTCCCTCTATGATGATAGGGTTGTAGTTTTTGTGAATGGCCGATTCAATGCCAAATATTAAGCCCTCTAGTTCTGTTGCGTTATTGGTTGTAGTGCCTAGGGAACCCCAGAAGACTCCTTGGATGGAGCCAACACTGCTCATAACCACTCCTCCATATCTTGCCGAACCTGGGTTGCCTTTAGAAGCCTTGTCAAAGTTAAGTTTGAAGGTGCCTTCCTAGGGGGGGACCAAACAGAGGGAGAGTTGAAATTAGTGACTGGTTGAATCTCGTTCCCAAAAAAGGGTGGCAAGGCCCGAATTCCCAAATATTGTAAGATTTGCATTTCGGCACTGTTAGTATTGAGATTCTCCTCCTTCCATTTTTCCAAACGAATGGTTTCTAATATGTGATTTTTTATGTTGTCCCAAACCTCCTTATCTATTTTGGCTTTGTTGAAGAAACTTCTGTTGTTTCATTCTATCAAGACTTCCCATCACGGGGGCTTCACTTGTTGACCAATATCCTATCACGTTAGTTCATATTGTGGGTTTTAAATTATTAAAAATTAAACCAATATATTGCAGGTATTGGGGGGATGAGGGGTTTAAGGTGAACCAATACTATTTTTGAACGTTTTGGGATGCCAATCCCTTAAGGTTTGGCCTGGGTTCCCTCTACATATCTTGCTCTTCCTAAAGAGTTGCGCTCCTTTTTCGCATAGATATGAGGCGAAGGGGCATGTGTCGAAGAGGTGACCCATGCTTTCTTCCTTGCTAGCACATAGAACACACCAAGATGGTCCCTAGATACCTCTGCGACTCAAGTTCTCTCCAGTCAGGATCCTGCGTCTTACCACAAGTCAGCACAAGGTAGCCACTTTTGGCCAAGGGTTGGAAGTCCATATTTTCTTCCAAATCTCATCCTCCTCCTCCTAGCGTGTTATTTTAATGTTGTATGCTTATTTGTTGCTGAAATCCCCCTTCTGAGAATATCCCCATCTAAGAGTATCATCCCCATTCTTGATCAAAATGCATCGCTCTTGTTATTTATCCTCAAGGGATTTAATATCTTTAGCCGAGATCTAGGCATCTTGATTGACCAGGATCATCCACTTGCGCCTGTCTTCCTGAGGACCCCCCTCCCAGAACTGATGAACCTTTTATTTTTCCTCCTCAATACTTCTAGTCCTGATATCCTGCCACCGAGGGTCATTCCCTATCTTAGGGAATTGGTTCCAGGAGTCGTCCCAAAATTTGGCGTGGTTTCCCGTTTTTACTTCCCAGAAGCTGTGCTCTTGGACCAACTTTCGCCCTTCCCTCGCCTTTTGCCAAATGTGAGATCCATGAGGATCCCCATTGAATCGAACCAGTTGAGCTTTTGGACGACCCCTAGCATACTTTATGCGCCAGATCTTGGCCCAAGGCTCCTATTTGTAATTGCACCATCTCCACCATATCTTGGCTCCCTGCACTTCGCCCACTGCTTCAGGATCCCGGAGCCTAAGGCCTCCTTTATCCTTAGGCATGCTTACCTTATCCCAACTGAATAGAGAAAATTTAGCTTTAATTTCCCTCCCCTCCCAAAGGAAATCCCTTTGGATGCTTCTGATTTCCCTAAGACTGAATTCACAGCGGATAAGACCGAGAATAGGTACATCGGCATGGCCCGGAGGACCGATTTGATCAAGACTAATCTCCTAGGAAGGTATAAGGGTTTGAGGGTCCAACTAGCCAATCTGGCCTTAATCCTATCCAGCAGATCCTTCCAGCATGCCTGCCTGATAATTCCCTATCCCAAAGGGACCCCCAGATACTTGGTTGGCATTGTTCCCTTTGTAAATCCCAAAATCCTCTCTATGTTTCTCTGAGTTATGAGTGGAGTGTTGAAGAAAAAAACATGAGATTTCTCAGCATTAACTGCTACTCCCGATGCCTTATCGAAGGTCGTTAGGCTTTTTTTGAGGGCACGAGCCTCCTGGACTGAAGGGTGCCCCATCAACATCGTGTCATCCACGAACTGTTGGTGTGTTTGTTTGTCCATGTCCTCATGGAACGATAGACCCCTCATCCTCCCATTTCCCACTTAGGTCTTGATGAGCTTGCTTAACCCTTTGACTGCCAGAATGAAGAGAAAAGGGGAGAGGGGATCTCCCTGTCTGATCCCCCTGAATGGTGAGAAGAGCCTCGTCGGAGAACCGTTCAGTAGGATGCAGTAGAAGGGAGAGGATACCAGAGCCATGACCCACTCCACCCAATCCTGGCAAAAGCCAAATGCCCGAAGCACCTTCTCGAGATAATGCCAGTTGAGCTTGTCGTAATCCTTGTCTATATCTAACTTGATGAGCATTCCTGGGTGTCTAGTGCAATTTAGGGAGTGGATGGTTTCTTGGACCGTGATAATTCCATCCAAGATTTGACGACCTTCCACAAATCTATATTGCTCTGAGCTGATCAGCCCCGAAAGAAGAGGCTTTATTCTATTTGCTATGACTTTGGAAACTATCTTGTAGATCACATTTCATAGGGCTATGGGTCTGAACTTACCTGGGGTATCAGCTCCCTCTCCTTTTGGGATTAAGGATAGGAACGTTGCGTTGAAGGCTTTGAGCACTCCTCTACTTTTTCTCGACTCCTCAACTATAGCCAAGACCTCTTCCTTGATCATGTCCCAAAAGAAGTGAAAGAAATTGAAGGTGAAGCCATCAGGGTCTGGAGCTTTCCCCTGAGCCATCAAATGCATTACCTCCTCAACCTCTTGCATGGATATAGGTTTGATGAGGCTCTCATTATCCTCCCTAGATACTTTCTTGGGTATCAGAGCTATGATCTTGTCTATATCATGTCCCCTATCAGTGTTGTCTTTTATCATGATCTCCTTGAAATGGCTGGTGAGATCCTCCTCAATCTCTTCCCTGGTTTCCACCTGGGTCCCATTGGTCCTTTTGATTTTGTATATCTTAGAACCCATCCTATTTTTGACCATTGAGTTATGGAAGAATTTGGTATTTGTGTCCCTCTCCCTCAGCCATTTGACCCGTGACTTTTGCTTCCAGAATATTTCCTCCTGCCTCTCTCTGGATTCCAACTGGGCAAAAAGTTCTTTTTCCTTTTCTTTCATCTCTGTGTCCCACCCAGATTCCATCCCTTTCTGCTGGATGGGATTTATGTCCTAATCGAGCCTCCCTTTGTCCTAAAAAATGTTTCCAAAGTATTCCTTGTTCCATGTACGGATCTTGGCTTTTAGAGCCTTGAGCTTATGTTGGAATATGTACATCCTTGTCCCCCCAGGGCTATCCAACTCCTGCTACCATTGTTCCACTAGAATTTTAAAGTCTTTGTGCTCAAGCCATAATTTCTCAAAGTGAAAAGGCTTAGGCAGTCGAGCAACTGCTCCATCCCAACTAAGGCATACTGGCCAGTGATCAGAGCCAGCTGCTGGGAGCACATTTGCCCTGATTTCTCTTGAGCCCCTGACCATGTTCTCTGACACCAAGAATCTATCTAATATAGAGGCGACTAGATGATCCCCGCCTCTCTTGTTGTTCCACGTAAACCAGTCGTCCCCAGTTTCCATGTCCACTAGAGAACTTTGGGCTAGGATCTCCTGAAATTCCTCTTGGTGCTTATCCAACATCCTTCTCCCCCCCTTCTTTTCTCGAAGTGAGGTAATCAAATTAAAATTTCCTCCTATAATCTAGTGTCTTTCGTGGGTCGACACACATAGCCAACGCAGGTGGTGAATAAAAGCCTACTTCTGAGGAAAGGCACTTGGGCTGTAGATATTAACCATCGTCCCTTTGATCTCCGATCCTATTATTTGAAATTTCGCTATTAGGGAGAAGTGACCAACTCCCCACTCTGAGAGATCCACTTCTATGGGATGCCAAATAATGGCCATTCCCCCCTTCATACCATCTACGTCTGTTGCCATGACCTTGCTACCTTTCCAAATATTTTACCCAATCTTTATCATGGTCTCAAAGCTACACTTGGTTTCTTGCAAAAAAGGAATGTCTGGTTTTTCCTGCTTAATCTTCCTTGTTAGGGTTTTAATCTTCCTTGGGTGATTACACCCCCTAATATTCCATGATACTATCTTCATTGGGTAACTTTACTTACTTCAGAGAAGGCCGCCTTGATCGTGGGATACTGGCCTGATTCAATCAGCTTGACTCCAATTTCTGCTATCCTCTGCTTGATCATTTTTCGGCCTCTCTTTTGATCTTCCTCTGACGATTTCCTCTTGCTTCCCTTCTGTGTTTCCACGTTGATTCCTAAATCCTTGTGTGCTTTGGATTAAATAATGGCCTGCTGCAGGAGTTCAATCTATTCCTGGGATACATAGCCCTTACCCACGCTCCTGCACTCTTATTCCAGTGCATCCAGATCTAGATCCCCAAGTTCCATATCCTCAACTTCGTCCTCTTCCATGATAACTGGCATGTTTCCAGTGTTATTCTCTTCCTCTGATCCCTTTATCTCAGTTTCCTGGGCACTGGTTGGACCTTCCATTTCCTTCGATTTATCCTCTCCTTCCTCCTCTAGGACATGGAAGGAGTTTGAGGTAGTCAGGGGTTTTCCAGCCATTTCCTTACGTGATTTCTGCCCACTGTTATTCCTACCCCTCCTACTTTTGACCTGTGTGAATCCTTCATTAGCTTATGTTTCTCCCTCTTGGTATGAGGCACCCTTCTCCTGGTTTCCCTTCGAGAAGTTCCTCCCAAAATGACCATACTCATGGCAGATCCTGCACTAGAAGGGCAACTGTTCATAATCGATCTGCTGGATCCACTCTTCGTCTTCCCAAATCAAACTCACCGCCTCAGGGAGGTCCTTTGAGAGATCCATATACACACAGATTCGAGCAAACGAGGTATACCTCTTGTTATAGCTAGATTTTGTTTTCTGTTTTTAGACTATATGCTTTATTTTCAAAACATGGTTTTTCTTATTTCTTTTAATATTTTGAGTTTGGTTTTTGAGGTATTATAATAGTGAGCATATTTTTAATTTTTATTTTATAATATTCCTTTTAAATTTACTTTATTTAGTTGTTTTTATAGTTTTAATGGGTTTATTAGGTGTATATATTTCTAAAAGATTGAAAAAAATATCATAAGGTTTAATCAAAGTTTGATTATATAATCTAACCCTTTGTTTTTAAGCCTTTTGTCAAAAAAACATTGATTAGAGATTCCTGTAGCGCAAAGGCAGAAACCGTGTGTTGATGTAATTGTAACTTCAGAATGTATTCACTTGTATTTTTTATGTATTGTACCCTGATGTTTATTCCAGGAAGTGTTTGTAATGTAATTGATTCATGTCATTCCCTGATGTTCCAATCGGGAGGTTCTATAATGTAATCAAGTCATGTCAAGTCAATGTGGGTAACCCTCCTATTGTTCAAGGGTTAAAGTCCCTGCAATTCCGGGGCACTAGGGTTGTTAGACTCACCTAGTCAAGTTGGCCCTAGTAGGGTTTAGTCAAGTCGAGTATTAGTATAAATAGAGAGCTAGCATTTCTATTTATCACACACTCACTCACACTCAGTTGTAGCACATAGCTGAGGAAGAAGAATACACTAGGGTTAGGAAGAAAGAAGGTTACTGCTGTCGAGAGATCATCTTACTGTTTTTGGTTTTACTTTTGGTGTTCATTCTATCTCTAAGGAATTTGCGGGGTTTTCTCCATTTATGGTTTCCCCGAGGAAAAACACTTTGTTCATTGTCTCTTGTGTTTGATTGTTGTGCTTGTTATTCTCTCCGTTAAAGATCCTAAAATAATGCTAGCTTAATGTTAAAAATCTAACATGGTATCAGAGCTAACCTGAGAATAAGACACTGTGCAGTTGCGAGAACTAGGGCTTCCTACTTTGTGGATCTCTCTCCATATATTTTCAGCAAAAGCAGGTTGGAATAACTCTCCTCCCTAGGGGGCATATTTCTGTCGAAGTAGAATCCAATTCTGAGGTTTTTCAGTTTTGGACCCGACACCGTTGTTGAAAATTAGGGCTTTTCACAGAAGTGGAATTTTTCAGTGAGCCCATGCCTGGATTGATCTCCTCCCCAAAATCAAAGTTTAGAGATCAAGATCAAATAATTTGGTTGGACAAAACTCTGGAAAAGCAAAACCCTAATTTGCTCCTGAACCAGCGCTGCAGAATTTCAGCTCCAAATCCAGATCCAACATCTTGACCTGGTAAGATATAAATCTTTTGTATTTCCATTTGAGGTTCTTAGTTAAGATGTCTCATCACACCAAGCTTGATGAAAACCTTGAGGGAGCTGATAACTTCCGAGCCTAGAAGTATAGGATCTCCCTGGTCCTGGAAGAAAATGAGTTGGACTCCTATATCAGTGAGGAGGTTCCAGTTCCAAAAGGAGATGAGGCTAAGGCCTTACAAAAGAAGAAGTTGGTTATGGCAAAGATGATTATTGATGATTCAATCAAGGATCACCTCATACCACAGGTCTCCTCCCTCAAGACACCTAAAGCTATGTTTGATGCCCTAACCAAACTGTTTGAAGGGAAGAACATAAACTGGAAGATGACTCTAAGGAACCAGTTGAAGAATGTAAAGATCCAGAATGAGGAGACCATCTAGTCATACTTCACAAGGGTCTCCCAGATCAAATAACAACTTGAAGCAGTAGATGAAGAAGTGGAGAATGCAGAAATTGTGATGACAACGTTGAATAGTCTCCCTAGGTCATGGGATTCTTTCATCCAAGGAATCTGTGCTAGGAAGAAGTTAGTCAAGTTCAGTAGACTGTGGGAAGAATGTTCACAAGAAGAAGCTCGAGTAGCAGCTCGAGAAGAAAAGATGGGAAGTGAAGATCAAGCTCTCATAGTACAGTCCAAGAAAGGAAGAAGGAAAAATCATCATCACCAAGGTAAGCATTCTCATTAGAAAAATAATCTTTTAAGAAGGGATCCATCCAAACTCAGATGTTATACATGCGATGAAATATGACACTTTGCTAGAAATTGTCCCATGAATAAGAATGGATCCAAGAAGAAGAAGAACTCCAAAAGAAGACATTATGCTCACACTGCTGAGGATGATGATCCTCCCAGGAAGAAAGTAAAACAAGAAAGTGAAGACTCTTCAAGTGAAGAAGAATATGTTCTGATCTCTGCTCTCACGGGAATTGTCACTCATGGAAGCAAAGATTGGCTTATTGACAGTGGGGCTTCCAAAAACATGACAGGTTTCAAGGAATATTTTGAGAAACTATCTGAACATAATTCACCCCATAAGGTGAAACTTGGGGATGACTACCGATATCCCGTAAAAGGTAGTGGTGAATCCTCCTATAAGCTAGACTTTGGAAAGTCCATGAAAATGAAGGATGTCTTGTTTGTACCAGGGCTAAAGAAGAATCTTCTATCCATATCAACAATGGATGCAAAAGTCATGAGGGTTTCATTTGGAGATGGCCAAGTCCTCATGTGGTCAAGAGGAAAGAGTATTTACGATGCAATAGTAATTGGAGAACAAGAAGGAGGATTATACAAATTGAAGGGCCATCTAGAACAAGTTTTTGTCCATGACACAGTAGAGCCAAATGAACTTTGGCACAGAAGGCTTGCACATGTGCACTACAGAGCACTACCACTTGCAAGCAAATCTATTGAAGGTCTTCTAGAAATTCAAGCAAAACATGAAGGAGTCTGCAAAGGATGTGCGAAAGGAAAGAATACAAAGAAGACATTTCCAAGTAGCGAGAGCAAGGTAAAAGGAATCTTGGAAATCATCCACTCCGATGTATGCGGACCAATGTCATCAAGTTCACTAAGTGGGTATGTAGACTATGTTTATTTCATTGATGATTATTCTAGGAAGACATGGATTTATTTCATGAAGAACAAAGATGAAGTTTTCAGCAAGTTCAAAGAATTCAAAGCCTTGATAGAGAACCACATTGAAAAGAAGATCAAGACCTTTCGATCAGATAATGGCGGAGAATTCACATTAAATGAATTCAAAGAATTAGGCAAAGATTCAGGGATTAAGAGGGAGTTATCCACTCCATATAATCCACAACAGAATGGGGTTGCAGAAAGGAAGAATAGAACTATCATGGAAGCTGCAAGAGCAATGCTTCATGATCAGGATCTTCCCATGCATCCATGGGTAGAAGCTACTAGAACAACGGTGTATGTACAAAACCGTACTCCACATAGAGTACTCGAGAACAAGACACCTGAAGAAGTCTTTTCCAGCAAGAAACCAAAAGTCAACCATCTCAGAATATTCGGCTGTCCAGTGTACATAAACATTCCAAAAGAGAAGAGAACAAAATTAGATCCTTCAGGAAAGAAGGGTATATTTGTTGGATACTCTGAAATCTCGAAGGCTTATAGAATATATTTCCCAGGATTCAAGAAGATCGAGATCACCAGGGATGTAACATTTGATGAAGACTTAGCTTATACCATATTCAGAAAGAGACCTGCTGAAGAACCTGAAGAAGCAGAAGCACCCAGAATTCATGACACAACCATGAATGAAGAAACACAAGAAGAAGATCGAGAATTTGAAGAACCACAAGAACTTGTAGATCCACCTTAGGAGAAGAATCCTCATAAGAGGAAACATGCTTGGGTACGATAAGCTATCCAAGGTGTAGAAAGATATGGGGCTCCAGAAGAGAATCACAGAGAAAGAAAGAGAACCAGATACTGCTCCGGGTATGTAGCTTTACTATGTGACTTTATCAATAAAGAACCTTCCAATTATGAAGAAGCGACAAAACAAAAGGAATGGAAGGATGCTATGATCGAAGAGTATCAATCAATCATGAAGAATGATGTTTGGGATGTTGTTCCAAGACTAGAAGAGATGTCAGTTGTAACTTCCAAATGGATCTACAAGATCAAGCATGCTGTAGATGGCATCATAGAGAAATATAAAGCAAGATTCATGGCTCATGGCTTCTCATAGAAAGAAGGATTAGATTATGAAGAAACCTTTACACCTATAGCTATATGCACTTCCATCAGATCAGTACTTGCTCTGGATGCAGTGATGAAATGGAAGATACACCAAGTGGATGTCAATATTGCTTTCTTGAATGGTGTAGTGGAAGAGGAAGTGTATGTAGAGCAACCACTTGGTTTTGAGACATATGACAGGAGGTCTCATGTGTGTAGATTGAAGAAAGCCCTGTACTATTTGAAATAGGCACCCAGGACATGGTATAGCAGAATTGACCAAGAGTAAAGCAGATTCCAACATTTACTACAAGGTTGAACATGGCAACCCAGTGATGCTCCTACTATATGTAGATGATCTGTTTGTGTCAGGTATGGACGGGTTGATTGCTGATACGAAGAGAAAGCTTGCTGCTGACCTTGAAATGAAGGACTTGGGTATGATGCACTATTTTCTAGGCATGGAGGTGTGGTAGAATGCGGATGGAATCTCCCTCTAACAAGGGAAGTATGCAGTAGAGATCCTAAAGAGGTTCGGGATGATGGACTGCAAGGCCATGACCACACCTATGACATCGAACTTGAAGCTATTGAGTGATGCTTCATAAGAAGTGGTTGATGCTACGATGTATCGTTAGATGATTGGGTCCTTGATGTATTTGACAAACATGAGACCAGATATTTGCTTTGCAATGAACAGCTTGAGCTAGTTCCTGACAGATCCGAGACATGTTCACTTGATTGCTACAAAGCATATTTTGAGGTAACTGATGGGTACAATTGATTATGGGCTCAAGTATGAGGAGAATCAGAAGATTAACCTAGAGGGTTATGTTGATTCAGATTGGGCAGGCAGTGCCATCGATAGGAAGAGCACTTCAGGGTGCTGCTTCAGTATGGGATCAGGTGTGATCTCTTGGTTTAGCAGTGAGAAATCCTGTGTGGCACTAAGTACAACTGAAGCAGAGTATGCCGCAGTTTGTTCAACTAGTTTTGAGGTAGTATGGCTGAGGAAGCTACTGTCTGATTTATTTGATCTCCAGTTGGATGCTACTTGTATATATTGTGACAACTAGAGTTGTGTGAAGTTGTCGGAGAACCCGGTGTTCCATGACAAGTCGAAGAATATCAAGATCAAGTATCACTATATTAGGGATATGGTGCAGAGGGGAGCAGTGAAGCTCCAGTATGTTGCGACGGACGAACATATAGCTGATGTGTTGACAAAGCCATTAGCTACGGTGAAGTTTGAGTACTTCAGGGAGAAGCTTGGTGTTCTCCAGATCGAGGTTCCCTCCAAGGGAAAATGACGAGACCTAGAGCCATTCTGACATGGTGAGAGGATTGGTTCCTTCCATGGTCAGATGTAAGAGCTGAGCCATTTTGTCATGGTGAGAGGATTGGTTCCTTCCATGTCAGATGTGAGTGCTGAGCCATTCTGATGTGACTGTAGGATTGGTTCCTACATGATCAGATATAAGCGTTGAATGCCATTCTTGGAATGGAGGCACCTGGTCAGTTACCAGGAAATCTCAGTCTGGGACTGAGGGCCATTTTGATGTGACTGTAGGATTGGTTCCTACATGATCAGATGTGAGTGCAGATCCCTTCTGACATTGGTTGTCAGATGTAAGTGTAGAGCCCTTTCGGCATGAAGGATTGGTTCCTTGCATGGTCGAATATAAGTGCTGAGCCTTTCTGACATTGGTTGTCATATGTAAGTGCAGAGCCTTTCGGCATGGAGGATTGGTTCCTTGCATGGTCGAATATAAGTGCTGAGCCTTTTTGACATTGGTTGTCATATGTAAGTGCAGAGCCTTTCAGCATGGAGGATTGGTTCCTGGCATGCCCGAGTGTAAGTGTTGAGCCTTTCCGACATTGGTTGTTGGATGTGAGTGATGGGCCTTTTTGACAGGGTTGTGTGATGTGTTCCCACATGGTCAGATGTGAGTGCTAGGCGTGCCTTTCTGATATGATTATAGGATTGGTTCCTACATGATCAGATATAAGTGCTGGGCATGTCATTCTGACTTAGGGTCAGATATAAGTGCTGGAAGAAGACCTACATGGAGGCTAGGCCTATAACCAACATGAAAAAGGGTTGGCTCTATAGAACTTCTTGTGACAAGAAGATTCATGAGATAACACCCATGATGATCCAGTGATGATGATCCAGCAGTGATGATCCAGATCCAGTGATGATGCTCCAGTGATGATCCAGATCAAGTGATGATCCAAATCTAGTGATGATGATCCAGATCCAGTGATGATGATCCAGATCGAGTGATGATCTAGATCTAGATGAAGATGACTTGAAGATGAATATGTCGAGGACTCGAGGATGATCTAGATGATACAAAGAAGAAGACTTGTGCTGATAAATTGTGTCGAGAGAATACCTTCCTAGTTAAGAGGGAGTGTTGATGTAATTGTAACTTCGGAATGTATTCACTTGTATTTCTTATGTATTATATCCTGATGTTTATTCTAGGAAGTGTTTGTAATGTAATTGAGTCATGTCATGCCCCGATGTTTTGATCAGGAGTTTCTATAATGTAATCAAGTCATGTCAAGTCAATGTGGGTAACCCTCCTATTGTTCTAGGGTTAAAGTCCCCACAGTTCTGGGGCACTATGGTTGTTAGACTCACCTAGTGAAGTCAGCCCCAGTAGGGTTTAGTCAAGTCATGAATTAGTATAAATAGAGAGCTAGCCTCTCTATTTATCACACACACACTCACACTTAGTTGTAGTGCATAGGTAAGGAAGAATAAGACACTAGGGCTAGGAAGAAAGAAGGTTACTGCTGTCGGGAGATCATCTTACTGTTTTGGGTTTTTCTTTTGGTGTTGATTCTATTTCTAAGGAAGTTGCGGGGTTTTCTCCATTTATGGTTTCCCCGAGGAAAAACACTGTGTTCATTGTCTCTTGTGTTTGATTGTTGTGCTTGTTATTCTTTAAGTTAAAGATCCTAATATAATTCTAGCTTAATTTTAAAAATCTAACACCGTGAACTAGAGTGCTACAAGAAAATCGAGGCACTCAAAAAATCACAAAATGAGCTCATTCGTGGTTAAAAATTGTAAATGATGGAGTTTTAACATTTGTAAAAGTGATATGATACGTGTAAGGAGCTTGAAATAATTATAAAAAATGTATAAAATAGAGTAAGGATTACACAGGTAAATTGCAGCTGTCTCGAGTCAAGAAGATTGGAAGTTTGTTAAACTTTAATGATAGCACATTTACGGAGTTCGTTCTGAGTGAGTGGCGAATTTGACGGGCATACGTGAAGCTGAGAAGATCATGGTAGATTATTAAATGGCTTGGGTGTAATCGTGGCTATCAAAGATGGAACTATGGAGACCTGTCTAGTGTCAATGAGGATAGGGTTGCAAATTTTCATCATTATGAACTATCATAGTGACAGGTATGGCATAAGATCCGGAAAGCGTTAAATGAATCCTAATTTGTATTAACAGAGGGTTAGTATGGATTAGGGTAATTGAGCAATTGCAGGCTAGGGTACTAAATTTTCTTAGCCTCTAGTCTATTGTTGTAATAAGATACTTTCGAAATAATTTTAACTATTTTATGAAGGAAAGAATAGTTAGAGTTCAGTGCAGGAAATGAAGAGAAGTGGCAAGACTAACAGGGCTGATCCTTCGGATATGGCATGGGCTAAAAATTTTCCTGAATGTGGAAACTTGTTTCAAAAAGAAGGTTGGTTTATATATTTTTAGAAAATTGATGGTTATCATTCAGAAGTTTCATATGGGTTCGCTTAGGGGTTAGAGAAAGATACAGTCCCGTTTAATACCCTAAAGATTAAGTTGACTAGAGAGTTGATAGCAAAATCCACTGATATAGCTGACGCAGGTGATTTTTGGTTCAAGAAAGTGCCATTTACCTTTAATTCAAGGAATTTCCTGTTGCTTGATGTTGTAGCAGATTGGGGCAAGGGGGTGCATATACAAAATTTCAAGCCTGAATGGATGGAGCTTAATAATATTTTGCAGAGTTATATAAGCTATGAGGGAAGATATGCTTCTGTTTTTAAATACCACAATAGGTTTCTACAACACTTAAGTCAGGAGTCAAAGATGAATCTCCCCTTTTTCTTCCTAAAAAGTTTGCAGAAGATGTCAAGTAGGGTAAGGGAACATCAGGATCACACTAAACAATCTATCTTCCACCATGGATTGATAAAATTGATCATTAGTATTGTGCTCCAGAAAAAAGGTAAGACTTGGGATTATTTTTTGTTTTGGTTAGGGTTTCAAAGCAAAAAGGAAGACCGGTCCAAAAGGAGACACATGAATAAATCACACAGCCTTATTAAAAAATTGAAGAAGGAGGTCTTTATTGAAGTAGTAGAAGAGACTACTCAAGTGGAGTCTTCAACACAGAAACTTGAAGAGGCTGTAGGTGGAGAGCAAAAGAAGATTGGCGAGGATAATCAGTTGGAAATATTTGGAGATTTGGAGGAAGTACATGCAACGGTCTTAGAACAGCAAGAAGAAAAGGAACCAATTAAGCTTGATCTAGATAGCAATGATGTCCAGGAAAATATGACAGATGTTTCTATTCCTGCCAAGATGGAATCAGAGGACATACAAGTTCCCAGTGAGAAAACTAAAGGAAAATCCATGGTTGGATTTAAAAAGGAAGGAGTACTAATATCCAGTGTAAAGTTTTAAGGAAGATCTTATGCAATGTTAGGTGAGTCAACTTGGAGGCATAAAACGAGACCAAAGAATAAATTAAGATTGAATATGAAAAAACTGTTGAATCCAAAATTGGCTAAGGAAAAGATTACTGTGATTGATTCAGAAGATTCCTCATCTCAAAAAAATTTAAAAGAAGATGAAGACTTGTCTAAATAGGTAGAGAATAAGAGAGAAGATTCAGTGATTAAGAAGCTTTCTCTAGTGAAGGACACAGTTAAAGAATAGTTCAAAGATTTCAGTTTTAAAGGAGATAATTCTAAACAGGTTCCTGTAATAGTAACAGAGCAGCATAAAGAGGATGATGAGGAAATTTTTAAGAAATTAAATATCCCCTGGTTACCAGAAGGAGCTTCTTCATTTCAAGAAGGGTAAGTCATAGATTCAGAGAATGAAAATGTTCAGAAAAGTGTTAAACAATACAAGTACCAATTAGATTTTTTGAATGAAACAAATGAAGGATTGGTAATGGCAAATAGAAGGTTAAGAGAAGATCTTGAGGATATTAACAGCCATTATTAGGAGTTGATTGTGGTTTCGAAGGAAGCATTGAAGAGGAAAAGGTAGACACAAAACATGTGTGAAGAGTTGGAGCAGAAGATCCAATATTTAACTCAGCAGAATCAAGAACTATCAAAGAGAGTTTAAGACCTAGAAGCTGAGCAGGAAAGAACTAGAAGAAAAAGACAATCTCTGGAGGGGATAACACTTTTGGCTGAAGCTGCCAAAGATCTTTAAAGGGCTATTGATGACAGGTGTCTTTTAGTTAACTTTTGTAAAGATAATAGTTTGTCTTGGAAAACCTTTACCTTACTAGTTGTTTCGATAGTCTGACCTAGAAGGTAGTTAATTAGTTAAGTAACTGTTTTTTGGATGTAACCAAGATAAAAGAAAGAAATTAGAATGAGCATAGGTTCAAATTTTTGTACAAGAGGAGGCTTCCAAGCTACCGTGTATGGAGCTAAGTTCATAAACTCTTATGTATTCTTGATGACTGATTATGATATATATGCAAACTATAAGCTCGTATTATTCTATTTGTTGGTTTCATTTCTGATTGGTGTAGTCACTCAGTTGGCAAATTCATTTCTTGTTTGAGGTTATTATTCATGGAATGCTTGTGAACTGTGGGTGAAACTCAATATTGTGCTTATGTTGTTTCTGGTTTATATTTCATATATAATGCATCTCAGTCCTTCACTGTTACATGATTTAGTGTTTGTCTTAGCCTGATGATATTTTACCCTCTTGTTAACAAATTGTAAAACCAAAACCCTGAAAACCTATTTTACTTAGTTTTATTTTATGAGATTGTGTTGGCTTGTTATTTAGTAGTCTGAGAACAATTTCTGGCATTAACACCTCTAAAGCCTGGTTTTCTCAACAACTTTCACAAATCCCCCGATGGAATTGCCAATATCCCGTAAGATTTCCATATCCCAGTACTCCCTGGGGAGACCCACCAAACGAAGCCACACCAGGGCTATTGTTAGATCTTTAGATTCAGGATTGAAATGTTCCTTCTAGGGTCAGAGGTAAAGCCCTATCGAGAAGAAAAAATAGGGTCCCCCTTCCAGGATCATGTCACAGTCTTCCTGATTGAAGAAAATGATGGTAAAGAAACCCTTTGCTCCCAATTGTAGGTCATAGTGGCCCTTAGGGCTCCATGTGCTATGGATCCAACGAACCAGGTCTTTATTCTTGGGCCAAACCCCCAAAAAATTCCCAATTAAGGCCTTTTCCTTCCACATCTCTATTTTCCCTCGGATTGATTCTGATCGGATCTGGATTGTCAGGATTGTTTGGGCCCTCAGAAAGCATCCTCCCTGGCCCGGTCTCTTCCCTTCACCTTTCCTGTCCTTCCCACCTTCCCGATGTGTCTTACTGCTGCTACCTCCCTCCAACAATCGACACCTCACTGTGGCCGGCGCCATAAGTGCTCGGGGGGGGTTTGCAGCCCCCTCCCCTAACTGGCCTGAGCGTAGAGCACCCAAACCCACGTGTTTCACTTCTACGACTTGGATCTCACCCTTCGCTTCTCCCACCTCCTCTTCTCCATGGTATTAATATTTGTTATTGTTCTACCTATTTCTAAAATCCAAGTGACGTACTTGAGGCCACGAGTTTATATTCGATTGACTTTGAATTGAACACAGAGTTCTTATACCCAGGTATTGTATGGAAAAAGAGTATGAACAACACACTGGTGCTCTAGCTTAACCCTTTGCATGACTAATACCTTTATGTGATGAATGCGACTAATAATGAATACGATAAAACTCTAGCATACCTTACTGGCCCTATTATTTTCATAGCGTTATTTTATGAATTTCTCTATTATATTTATTGTTCTCTAGTGTAACAATTTACTCAGTAGTATGGTGAAACAATTCGATTATAAGAGGAATAGTAGGAACAAAATGTACTAATAAGGTATCCTTATTCTATGTGCTTCCAATGTGTAACTCTTAGTCAAACATAGATATTTGAGCCACAGTCATAATTCTATGGAACGTTGAAGCTCGCCTCTTATAGGCTTTCATGGACACCTATTGAATCCCTAACCGAGACACAGAATTCCGACCGTGCAATAAAACTAAGTTCTAGGGGGTCATGTAAGTTTTTTTAGGAAAGTTCCATGTGGGAACGCTAGCCACAAGTTATCCGTCGAGGAATTTTCAAAGTTAACCTCTATGTGCAAAAATCTCACATTCCCTTAGAAAGAAAAACCCTAGTTTTCAAAATTGACCTAAAATATGATCCCTTGTCCATGGATCCAGAGGAGAGGTCCACACCTAGAACTATCTGGATGTCATAAATCCAATAGAGTTGACAGTCCGTTGATTCGATCCATGGTCATCATTATATGGAACATTGAAGCTCACCTCCGATAGGCTTTTAGGGACACCTGTTGAATCCCTACCTGGGCCATAGGATTCCAACCATGCAACAAAACAAGGTTCCAGGGGGTCATGTAAGTTTGTTTAGGTAGGTTCCATGTGGGAATGCTAGCCACAAGTTATCGGTTGAGGAATTTGCAATTTTGACTCCTATGTGCAAAAATTTCACATTCCCTTACTAAGCAAAACCCTAGTTTACAAAATTGACCTAAAAGAGGATCCCTTGTCCATGGATCCAGATGAGAGGGACACCCCTCGTACTATCCAAATGTCCTTAATCCAATGGATTCAACGTTTCGTTGATTTAAGCCACAATCATCGTTCTATGGCACATTGAAGGTCACCTCCTACAGGATTTCAGGGACACCTGTTGAATCCCTACTCGTGGCATAGAATTCCAATCGTGCAACAAAAAAGGGTTTCAGTGGGTCCTACAAGTGTGTTTAGTCTCCATGCAATAACACTAGCCACAATTTCTCAGTCAAGGAATTTGCAAAGTTGACGCATATGTGCAAACATTTCACATTCCCTTACTAAGCAAAACCTAGTTTCCAAAATTGACCTAAAATAGGATCCCTTGTCCATGGAGCTAGAGGAGAGGTCCACTCCTAGTACTATCCCAATTTCCTAAATCCAATTGAGTCAATGATTCGTTGATCCGAGCCATGATCATGATTCTATGGCATGTTGAAGCTCACCCTCTATAGGCTTTCAGGGACATCTGTTGAATCCCTACTCGGGGCATAGAATTCCAACCGTGCAAAAAAAAAAGGGTTATGATAGGTCCTGCAAGTGTTTTTAGGAAGTTTCCATGCAGTAACTCTAGCCACAATTTTTTGTTTAAGGAATTTGCAAAGTTGACCCCTATGTTCAAAAATTTCACATTCCATTACTAAGAAAAACCCTAGTTTCCAAAATTGACCTAAAAGAGGATCTCATATCCATGGAGCTAGAGGAGAGGGCCACTCGTTGTACTTTCCAGATGTCCTGAATCCAACATAGTCGATGGTTGGTTTGTCTATCTGATCCAAATTCATCATTCTATGGCACGTTGAAGCTCACCTCCTACAGGATTTCAAGGACATATGTTGAATCCCTACCCGAGGCATACAATTCCAACTGTGCAACAAAAATAGGTTTCAGGGGGCCCTGCAAGTTTGTTTAGATAGGTTGCATGCAATAATTCTAGCCACAAGTTCTTAGTCAAGGAATTTGCATAGTTTACCCCTATGAGCAAAAATTTCATGTTCCCTTATTGATAAAAATCGTAGTTTCCAAAATTGACCTAAAAGAGGATCCCTTGTCCATGGAGCAAGAGGAGAGGGCCACCCCTAGCACTATCCTGATTTACTGAATCCAATGGAGTCAAAATTTCATCAATATGAGCCATGATCATCATTCTATGGCACATTGAAGCTCACCGCCTATAGGATTTCAGGGACACCTGTTGAATCCCTACCTGTGGCATATAATTCCAAGCGTACAACAAAAATAGGTTATGGGGGGTCCTGCAAGTGTGTTTAGGTAGGTTTCATGCAAGAACGCTATCCACAAGTTCTCATTTGAGGAATTTGCAAAGTTTACCCATATGTAGAAAAATTTCGCATTCCCTTACTAAGAAAAACCCTAGTTTCCAAAACTGACCTAAAATAGGATGCCTTGTCCATGGATCCAGAGGAGAGGACCACCCCTAGCACTATACGAATGTAATAAATCCAATAGATTCAACCGTTTGTTGATCCGAGCCATGTTCATCATTACATGGCACATTGAAGCTCACCTTCTATAGGCTTTCAATGACACTGTGTTGAATCCCTACTTGGAGCATAGAAATCCAGCCATACAACAAAACTGGGTTCCAGGGGTAATGAATGTGTTTTTAGCAAGGTTCCATGTGGGAATTATAGCCACAATTTATCGGTTGAGGAATTTGAAAATGTGATGCCTATGTGCAAAACTTTCACATTCCCTCACTAAGAAAAACCCTAGTATCCAAAAATTACCTAAGAGAAGATCCCTTGTCCATGGATCAAGAGGAGAGGAGCACTCCTAGAACTATATCGATGTACTGAATCCAACATTAATCAATGGTTCATCAATCCAATCCATAATTTTTGTTTTATTTATGTTTGCAACTAGGTCCCAATATCGATTCAGGGACACTTGGCAAATTGAACCTAGGTAAAATATGTAAAGGTTTGAATGTTTGATACTAGATATTGGTCAATGGTTTCATCGAATAAATGGTATTAGTGATCCATGGATGATACTTAGTGGCTACAAACTATCATTTCTATAATTTTGAACAAAAAATAGGCTCTATGATACAAACTAGGGCTTCTAGGGTTTACAGTTCAAACTAGGGTTACTAGGATTGGCTATAGGATTTGTAAGCTAGGATTTTCTAGGCTAGGCTTGGGCAGGGTTATTAAGCATGGGAATATTTTTATACCTTATTTTAACACTTGCATTAGGAAGTTCCATTAAAACTTACGGTGTTGATTAATGTCCTTGGAGTGGCAACTTCAAGATTCAAGGTAGATGCAAGAGACATATCCTAGAGGACGGGGATGCAAACTAGGGTTCCAAGGTTTAGAATACAAACAAGGGTTTCTTGGACTCTGTGCATATTTGTAACATAATGGTTTAGACACAAATGGATTGGGATATATAATGGTCTAGGAATAGATTGCATGAGTCATGTAAGTATGAATCTAATATAAAAAATCCATGATGAATCTTGTGAAATTTATCAAGTTGTACAAGTCTATATGATTTTTCAATCTATCAAGTTGTCATTCTGTCAAGATGTAAATAATCAATGAGACCATGAAACCAAAATCATGAAATGTACATGTACATCACATACATACAACATAGTACACAAATACCATGCATACCACATACATGACTACCTACCTGTGGTCATTTGACTAGACCATCGAGGTCACCTCTAATACCAACATGATCCTTTAGCCTCTCATGCTCAGAGTAAGGAAAGAAGTATCATAACTTTGATGAGTTCTTGCTTGGAATTGTTTGCGGCTAGAGGTTTGTTCCAATGACTAAGTCTGTATAATGATATAAAAGATGACTTGGTCTATAATCTTCAAATACATTACCTCTTTTGTTTTGTGCATGGGAAACCCATGTCAAATATTCTCCTTTGATAACCATTGGCCCAATTGTAAAATCATTGCCATTGGAGTCGCTTAATGAGACAATGAGGGTCTTCTTCCCATCCAAGCAACATGCCAGATAGTATTCAGTGCACCATTCATTTCCTCTCTGGGAAACCACTACGTATATATGCCTAGAATAAAATAAATTTCCAACCTAGGAGTGTGAAAATATGATTCACAACAAGATCTAGGTGTTAGAATCATTTTTGGTTAATAGTTAGAAAGGGGTAGACCTCAGAAGGAATAAGGTATGGTATGGAAGAGTTTTATGATATGACCAAAGGTATGCATATAAGGTGCTTGAAGAATGATAAAAGGGGCTAAATCTAAAGATTAAATCTATATTTCCTAAAAAATTATGGGTTAAGATTTGGAATAATCTTAAAATGAAAAATACGTATGTATGGTATCATGTGGCAGGTTTTAATGGTTTAGATGTTGATGTATTTGTAACTTAGGAATGTATTCACTTGTATATTTTATGTATTGTACCTCGATGTTTATTCCGAGAAGTATCTATAATGTAATTGAGTCATGTCATGCCCGGATGTTTCTATCAGGAGATTCAATAATGTAAACAAGTCATGTAAAGTCATAGAGGGTAACCCTCCTTACTGATCAAGGTTTAAATTCCCCACAGTTGTGGGGCCCTAGGGTTATTAGAATCTCCTAGAGAAGTCGGCCCTAGTGATTTATTGTCAATTCAGGAATTAGTATAAATAGAGAGTGAGCCTCTCTATTTATCATACATTCACTCACACTCAATTGTAGCGCATAACTGAGAGAGAAAGAAGAAGTTGGGATAAGAGAGAGAGAGACTACTGCTATCGAAAGATTATCTTACTGTTTTTGGGTTTTACTTTTGGTGCTGATTCTATCTCTGAGGAAGTTGCGGGTTTTTCTACTTTATGGTTTCCCTAAGGAAAAACTTTGTGTTCATTGTCTCTTGTGTTTTATTGTTGTGCTTATTATTCTCTCAGATAAGATCCTAAGAGCATATTGTTGAAAAAGATAAAAATCTAACATGGTATCACAACTAACCTAAGAAGAAGCCACTGTGCATCTACGGAAACTAGGGATTCCTACTTTTTGGATCTCTCTCCATAGATTTTAAGCAAAAGAAGGTTGGGTTGACTCTCCTATCTAGGGCTCATCTTTTTGTCAAAACAGAATCTGATTCTAAGCATTTTCAATTTTTGACCCGACACTACTGCTGGAAATTAGGGATTTCCACAGAAGTTGAATTTTTGAGTGAGCCTAGGCTTGGATTGATGTCCTCCCCAAAATCGAAGTTTAGAGATCAAGATCAAAGTTTTTGGTTGGGCTGAACTCTGGGAAAGTCAAACCCTAATATGCTCTTGAACCAGCTCTACAGAGATTCAGCTCCAGATCCAATTCTGACATCTTAACTTGGTTAGATCTAAATCTTTTGTATTTCCATTTGAGGTTCTCAGTTAAGATGTCTCATCATACCAAGCTTGATGAAAATCTTGAAGGAGCTAATAACTTTCGAGCTTGGAAGTATAGGATCTCCCTGGTCCTAGAAGAAAATGAGCTGGACTCTTACATCAATGAAGAGGTTCTAGCTCTAGAGGGAGATGAGGCTAAGGCCTTACAGAAAAATAAATTGGTCATGGATAAGAGGATTATTGCTGATTCAATCAAGGATCACCTCATACCACATGTGTCCTCCCTAAAGACACCTAAAGCTATGTTTGATGCTCTGACAAAATTGTTTGAAGGAAAGAACATAAATCGAAAGATGACTCTGAGAAACCAATTGAAGAATGTAAAGATCCAGAATGCAGAAACCATCCAGTCTTACTTTACAAGGGTCTCTCAGATCAAGGAACAACTAGAAGCAGTAGATGAAGAAGTGGAGAATGCAGAAATTGTGATGACCACCTTGAATGGTCTACCTAGATCATGGGACTCCTTCATTCAAGGGATTTGTGCAAGAAAGAAGCTAGTCAAGTTTAGTAGGCTGTGGGAAGAATGCTCAGAAGAAGAAGCTCAAATAATAGCCCGAGAAGAAAATATGGGAAGTGATGATCAAGCTCTCACATTACACTCCAAGAAAAGCAGAAGAGACTTTCATCACCCCAAAGGTAAGCACTTCCACCAGAAAGATAGCACTAGAAGATCTAACAGAGATTTATCTAAACTCAGATGCTATACATGTGATGAAAGAGGAGACTTTTCTAGAGATTGTCCTAGAAACAAAAATGGCTCTCATAAGAAGAAGGGAAACAAGAGAAGACAACATGCTCATGTTGTAGAGGATGATGAACCTTCCACAAAGAGAATCAAACAAGAAAGTGATGATTCTTCAAGTGAATAAGAATATGTTCTAATTTCCGTTCTCACGGGAATTACCACACATGGAAGCAATGATTGGCTAATAGATAGTGGGGCTTCCAAACATATGACAGGATTCAAAGAATCCTTTGTGAAACTATCTGAACATGAGTCACCTCACAAGGTGAAACTTGGGGACGACTATCAGTATCCAATAAAAGGTAGTGGTGAATCCTCCTATAAGCTAGACTTTGGAAAGTCTATGAAGATGAAGGATGTATTGTTTGTACCAGGACTAAAGAAGAATCTCCTCTCTATATCTGCATTGGATGCAAAATGTATAAGAGTTGCATTTATAGATGGACAAGTCATCATGTGGCCAAAAATAAAAGACTATTGACGATGAAGTAGTAATTGGATAACAAGAGGGAGGAATATACAGATTAAAGGGCCAACCAGAACTAAAAAGTAAAGCAGTTCATCTTTAGAGGTGTTTGGTGAACAAAAAAATTTCCATTCTACTAGTGATAGTAGTGATGACAACCATTATACTAAAAAGAGAAAATACAAACCTTATGAGGAAATTTCTGGGGAATTCAAAAAGATAAAACCACCAACATTCAATGGAGAGACTGAGAAGGGGGAGGAAGTGGAAACCTAGTAATCTGGGATGAAGAAGTACTTCCAGATATATAACTATTCTAACCAATTAAAGGCTAGAATGGCTATCTACAATCTCTCAGGAAATGATGACATTTGGTGGCAGGACTTGAAGAGAGTGAAGGGAATGAAAAAGAAGAATGTAAATTGGAGTACCTTCAAGAGGTACTTTAAAAAGAAATTCTCGTCTGAGCAATACTATAAAGAGAGAGCAAAAGAATTTTATGAGCTTAAATTAGGATCAATGACAATGAAAGATCTAAACAGTAAGTTTTTAAGTCTGCTTAGGTATGTGCCATACCTTGTAGATGAGAAACCAAAGGTACAACGATTCCTCAGTAGTCTACCTTATCATATTAAGGACATGATTGAATATGACAATCCAAAGACTTTGGAAGAATCCATGAGGAAAGCTAACTTCTGTTATGAACAAAATCAGAAGAAGGAAAGCATGGCCAACTGGAAGGCTAAGAAGAATAATAATCACTTGGATCAAAAGAAGAAAGAATTTGTGTCCAACAGAAATTCTAAGAACAATAAAGCCAGAAATTTTCCTAACAAGAATTTCCAAGGAAATAAGAATAATTCACCATGCAATCAGAATAATTCCAAGGGTAAAGAATTTGTTAATAACCATGGTAATTACACCAAGAACTTTGAACGCAAAGAAACTATAAAGTGTTGGGAGTGTAATGGCCCACACTATGTCTCAGTCTGTCCTAATCGAAAAAAGACTGTCAGTAATATTCATACCATACATGAGGAGATGACTGTTGGAGAATTAACGAGGACTATGCCTAGACTCAATGCAACCTTGGAGAATCGACAAGCAGAATATCAAACTTCCATGGTGGAAGTAGAAGGTATGATAAACCAAACCCCTATAACTATTTTAATTGATCTAGGAGCTAGTCTCAGTTATATTTCACCTAAAATGGTAGAAAAATGTAGGTTACTTGTTGAAAAATTTGAAAATTCTTGGTTAGTTCAGTTAGCCACTCGTGCTAAAAGGAAGGTAACTTGTTTTGTAAAAGAATGTGCTGTAGTTATGGATCAATTTGAAACTGTTATAAAGCTTAATGCATTACCTCTTGGTTCTTATGACATACTCATCGGTATGGATTGGTTAGAACAACATACGGTAATTTTAAATTGTTATGATAAAACTTTTACATGTATAAACAGTGATGGAAAACTAGTAAGTGTAAAAGGAATCCCTAGAAAAACCACCATAAGGCAGATTTCTGCTTTGCAGCTTAAGAGAGCTGTTAGGAAGGGTTGTAAATATTATGTAGTAACAATAACTGATGAAGAGAATCTAAATAAGATAGATAAATTAAAATTGGAGGACATACCAGTTTTAAGAGAGTATGCTGATGTATTTATGGAAGAAATTTCGGGACTACCTCTGAAAAGGGAACTGGATTTTACCATTGAGCTGGTACCTAGCTCAAAGGCCCCTTATCGAATGGACATACTTGAAATTAATGAATTAAAGTCACAATTAAAATAACTTATTGATAAAAAGTATATTCGACCTAGTGTGTCTCCCTGGGGGGCACCTGTCATCTTCGTTAGGAAAAAGGACAGAACCATGCAACTTTGCATAGATTACCATCAATTGAATAAGATTACCATTAAAAATCAATACCCGTTGCCCCGCATAGATGATCTGTTTGATCAACTACGTGGAGCCACGGTGTTTTCAAAAATAGATTTAAGGTTTGGATATCATCAAGTTAGGATTAAAGATGAAGACATCTTTAAAATAGCTTTTAGAACTCATTATAGCCATTACGAGTTTGTCGTCATGCCATTCGGGCTTACTAATGCCCCAGTTGTTTTTATGTGTTTAATGAAAAACGTTATGCATAAGTATCTAGATAAGTTTGTAGTTGTGTTCATCAATGATATATTAATCTATTCAAAAACTGAAGAAGAACATAAAGAACATTTAAAAATTGTTTTGCAATAGTTACAAGATCATCAACTCTTTGCAAAGTTTAGTAAATGCGATTTCTTCAAAGATAAGATTCAGTACTTAGGTCGTGTGGTGACTAAGGAAGGGATTTCGGTGGATCCCAAAAAGATAAAGGTGATCGAATATTGGCTGGTTCCTAAGGATGTAACTAATGTTCGATCCTTAATGGGAATTAGCAGTTACTACCAGAGGTTCATTGAAGTTTTTTCGAGAATCGCAAATCCGATAACTTCTTTGCAAGAGAAATGAAAGAATTTTTATTGGAACCATAAATGCGAGGAAAGCTTTAAAAAGTTAAAAACTTTATTAACCAGCGCACTTATTTTAAGAATAGCTGTTCCAAATAAAGAGTTTGTAGTGTGCACTGATGCCTGCAATGATGGCTTAGGCAGTGTCCTGACTCAAGAAGGGCATGTTATTGCCTATGAGTATAGAAAATTAAAAATTCATGAAAAGAATTATGCAACTTATGATCTGGAATTAGCTGCTGTTATACATGCTCTAAAGATGTGGTGTCATCACCTAATTGATAGAAAATTTATTTTAATGACTGATAATAAATGACTAAAGTATCTGTTAGATCAACCTAATCTAAATGCCAGATAATCTAGGTGGCTAGCTTTTCTAAGTGAGTATGATTTCGAAATTCAGCACATTAAAGGTAAATAAAATAAAGTTGTTAATGCATTAAGTAGGAATGCAAGGCTGAATTTCACAGTAGTTATCAGCACTTATACAACAGATTTGGATGAATAGCTTAAAGTAGGGATAGAACAAGATGAAATTTACCAAAATTTACAAACTAAAACAAAAGAAAATCCAACAGAAAGCTTAAGTAAAGGGTACAGTTTGAATGCAAAATAATTTTTACTGTATAATGACAGAATGTATGTACCTAACGTACCTAAAGTTAAACTGTTAATTTTGGATGAAATTCATAAAACTCCATACTCAGGTCATCCAGGCTATCAAAAGACTAGAACTATGTTAAGAAAAAAATATTTTTGGCCAAATATGAACACTGAATTAGTAGAATATATCGCTAGGTGTTTTGAATGTTAGCAGGTGAAAACTGAACATCAACACCCAACTGGATTACTTCAGCCATTACCCATTCCTACCTGGAAATGGGAGATAATTAGTCTCAATTTTGTTACTAGACTGCCTAGAAATCAGAATTTAAATGATTCTATCATGGTAGTGGTTGATAAGTTAAGTAAAGCAGCTCACTTTATACCTGTTAAAACTATATATAAAGCTGCAAACATAGTTGATATCTTTCTAAAACAGATTTTTCGACTACATGGAATACCGAAAGTCATAATCTCAGATAGAGATCCTAAATTTATAGGTAACTTTTGGAAATATCTGTTTAAAGGATTAAACACTACATTAAATTTTAGTACTTCGTTCCATCCTCAAACAGATGGACAAACTGAAAGAGTAAACCAAGTACTGGAATATTTATTAAGAATGTGTGTGAAGGACCAGCCAAATAAATGGGAGGATTATTTGCATCTGGTAGAATTTTCTTATAATAATAATTATCAGGCATTAGCCAGATTTAGTCCTTTTGAAATTTTGTATGGAAGGAAATGTAATACTCATATCTCTTGGAGTAATATAGTGGATAGATTAGTATTAGGTCCTGAACTGTTAAAGAAAATGGAAGAAATTGTAAAGCAGGTACAAGGTAATCTGAAAGTTGCATAGGATCGATAGAAAAGTCAAGTAGACCTTAAAAGAACTCCAAAGGAGTTTCAGGTAGGTGAACATGTGCTCATCAAAGTGAGGCCCAAAAAGAGCTCTCTGAGATTGAGAATTTGTGTAAAACTAGCACCTCGTTACTGTGGTCCATTTGAAATACTGTCCAGGATTGGACAAGTAGCTTATCAATTAGCATTACCACCAAATTTAAGAGTACATAATGTTTTTCACATTTCTATATTAAAGAAATATGTTCATGATGCTACTCATGTTGTTAACTGGAATGATGTACAGGTGGAACCAGAAGGAGATTTTTTGGTGGAAACAGACTGTATCGTCGGGCGGAGGGAGATCACATTTCAGAACTGCACCATTGGACAGGTGAAGGCGCAATGGAAGCACCTTAGTCCAGAGGAAGCCACCTGAGAATTGGAAAGTAATATGCGAAATGCATATCCAATTTTTTTCCAGGGGAATTCTGAGGATGAAGAATAAATAAAATCGAGGATGATGTTATGTTCTATGGGGGTGTGTATGTCACATGCCCCAATTTTGCAAAAAAAACAATATTATCTTATTTGGTTTTATTTAAGGACAATATGTTAAATTTTATGCTAAGTTGTAATTGATGACTCATCAGAGTCAAGGATATTTAATGTAATTCTGAATATTTTTATTATAAATAAATAAAGGTGGAGACAACAGCTTAGGAGAGCTGTTAAAAGAGTGTTGATTGGTCAAGTTGGTGGAGGAGACTAGGTGGAGAGAAAACAGACATGTGGCAGCATCCTCAAACCACTTCCAACTGTTGCAGGTGGAAACCTCCCTACATTTGGGGTCATGATTCTCCAAGAAAGTGGAATCAGAGCAGGTGTCTCAATTAATGACAACTGACCCAAAAGACCTAGGCAATTTTTATAAAAATTCCCATTGAAGAGAGCTGAGGTTGCTCATTCTAGAGAAGTGATCATTCACGTGAATGTACTTAAGAGAAATTCAATGGAAGGGAATTGTGGAAAGAGTTTGAGGGGATAACTACTAAGTGATCTAGTGCAACTTTTAGGCTGAAAGATCTTACTATTGAGTGCAGGGTGTTTTACTGAGTCATTGGACTAGTTTACTGTTTGCATGCTCCACCAGTTCTCAGCTAAGAAGACCAGAAACAGGCTCGAGGGTCCTGAGGAAGCGTTGTTTGAGCGATTTCCAGGAGTTTGGTAGGGAGGAATGACTTCCTAACGCTGTTGTTGTCTATCATAATCATGTTCTACATTATTTGTTTTATTGTGTTAGATAGTTAAATCTGAATCTGACTATTAAATGAATGTTAAATATTTAGTTGTAAAATGTTAGAGTTAGTAATATTTTAGATTATTGAAGAATTGGATCTGAAATAGTAATGTGTTAAGATGGAAAATAATTCTAATCTGTGTTTTTGCACACCTGGAAGGACCAAGCTGTACTCCAGCATAGATAGAGTATTACAATAGATGAAGAAAATGTTAAGAGACTGAATATAATAGATGTGGTTCTGCATTTCATATTAGCAGAGTAATTTATTTCAGTATGTAGGTTATAATTAAAAAGTATAATGACCTGTTATCAATGTTCATTGTTTATGTTGGAAAAGAATTACCAAATAATCTAGTACAGGTAGAAGGATTAAAATGTTAAGAAAATACCTTAGTAGATAAGATGTTGTGTTTACAGACAACAGATTATTTATTTTTATTCAAGTTAAAATATGCTGGAGGATAAACTGTGTTATGTTAGATATATTTCCTTTGTATTTACTTAGTAACTAATTGCAATGTAGTAAAAAAATCAGAGTCAAGCTACATTGTTTATACTCAGTTCAGTAAATAAATAAACTATTAATCATATAGTTTATTTACTAATAATATCAACTAAACTAAGACTAACAATAACTATAAACCAAGAAGGGTTATATGAAAAATATTTAAGTTATAAAGAATAAACTAGTTATAGAACCTATGCTTATCTTTTCAAATAACTCTAGTAAAATTCTTTCTAGTAGATAAAAATAATAAGAATATGATAATAAATAATATGAAAATAAATATACATCTATGTAAAGTACTATTCTATAATTATTAACAGGTATATCCCTGCAAAAGTAAACTATAAGGTCGAAACCCTAAACTAAATATATTGTTTCAAATAAAAACAATTAAGCTATAATCCATTATTTCGGATCATTACATCAATAAACAATTAAACTATTATAGACTGGTTACAGTCCTTACTGCAAATATATGTACAGATACAATTTAAAGATATTACAATACACACCTGTAATAGTATCAACTTAAACAAGTTTAACAAGTAATAGAACCTATTTTAAAAGAATTATTTAAACGAGGGTTTCATTCAGGAAAACCCTAGCTCATATTTCCTGAGCCAACAAATAAAATAAATTACACTATGACTGAGTGACAGTCTTAAAAATATAAACAATAATCTATTACAAAATAGAATAAACAGTAAAATTCTTTATTCATAGTCGAATAGGGGAAAACCCTAATTTATACAGAGTCACAAAATAATATTACTGCAAAATGAGTCTGAGCTCGAAAGAAGCCTTTTTAAAAACTAGTGTATTGCATTAACTAGTCATAAGGCTGAAAATTTAAACCAAATACAACCCCCATCTCATGGCCAGGACTACCCATCGACTTGGCGAGGGTTTGAAGACATTAAAAACCAACAACAACCTTTAAAAAGAAACTACATAGCTAATGGCGAAGCTGGACAAGCTTCCAAGCTCAGGGTTTCTCCAATCGACAACCCTGTTACAAGTAAGGGAAGAACTCGTTCGTTGAACCTAGGGCTTACCAGTTTGGAGCCATGAGCCCTCGAAGACAGCCAACAACATCTTCTTCACTATTCGCAAGAGTGGTCATAGGTTCCTGCAAGAGCATGACACTGTGTGTTAGATTCAAAATTCTTTTACTAATGAAAACTTACTGTAAACACGATTTTAATACGACTATTCTATTTTGAATACAAAAATAAATATTTACCTTGATAAGGAGAATTAACAGTCTAGTAACGATACTGTCACCAACAACAAAGCATGCTCACAAATCTTCGAACATTGCGACGATGGCGAAGTACAACCAACAACAAAAAGAGCTTAACTTCTCACCGTAATGACAGGCCACAGGGAAGCAAGATGGAGCTACGGACAGGCCGCAAGCAAGAGTAGAACAAAACCAATAAACTCTTGCAAGATAAAACCCCACAGTTAAGGAGTTTGGCAACAAGACTGAGCACTGAAGACTACAACAAAATTAACCCAAGACTCAGAGCAAACTGGAACAGGAAGGAACTCACAGCCACCATGGAAACCTTACAGAGCAGCCTGAAGGCCAGCACGAACTGCGGAGGGAGAATGAAAAGACATTAGGGTTGTAAGAATTATATATCTCCAATACACGGATAGGAGGTGACCACGTGCCCTCAAGAAAATCAAACCATGCATGGGTCGATACCCAAAGTCACCTGCGTTTCCAATCATCCAAATTATTTACACAATGATTTTTTAACAAAACGATGCATGAACTATGATATATGCTCATATATATCCCATCGTTATCATATAACATGTTTATCATAATGTTGCTAGCTTTGATATGGCGTTTGGGTAAAACAATGTTTTTTAAAACATTGACCTAATGAAAGTTTGGTAACCTCGTAATCATTTATATAATCCCGAAATCAATTTTGCTTAGAACCCTTCGAACTACTATAGTTTTATATGCTTGTAAAACATTGTTGGATATGCATGGTTTATAAACAAAACTTATCACTCTTAAACCAATCAGCTTGGGGTGGTTTTAATTTATGAATTTGAATGGATTTGAATGGCATGGCATTAGAATTATCAACATGGATTTTACCAAGTTCGATGTTGATTAAAAACTTTCATAGACACTAGTTGCTTCTCAACTTGTCAATGCTGAAAGTTTACCTTATTGTGTATGATAGACTAGTTAGTTATTTTTGAGTATACAAGATAACCTATACTTCTTATAAGGTAGAATTTTGATCTACCATAATAGATATTATAGACATTAACTTAATGTAAGAAATGCGTTAAGATAGTAATAATAATTACAATGGAATAACCTTACTCAAGTCCATAATCTTTGGAACAACATTGATTGACTTAGATTTAGGAAGTAAAGGCAAACAGTTTTCCATGTGAAACGATGCAGTTGAATTTACACTAATCAAGTTTATAATATCAAGAAGTTTTTACAGGAAGAAGGTTTCCCTATAGAACGTAAATATCGATCAATTGGTACTTAAGTAAATAATGCGATAATGCATATGATACAATAGTACATGCAGTACGACATTGACGGGGAAGCTAATAACCTGCTAGTGAGCAACATATTTGTACATATAAGTAATAGGTTGACACTTACCATAACTAATAAGTTAAAAATGAAAACGAATTTATTCTATTGAGAATCTTTACTATCAGTATTGATAGAAGCTCTTCCATGTATAAAAACCAATAGTACAATAAGTATAACATTTGCAAGATAAGCATATTAAAATAGAAGCTACTATGCGACAAAGAATACAAACTTAGAGTACGCAGTAAGTCTCGTTGGTGTCGCTAAGTTTGATAAAGAAAGGAACTCATTTATTTGAATTATGCTTACAAGAAAAACTGGAGAAAATAAACTACTTTACCTCGTTGAAGTTGCTTGGAATTTATCAACTTATTTTACTAAGCATATTAATTGCAAATAGAAACACTTCTTGACACTTTATGAATTTAAAATGTCTACTTGTTCGATTATACCAGTAAACCTGTAAGAACCACTAATCTTTTTGCGTTAGCATAAATACTAAGTAAGCCCAAGATTCAAATTTAGATTCAACCTACTTGCCATAAAGAAGACCCATTAGTAAACTGAAAGAAAACTGTATGCAAATAAATATTCCTTATGTTACGAAAAGGAAACTGCTTAGTTAACGTAATGTAAAAATGTGCAATACAAATTTGTTGGACTGTTTCATTTTCTGCTAACCATTAGCTGTTAGTAAATTGTATATTCAACATTTTATGTTATCTCAAAATTTTAAATTTTTGTGAAAATTTGGGGTTTTGATAGGGGGTGTGGAGAGAGAAGAGGAGGATGGGCAGTTAGTGATAGGGAGAGGAGAAGGGGGTGGCGGGGGGGGGG